>JACYFF010031958.1:36798728-36874735 GCA_017589665.1 Selenicereus undatus | reverse complement strand
ATATTTAGTACCATTTTTGTATTGCAGGGTTAAAATGTAAGGCTTTATGCTTGGGAAACGGTCAGTTTTTAGGGGAAACTCTGTCCGTTTCGTCCCAGAATTTAGGTAGGAAGTTAAGAACACGTGACGTCTTCGGCCCTAGGGGCTGGGGGTGTTACAACTAAGGAGGTTATTTATAGCTTTGCTTTTCTTTGCATTGCTTGAGGACAAGCAATAGTTTAAGCATGGGGGAGTTTGGTAAGTGCTTAACGTATACATCACTTTAGGGCTATTTTGCTTCCTTTTTAGGAGAATTATGTGCTTAATGTTATTATTCATACTCCTATTCTAAATTTATGCTTGGGTATGGTTGTTTGATACGTTTTACTGGATTTTGGGCCTTTTTACCCACCATTTGACCCTTAATGGATGTGTTTTGACCTCCCCTACAGATATCCATGTGATGCTACGCCTGTGGTGCAAGGAAATAGCAGAAAACCGGTTCCAGCCCAAACCACGATCAGACAGTGGTGTCTGTTGCGGCTCATGGTGAGTTGAGAAACTGTTGCCTCTTTGTCTTCCTTCAGCTGTGTGGCTGAAAATGTTTGAGCTCTCCTATAAAGGGCTTCGTTCAGCAGCAGAAGAGAGAGGCATATGCATAGAGATATAGATAGAAAACGAGCAGGAGTAGCATAGTTTATCTTCTTTCTCGAATTTTTGCTCTTTTTACTTTAGATTTTTAGTTTGGTATCTGTATTGGTGAGAAATCTTGAGCATGAGTGTCTAATCTTGAGGCGGTTTGAAGCCCTTGGTTGAGGCTATTCTCAGTCAAGCCCTTATGCTTAGATTTCATAAAATGATTGTAAGTTAGTTAATCCTTAACCATGATCGAGTAGTTTTTATTTTGTCTAGGAATTTAGTAGTTTATGAAAGTACAGTTGGACCATGTTTTAATCTAAAGAATTGTGCTTATTTTCATGATTGGTTTGATTTCGTTCTATCAAGTGATTATCATGTTGTGAGTGAATTTTTGGCCAAAGTTTGCTTGCACACTTGAAACAATTGAGTGAAAATTGAAAGGTGACATTTGATTGTTAGACTCCTTAATAAAACCTGACATAAGGTCATCTCGAAAGAGAGATTTGCATGTTAGGAGGACATAGAGTGTAATAAAAGATGTTTAACTTGGATTAAGACAAATTAGTTTGAAAGAACGACTTTTGCTTAATTTAGGCAAATTTGGTTGAATTCGAAAGAATAGACTAAATTTTTGGATAGACTGCCAATCTTCGAAATTAACTGGTTAGAGAAAAGCACATGCTTATCATTTTGATTCAATCAACTTTCATAACTACATGAATTCCGATGCACGTTTCCTTAATCGATTTAAAAATTAGTGAATTAGAACTTGTTAAATCGAACCCCTCTTGAATTATAATTTTACTTAGCATATTTTGGTAGAAGAAACTCGATAGATTACATTGGTCCCTGAGGAGAGATCTTTTTATCTGTACTACGACTACCCGTGCACTTGCAGCAGTGGTCAGAATCCTTCACATGTTCTCATTTTACATCTGTTTGATAATCCTAATACTATGTTACTAAGTGAATTACTGGATGGAGAAAATTATGGACATTGCAGAAAAGCCATGGAAATTGTATTGATTTCCAAGAACAAGTTAGGGTTTGTTCTTGGAACTTGTTCTAAGCCTGGTCCTCATTCACCTATGGCTTCTTTGTTTAATAAGTGGGATAGGTGTGATAAAATGGTGATCGCTTGGTTCATAAATGTAGTGGTTAAGGATATAAGCCAGAGCATTCTATTTTCAGCCATAACAAGGGATGTTTGATTGCAATTAGAGCAAAGCTTTGGTGAAGCTGATGGTACCAAGATCTTTAGAGTTTTGACATATTTGTGTGTCGTTTCACAAAACAATCAATCTTTAGCTGAGTATTTCACACAAATCAAGAAAATGTGGGATGATTGCAATAATATGGTCACCATTCCTCATTATAGTTTTGGCATAACAAGTGGCTGTTGGATTACTGCAAAGAAGATGATTCAAGATCAACAACTTATACAATTCTTGGTAGGGCTTAATGACGACCACAAGGTGATTAGGGGAAGCATATTGATGGCGAAGCCCTTACCTGCTATAGATCAAGTATATTAGTTAATCATCTAAGAAGAGGAACAAAGGTCTCTCTCTACTATGTCACAGATTAATAGTAATGTTGTTCCTTTCAATGCCGGTGGTTTGAGTATTGCAAATGACCATTCCGCCTTAGCTGCTCAACAAAGATCTTAGAACAATCCAAATCAATTAGCTCATCAATAGAGATACTACAATCTTAACTCAAGGTTTAATTTTAGCAACCAACTTAGCTTTAATTCCTATTTTGACTCGAATTATTACTCTGGTTATAGCTTCAAAGGTCCTCAAAGGTTCAATGGACAGGAGAGGAAGCAACTCTTTTGGGATCATCGTAAGATGACTAGGTAAACTATGAGAAGGTGTGATAAAATCAATTGGTATCCACCTAGCCACAAGTTTTTCCAAGGAAGGAAAACAGCTACTGTAGTGCATAGTGATTCTATTCAAGAACCTTCATCTCAGTCATCTACAGTAGTCCCCGCTTTAACACCAGACAATAGTCGCATCTTTAACACCAGAGCAATGCTTATCCTTTACTAAGAGCCTTTGTAAACTTTGTAGAGAAATAATTTAGTGTTATTGTCAGTATCATAAGAAGTGATAATGGCCTTGAGTTCAAAGAAAGGTCATATATAGATTTCTACATAGCCAAATGCATTATAGATGAAACCTCCTATGTAGATACTCATCACCAAAATGGGGTGGTCGAGAGGAAGCATCAACATTTATTACAAGTGTCCATAGCACTCATGTTTCAATCTAATTTGCCTATGAAGTATTTGGGTAAAGCTCTTCTCATAGCCACCTTCTTAATAAATAGAATGCCTACACTCCTTTCAGACAATAAGACCCTATTTGAAGTTCTCTATAAAGCAAAGCATTTTTGTGGTCACCTCAAAGCATTTGGTTGTTATGCTATGCTTCCACATTAAAAAGTTGGAGGGACAAGCTTTAAGCTAGAGCTCATCCATGTGCTTTTCTTAGTTATCCCCATGGGCAGAATGCTTACAAGCTTTTAGATCTCCAACCCAAGAAAACCTTCACTTTTAGATATGTCAAATTTTATTAAAATGTTTTTTCGTTTTCACCACATCAAGCATCAGTAAGATGTTCCTCTTCCTAGGGTCACAAACTTTCTTCCACATACTCACAACTTTCAGATGCCAAATCATAGTCATGTTCCAATAGACTCCATAACACAACTTCCCTCATTAGTAAATCTATCTACTACACTTACACTTTATTTTGACTCCCCAAGGACTGAATCTTCTAATCGCATTACATCTCTTGACTCATCTCATATATCATCGTCAGCATCTGACCGAGATAGCTATACAAACATCTCTTCATAGTAACCCATAAGAAGGATAACCAGACAACATTAGATACCCAAGTATTTACAGGATTATTTTTGTGGAGTAGTCCATTCTCAAAATTTATCTTCCCAACATCATGCTTTAGTGACTCTTTTATCCCAATATAAAAAGCCTGCCTCCTATATAGAAGCTGCCAAAGACCCAGCTTAGGTAGAGGCTATGAGGAAATAAATAGATGCCATAATGTCCGACAACACATGGGAGTTTGTTGACCTTCCTATTAGCAAGAAAGTTATTTCAAGCAAATGGGTTTACAAGGTGAAATTGAAATCAGATGGAAGCTTAGAAAGATTTAAAGCCAGGCTAGTTATAAGAGGCTTCACTCAAAAATATGGTATTGACTACCAAGAAGTGTTTTCACCTATTATCTAAATAGAAACAATTAGAACTGTGATTGCCTTAGCAGCTTTGAAAGGATGGCACTTGTTTCAATTATATGTGAATAATGCTTTTCTTCTCGAGGACTTGGATGAAGAAGTTTACATAAAGGTTCGAAAAGGAATTCTGAATCCTTCCAACAAGGCTTGCAAACTCAAAAAATCCTTATATGGATTGAAATAAGCCAGCTGATAGTGGTTTAGTAAGCTTAGCAACACCCTAGTATCCTTGGGATATCAACAATCCAAATATCACTACTCCCTTTTCATTAACAAATTTTCCACTGATATTACTATTATAACTGTCTACGTTGATGATATTATGGTTACTAGTTCCAGTCTATAAGAAATCAGTCATGTGAAGCAGTATCTACAGAAGCTTTTTGGCATTAGAGATCAGGGATTATTGCATTACTACCTTGTTCTAGAAGTTAGCTATACTACTCCTAGGATTATCCTATCTCAGAAGAAGTTCACTCATGAACTTATCAAAGAGAGTGGACTTCTTATTTCTAAATTTGCCTCTATTCTTTTGCCTCTAAATTGCAAGCTTGAGCCTGACAAAGGAGATCTTCTTTCAAACCCTACACATTATAGAACCATGAACATCTCATCTTCAAGCCCTACATCATCCTATCAGATACATTCAAGGCACTATTGGCCAGGGCATTATCCTGAAAGCTACCAAATAGTTATCTCTGTAGGGGTACTCAGACTCTAGCAACAATCAATTTGCCATTCATATAGGAAAAAACCTTGTGTTTCATGAGTGCACTAAAGACATCAAAATCAATTGTCACTTTACAAGGGACAATGTAACAATCGGGGTTCTTGATCCAGGGCTAACTATTTGGATAATGTTTTCTTTAGTTGTGCTCTATTTGTTTGGCCAGGTTAGACTATTTTGTTTGCGTGCTAATTGACTATAATAATTTATGTGAAGTAATGTTATGAAATCTTCTTGATTCATTACATGATTATCTGAAACTAGTGAGTTCATTAAAAATGGGACTGAAGTGTAATTACGGGAGATTAACAAGTTGGGCTTTGATGATTATAAGATCACTAGGGTTGTTTTAGTCTAATAAGTAGACAAACCAAATAAATAAAAAATACTCGTCAAAAGGGAGTCGAAGCCTCCTTTTCCTTCTTCACGAGGGCTCGAGCCCCGTGACCTCGACCACCAGAGAGAGAGAGAGAGAGAGAGAGAGAGATGCTTAGTCGCGAACGTCGTCCGTGGTGCCTCCACTGACAGCCTCAGCCAAGGGTCGAGCAAGAAGATGGTCAGAAGGATTGGGGGGTTTTAAAACCCGGGCCACCATGAAACCACCAAACACCACCATGTCGTTGCCATTGGTGGTGGCTAGAGTTGATGCTGGTCACCATGGCAACAACTAAGGGGAGAGGGTAGTGGCTCTGGTTCAGAACAGTAGTAGTAGCGGCAACAAATGGGGGAGAAGGTGAATTTTCCGGTGCCTGACCATCCACAACAACGCCCAAAAGCCCTTAGAATGCGCCCTAAGCTTGGAGCAAGGTGGATGTTCTCAATTTCACCAAACTATTAATAATTTCGCCAATTTTCCATCTCCTTAGATATAACATCTAGTAGCATGATTGCATGAACCTATTTGTGCATTTAATTACACTAGCGGTACTGATTTAGGCTCAGATTATGCTAGACTATAATCTACTTTTGCATTTGCAAAATGATAATTTCTGCATATCAATTAGTGACTCTCGAATTGGCCAAATTGAGAATTGGATGATGATGATGTTGATTCAAACATATTTTGGCCTTGATTATCTTCTGATTTCAAGTGTGAAATATAATTATCGTTGCATGTTAGTTTGGGAAATTCTCGAATTGTTGAATTTGAGAATTGGGCAATGGTGATGTTGAATTAAAGCTGAATTAAGCTGCTAATGTTTAGGTTGAACATTGAGTAGAATTTGAGGACTATTTGTGGAAGGTGCTATGATGAGGGAGCTCGATGTTGAATAATTTTTGAGGTTGAGAATTGAGTTTATTTGCATGTTGAGAATCCATTCTGCTGAATTATTGAGACTGCAGACAGCTTGTAATGAACAGCGCGATGCTTTAAGAACATGAACTTGTCTATGAGATTCCCTGTTTGTTCACGAAGGCTTGAAACGAATTTAGAAATGATTAAAATGTTTAGTTACCAAACTAAATTATGATTATATACGCATATGTAAATCATTTGAAAAGTATGATCTTGAGTTAGTGAACCCGAAATGAGCTGAAGTGTCATTCCTTATTTAAAGGTAAAGAGTGAGTTATGGAAATTATTTTGGTTTCACAAGCGCGTTTATAGTTTTGCAAATGAATCATTCTGACGACAAGGGTTTATGACTTACTTAAAGGTAGGAAAATCTTTATACTTTTTGGCAAGAGTGTCATGATTAAAGCAATATGCTTTGATATGGCAGCTGTTATGAGGTATGTGGTTAACATTGATTGTTAGGCCATTTGTTTGGTCTGAGTGAGTCGTATACGGATGATATAAGATTTTCATAATTTATTTGATGCTTTGCTCGACCGCATAAAGTCTTGTATTATGTATGAATAGTTTTGCATCTAAAACATTGAGAAATCGACATGATTAGACATTACTGCAATTAATAGCTTCTAAATCAAGTTTTAATGTCACGTCCCTGATAAGTGATTGGTCATGTCGTTGTTAACTCGATTGCAAACATACTTTGCCGAAATGAGTGGTTTTGTGCTTTCAAAAGTCGACTTGAATTGATTAAGGCTTCTTAGCCCTCTTAAAAATGAAAATGCCATTGTTTATGATACAATGAGAATTTTGATGCTTGTGTGTTTAAAGTGAAATGCATCTTAAATGTTATGGGCTTGGAGAATAGTGCTATACGATTGAGCAAATGTTTATGGTGTATAGCTAGTACTCGGGAACCCTAAACTCCTAGGAAGTAGACCTAGAAGTGGGAACCCTAGAGGACCCTGACGAGCATAATGGTCCATTGAATAGAGGATTGGATGCAAGATAAGGCATGAGCTATTTCCCCCAATGACGATAATATGAAAGGTGAGTGTAGATCTCCCCTGAATAGCACAAATATGAGAATCCCATGCCTCATAAAAAATGATTTTGTACTTGTTACATGATGTAAACTCCTCATTCGAGGACTATGCGAGTGCAAAGATTTGAAAAAAGTGCATATCCTCTTGAAAAAAAACTTTTATTGTGATCCAAATGATTTCGAGTGAATAACAACTATTTTGTAAATGCATACTTTAATTTAAAGTGATGGTCCTTGCCTTGATGATAGGTACTTATGTGTGGACTACATGCTCTTTCATTCTCCCTTCTTGAAGTTGTGCATGGATTAGTTTGCTTTTGAATATGGTATGCTTGCTATGTGATGTTAAGCAAGTGATTGTCACTGCTAAGCCACAAGGGACATAATTTAGGCCAATCAAGTGCTCAAGAGCATGAAATAGAAGGAGGATATGGATACCATCGAGTTTGCAAGGTTGTCGTAGTAAACACGAATATAGGGGACCTTACATGATTACTATACGATATTGTATATCAAAAGGTGTGTGAATGCTATCTAATGTGTCATGTGCAATGGTTTTGTTTTTATAGAGTTGAAAAACACTCATTAAGCGTGTGGTAGCTCATCCTCTCTCTATTTCCCCTTTTCCCCAAGATCTTAAAATGATAGGTAGAACTTGACTCACATAAGCCGAGGTGGAGTTTACCTTACAGATAAGTGCTTAAAGTGTATATCATTTTAGGGTGATTTTGCTGTATTTTTAGGGAAAATTATATGCTTTATGTTAGAATTTATACTCCTTTTCTCATTTTACATTTAGGTATGGTTCTTTTCTGTATTTTGCAGGTTTCTGAACCATTTGACCCCATATTCGACCCATAAATGAATGTATTTTTGACTCTTCACGGATGCCCCTGAGTTGCTATGCCTGTGAAAAGGAGACAAAATAGAAGAACATCGAGGCAGTGGACACCACGGTCTGCTCGTGGCGTCTTCATTTCCTACGAGGCTTTTAGTTTTCTCGCAAGCTCTTCGACTTCCCAGCGATTGTTATTCCATTATTACCCAAGGTTGTTTGGCTTCGTTGAATTTTACTATAAAAATGGGTGCTTCTTAACGTCATTTTACACGACACACCCCATCATCTCATCCTATACTCCTTTCCTCTCTTCAAGTAGTTTAGGATTAGTTTAGATTAGAGAGAAAGTGAGATAGAGTTGAAGTGAAGACTTGCAAGGATTCCAACCTGGGCTTCAAGCGGCGGCTCAAGCGTGATTTTTGGTTGAACAATTCTTCTCTCTTCTCTTCTCTTTCCTCTTTAGATTTATCATTTTTGAGTAGTTAGTTGTTTAATCTCTGATGATGTGTGAGTAGTTAATTTTTGTCTAGGGATTAAGTAGTTTGTGAAAGTGTTGTTGGATCATGTTTTAATCTATACAATTCTGTACATTTTCATGATTGGTTTGATTTAGTTCTATCAAGTGATTATCATGTTGTGAATAGATTTTTGGCAAAAATTTACTTTCGCACTTGAAGCAATAGAGTGAACATTTTGAAAGACGACATTTGGTTGTTGGACTGCTTGGTTAGGCCTAACGCAACTTCATCTTGAAAGAATGATTTATATGTTAGGAGTGATAGTAAGTAATCGAAGACGTTGAACTTGAATTAAGTTAAATTAGTTTGAAAGAACGACATTTGCTTAGTTTAGGCAAATTTTACTGATTTCAAAAGAATAGATCAAGTTTCTAGAAAAGATTACAATTCCTCGGAATTAACCAATTAGGGAAAGGCACATGTTTATCATTTTGATTCAATTCCCTTTTATAACTACGAAAATTCCTAGCTGTTTTTCCCATATTTGATTTAGAAAAGTTTATTTGTAGTTGTTAATCAGAACCACTTGAATTAGAATTTTTCTTAGCATATATTGAGGGGATATAGTCCAATAGATCAACATAGTCTCTGTGGGATCAACCTTGATTAGCTACAACGCCACCGTGCGCTTGTGGCCGTATCAAGTTTTTGGCGTTGTTGAAAGGGACTAGTTTCGAATATTAGGTTTTTGCTGATAGGTTTGACCAAGCATGTTGTTTTTCTTTGAAAAAAAACCAAAAAAAATTTCAAATTAAAGAAAAAAATTTGACAAACATTAATGACAATTTTCTATTTCCCTAATTTGAGCATGAATTATTTTGGAGGTATTTTAAGCAATTAAATGTTTTTCTTACTCAATGTAGTTATTGTGCTGGTAAATGGGAAAGTTTGGACATTATTGATGAGGGTGTAAATAATGAAGCCCAAACGCTTTTAGAGTATTGGGGCTTTCATGGTAAAACTATTAATGATGTATGGTATTTGCTTAAGTGGATTGCTTGGGATTCATTTGAATTTGAGAAGGCTACTATTATTTCTAAATATTCAATTTCTGATCCTTGCACATTCTATTGTAGATCTTACTATGCTCCTTTTTGGTGTGATTTGTGTAATTCTTCTGATCATTATATGAATTCGTGTCCATATTATGTATGCTATGCTTGACCTGACTTTGCATCACCTAGGGACAATACTGATGTTGCCTTGACTTTAGATGATTCATCCTTTCCTTTAGCTCAGTGCATAGGGCTCGAGGAGGGTGAGCCTTTTGGGTTTGATGCTACGTTTGATTTTGCTGATGTATGTTTTGAGTCGGAAGATACTTTTGATGAGGTGCATGCTCTAGATGAGACTCCTTTGGAGGGGTCACGTGATATGTTTATGCATGAGGAGTCTCCAAGCCTTGGTTTTGATGGTATTTCTATCCCCAATCCCCTTAATGATTCACATGTTTCCCCTATGTGTTCATTATCCTCTCCTTCCCGTGAGTATTACATTGACACGCCAATTGAAAATCCTATGATTTTTAATGCAAAGGTTGATTTGGGCTATGAGGTTAACATGTTTCATATGCTTGGTGGGAATGCTAATAATTTTGTGTTCCTCGGTTGCTTTGGTGGTTTTAGTGCCACTCTTGATCTATATTACATGTGCCTAGAGGACTTGCCTAGGAAAATCCCGTGGACTACATTCTTTAATCCTTCCTATGATTTTTCTAAGAGAATTGATAAAGTTAAGAGGATACTTATGCTCTTTGGTGTGATTTTGGTTATTGCCTCTAACCTTTTATTTTCTGAATTGTGGTCCCAGGAGTTTGATAAGCACTTGTGTGCTTTAATAGTGTCTGCTTTCATGAGCCAAGTCTTGAAGATATGATGGAGTGGCTGATGCTCCATTTTCCCCGTTTGCGTAGAGGCCTTAGCATAGGTGCACTCTGCACGTAACCTGGTGAGATTGTTATGTTTTGTTTCCTTTCCCTTCTTTTACTTTCTTTCCTTTGAATAATAATGCTTTATCTAAGCATGGGGGAAAGGTAGTTTCTATGTATTCTATTTTGGTTTTTAGCCTACATACATGTTTTATAGGTTTAGGTTCCTTTTTGTTTGCATTAGTGTTTTGCATTTAGTTGCATTTTAGGTTTGCATATAGGATTGCATGTAGGGGTGGTATGAGATAACCTCCAATGATGCTTTTCTTTAGGCAAAATAGCTTTCGTGCATTTTACTTTTGATGTGTAACCCTTTTTGGTGCTAAAATTTGTGAAGGTTTTGTAAATATTTCTTGTTTTGACCCTTGTCTTGATCGAGAACTATGTTACTCCCTAGAGTCTTTAGCACTAATGTTGGTAGATGAGCTTCATTTCATGAGCTTAATGCGACTTTGGTAGATATGCTGTGCTATTTTGAGCCTTATTTAGACTAATCATTATATTAAGTCTCATGTTTCTTTCGTGTGAGTGGCTCTTCCATGCTGCATCTCTAGAACTTGCCTAGATTCTTGTTCAAAATCACAATAGCATGTGCATATTTGATGATATGATAGAGGCATTTCTTTGTTTAAACATTTTTGCCATATAGCCAAATAGCCTGCCCTTGTATTACATGTTTTTTCGCCTTTGCTAGCCCATTTGAGCTTATATCTGTTTTTATTGTGATCCCTTCATATTAGGCCTGGCCAAACACATATTCCTACCTTTAAGCTAAGTCTATGGAGCATCAATTCATCTGTGTAGTGGGCGGTTTTGGGAGGAGCAATTGAGTTTAAGGCGGCTTTGGTATGTTGGTTTATTGAGGGATTGGTGACATTGAGCATTTGCTTTGATTCCCTCTTGTTTGGGTTGTGTGTTTATGTTGATAGTCCATGATCCTATGCCTTTCAATAATTGTAATTTTCGTTTCATTTCCCAAAAAAAAAAAAAACAGAAAAAAAGTTTGTTGAAGAAAAAAAAAAGAAAAAAATAATGTTAGAAAAAAAACCAAAAAAAGGGAAAAGCAACAAAAAAAAGCCAAAAAAAAAGATCATGAATAAGTGATTGGCATTGGATACATAAAAAGCTTGTGTTTCTTCTTTGTCAACTCATTTCCTACGTGCTTCATTTAAGGTATGTTCATTGTATTGTTGAGGTTTAGAGAGTTCATAAATTTCATAGTTGCTTGGTGCTTTGATTGTTTGCTCCCTACTCACTTGGCTACTTAGCTCCACATTATCCAAATTCATCCACCCCTTTCCCTTAACCCGTATAGCCGACATTACAACCCTATCAAAGTCCTCTTGATTGTCTTGTGCACATTGCATTTTAGTGGTGGAGAATTTGAGAGCCTTGTCAAGTATATGGTAGATTGCATATTTGGAATGAGTCTTGAGTGAACCTATGCTATATTTCAAACACATGAGCAAGAGTGATTCACATTTCCCCAAAGTGACGTTCTACTGGTCCATTTGGCTCTATAAAATTCAATTTGCTTGTATGACATGCTTTGTAGTTCTTTGGGGGTAATCAATTTTGATGTCAAGCTTATGGTCATGTACTTTTTCGAAAATCTTCTGATTTTGAAATGTTTTGTGCACTATTTGGGGTTGCCGTTGATTGTTATTCTTGCTTGTGACATACTATGGTTTGCTTATTTTAAAGAGGTTGTTCCGTTGCATCTTCCCTGGTTGGTTTTCTCGGGTGTTTGCTTGAGGACGAGCAACAGTTTAAGCATGGGGGAGTTTGATAAGTGCTTAAGGTGTATATCATTTTAGGGTGATTTTGTTGCAATTTTAGGGAAAATTATATGCTTTATGTTAGAATTTATACTTTTTTTCCCATTTTACATTTGGGTATAGTTCTTTTCTGTGTTTTGCAGGTTTTTGAACCATTTGACCACATATTTGACCCATAAATGAGTGTATTTTTGACTCTCTATGGATGCCTCTGAGTTGCTATGCCCGTGGAAGAGAGACAAAATAGAAGAACATCAAGGCAGTGGACACCACGGTCTGCCCGTGGTGTCTTCATTTCCTACGAGGCTTTTTGTTTTCTCACAAGCTATTCGACTTCCTAGCGATTATTATTCCATTATTACACATGGTTGTTTGGCTTCCTTGAATTTTACTAAAAAAATGGGTGCTTCTGAACGTCATTTCACACCATGCACCACATCATCTCATCCTATACTCTTTTCCCCACTTCAAGTAGTTTAGGATTAGTCTAGATTAGAGAGAAAGTGAGATAGGGTTGAAGTGAAGACTTGCAAGGATTCCAACCCGGGCTTACAGCGGCGGTTCAAGCTCAATCTTTGGCTAATCAATTCTTCTCTCCTCTCTTGTCTTTCCTCTTTAGATTTATCATTTTGGAGTAGTTAGTTGTTTAATCTTTGATGATGTGTGAGTAGTTAATTTTTGTCTAGGGATTAAGTAGTTTGTGGAAGTGTTGTTGGATCATGTTTTAATCTATACAATTGTGTATATTTTTATGAGTGGTTTGATTTCGTTCTATTAAGTGATTATCATGTTGTGAATAGATTTTTGGCCAAAATTTACTTGCGCACTTGAAGCAATCAAGTGAACATTTTAAAGATGACATTTGGTTGTTGAACTGCTTGATTAGACCTAACGTAACTTCGTCTCGAAAGAGAGATTTCTATGTTTGGAGGGTAGTAAGTAATTGAAGATTTTGAACTTGAATTAAGTCAAATTAGTTTGAAAGAATGAAGTTTCATTAGTTTAGGCAAATTTGATTGATTTTGAAAGAATAGATCAAGTTTCTTGAAAAGATTACAATTCCACAAAATTAACCTATTAGAGAAAGGCACATGTTTATTATTTTGATTCAATTCCCTTTTATAACTACGAAAATTCCTAGGCATTTTTCCCATATTTGATTTAGAAAATTTTATTTGTAGTTGTCAACCAAAACCACTTCAATTAGAATTTTGCTTAGCGTATCTTGAGGGGATATAACCCAAGTGATTAACCTTGTCTCTGTGGAATCGATCTTGATTAGCCACAATGCCACCGTGCCCTTGCAGCCATATCACTTGCTGCTCTAGAAATAGAATTATATGTTTTGTATGTGAACATGTGAGTTGAGTAACATATTGTGATGTATTTTAAGCCCTTGAGTACATGTAAGCTAATTACTGAAGTAATGTAATGCATATTGTCTATAAGTCTCTCTATATGGCCCTGTGAGCCAACCATCTTACTAGTTTATCAATTTTTAGCTGGAGTTGTTTCTGTTTCAGATTTAAACCCTAATACTCTAGATGTGTAATCTGTTAATTTGTACTTTTTACTTCTTTCCTATTATTAAACTTATACTTGATGTGCTCCGGGCAGGGAGCCCGTAGAGTTGTGATCTCTGCTGTGTAGCCGTTGAGCTTGTAGATATACCTTCTATGTTTTACCATTGTAGGGGCCTAATGTAAGGCATTAAACCTGGGTTATGATATATTTTTAGGCAGAACTCTATCCGTTTCGCCCCAGAATTTAAGAAATCATTGATATCACTAGCCCTTGGGTTAGGGGTGTCACAGATGGTATCAGAGCAAGGTCCTGTGAGCACACGTCTCGACCTGAGTCTTGCATTTGATATAGTTATCTAGGAGCGTCTCCGAGATGATGTGGCGTATGTAATGTTTTTGTGCGTAAACGTGGTTTCGGTGTGATTGTTGGTGCAAGTGATTAACTATATGTGACTTGAATGAGCTAATTGATTGAATAAGTGCACCATTTGCTAGAATATAGGCTAAATGACTTGTACTCCCATGAGCAAAGTGTTAGCTCAAGCAATAATTGTTTTGAATATGCACCTTGGTGATTTAAATCAAAAGTTTAAAGTGCGCTCGCCCTGAACTCAAACATTTGGGAAAATCTTAATTCCAGGCTCATTCTTTGCTCCTAAGGTACGATTTGCTCCTCGAGCCCTATAATGGAGTGAGCAGATGCACTCAACATTGGTAGAGAAAGGGCTAGAAGCAGTAGAACTATTTTCCTCCGTGTAAACCTAGAGACTTTGGGAGTTAAAAACTTTCCTAATTAGTGACTCTGATTTTTCTTTCGCATTAAAAGACTTTGCTAAATATATAGTTAGGCCTTATTGTTGCATCTGAAGACTTGCATTCACTTTGCGATAATATTTGAGCCTAGTTTTATGAGCCCAAGTTTCTCTTTATAACTAAATGTTTCGGATGCCTACATGCAAAGATGCATGCATTGCTCGATGTGTTAATGATAAGTTGTCAGTAAGTGATTAAGGACTGCATTTCATGACTGAAAGTTCCTTGAGAGGACACCTCCTTTTACATAAATCCTTAATTGTTAAGGGAACTAAGTGAGATCTTCATATAGGTAGCTGAGATGGGGTCTTGTTTATTGTTGCAAAAATGTTATTCTGAGCCTTTCGTATACTTACCATTGTTACTTATATGTGGTCTTAATATGGATTTGTTACTCACATAGAGAGTCTTCCTTGCTTCCCAACATGCAACCACTATTACACACAAGTCAGTTAGGCATTATGCTTATTGTAGTATGGAACACTATTCTTGTTATAGGATTGATAGTATCCTGGCTATATCAAACCCCGACACACCAAGGAAGAAAACAACAGGAAGAACCTAATAGATTTTGGAATAGCCACACTACGTGTCATCTCCTGGGGTGAGGCGTCACACCTTTTTAATATGTTCTTAAGCATTAACACAGAGTGCAGAAGCCAAAATGCTTCATAGTGGAAGATAGAACCTCCCCTCCTCACTGCGAGATCTTAAGACTCCTACAATCACCTTTTAGACAAAATGTCATAAGGCCTCGACGTATGTTTGGAAGGCTAATTGGTGCCACTGTCCTTATCCCCAAATGGTTGTTAGCCTGTTGGTGGCTAATTCCTACTGATTGTAGACAAGACCTAAGTTAAAACTTTTCTTCAACTAGATTATTGAGATTACCTTATGTGATTATTGACCTTTTAACCATGCATTCGATTGTATATCTTCCATTTTGTAATAGCAGTTATAGGTATAGTACGAGACATTAGTCTAGATGTCTGAAGTAACCATTCAACTAGTGGGTTTTGTAATATGAATATTATCATATCTAATCTCAATGCATGATATGATATGACTAAATTTTCATGCATCCGTCGACACTATTTCATACGTGTTCTAATTAATTCACAAACGCTATATACCCTTAACATCATATGTGTCATGTGAAAAGTGTCATGTACCCTACGGTAGTTTTCATAGGAAATTCTAGTGTTGTGCTACATTAGACACTATGCTTGTTGCTATTGTTATTTTAGTATATCGTGATTATTGTAGTGGCTGATGAGTGCTTAAAGTGCACGCTATTTTGAGGTCATTTCGTTGCATGTTGAGGGAGAGTTGAGTGCTTTATATTATACTTTATATTCCTATTTTCGTTTTATGCTTGGGTATGGTTCTTTGGTGACTTCTACATGATTTTAGACCATTTGACCCAACAGTTTGCCTCCATTTGAGTGCATATTGGTCACCATGGAGGCACCCCAAGTCCTATGCCCGTGGAGCAAAACAAGAACAAAAGATTTTTGAATCCAGCATGCACCAGGGTCTGCCTGTGGTGGATGCCACGGTTTGTGTTGGAGACATAAATGCTAGCCTATTCGTTTTCCCTCTTCGTGTGGGTGAGGTTGATTGTGTTTCTCTATAAATAAGGTCATTTTCATAGTAGATAGGAAAAAAAACCATCATCCCATCATTCCGTTTCCTCTCTCCAATTTTATCAATTAGATTAGGATTTAGATAATATTAGAGAGAGAGAGAGTGAGTGGAAGTGAAGATTTGGAAGGATTCCATTCCAGGTTTGTAGGACGATTCAAGTGCGATCTTTGTTGAACATCTCTCTCCTCTTGTCTTCTCTTCTCTTCTCTAAATTTAGATTTATGTTTTGTAATTTCGATTATCTTTGTTGTTTAATTTTGGATTTATGCAAACATTTGTTAATTTCTTGATCTTGTGTTGATATCATTTGATACTTTGCATTTTGTTGGATTGTTTTATTGAATTGTAGAAGTTTATTGTCTTCTGAGGAATTTGATCACTTTGTTGCATGTTTTGGGTACTGGATGAAGAACTGAAAGGTGAAATCAGATACTAGAATTCTAGGATTTGACTTGACTGTGTGGAGTCTTAAGAGAGCACACCAATTGAGAAACCACGAATATGGTAATCCCATGCTTAATGAACCTAAACAAATCAAGAACCCTTGATTTAGGCATTTCACTTCACTTTGAATGAGGGTTGTGATATTTCGATTATCGATTTTAAAACAACCAATTAAGGAAGAAGTGCTTGATTGATGCGTGGATCAGGCGATTGCTTATTTTGCTTAACTCCAATTAGTATTTATCCATTAGATTAGATAATTGATTTGTTTAATTTCAATATCGAATTTTTATTCGCTTAGCCTATCTTGAGAGAACATGACCCGATAGATCAACCTAGTCTTTGTGGGATCGGCCTTGATTTGCTACAATGCCACTGCACGCTTGCGTCTCTATCAAGTTTTTGGCGCCATTGAAAAACAATAATGGCAATTTCTCATTTTTCCCAATTTGAGCATGAATTATTTAGGAGCTATTTTAAGTGTTTGCATGTCTTCCTTACTCATTGTTGTCATTGTGTAGGAAAATGGGACATATTGGACATTGTTGATGAGGGTGTAAATAGTGAAACCCTTATCCTTTTAGAGTATTGGAGTTTTCTAGCTAAAAGCGTAGATAAGGCATGGTATTTGCTTGAGTGGATTGCTTGGGATTCATTCAAATTTGAGAAGGATAGTTGTGTTTCTAGATATTCATTTCCTGATCCTTGTGCATTTTATGCTAGATCTTATTATACTCCTTTTTTGTGTGATTTGTGTAATTCTTCTGACCACAGTATACATTGGTGTTCTTATTATGCATGCTATGCTCAACCTGATTTTGCATCACCCTAGGACAATATGGATGTCCTCTTGACCTTACCTGATGCATCATTTCCTTTAGCTCATTGCACGGGGCTCGAGGTGGGTGAACCTTTTAGGGGAGTTGCTGAGTTTAGTGTTGATGATGCATTTTTTGAGTCGGAAGATAATTTAGATGAGGCGTATGATCTAGCTGAGACTCCTTTGGAGGGGTCGTGTGATATGTTTATGCATAAGTCTCCTAGCCTTGGTTGTAATAATGTTCTCCATAATACCCATAATTATTCTTATGTTTCACCTATTTATTCATGACCCTCTCCTTCCCCTGAGTATTCCATTGTTGAGCCTGTTGGTATTCATATGATTTGTGATGCTAATAATGATTTGGGCTATGAGGATAACAAGTTTAATGTGCTTGGTGGGAATGTCAATGATTTTGTATCACTAGGTTATTTAAGAGGGCATGATCCCTGCGTTGGTCCTTACTGTGGAAGCCCAGAGGACTTGCCTAGGAAAATCACATGGACTACACTCTTTAATCCTTTATATGATTTTTCTATGGGTTTTGATAAGGTTAGGAAGATACTTAATCTCTTTGGTGCAATTTTTGTTATTACCTCTTACCTTGTATTTTCTAAATTGTGATCCCAGGAGTTTGATAAGGTCATGCGCGTGTTGACAGCGTCTGAATTGATGAGTCAAGTCTTGAAGTTGTGATGGAGTGGCTAATGCTCCATGTGCCCTATTTGCGAGGCGGCCTTAGCTTAGGTGTACACAACAACTAACCTGGTGAGATTGTTCTCTTTTGTTTTCCATCTCCCTTCTCTTTCTTTCTTTCCTTTGAATAATAATGCTTTATCTAAGCATGGGGGAAGGGTGGCTTTAAGTTTTCTATTGTGGTTATTAGTTTGCATACTTGTTAGAGCATATAGGTTTAGGTTTCCTTTTTGTTTGCACTAGTGTGTCGCATTTAGCCGCATTTAGGTTTGTATATAGGATTGCATGGAGTGATGGTATGGGTAGGTTTAAGATGCCCTTCTAAAGCTTTTGCTAGGCAAAATAGCTTTCATGAGCATGAGTATCTTTTCAATCCTTAGTGGTGCTAAAATTTGTGAAGGTTTTGCAAATATTTCTTGTTTTGACCCTTGTCTTAGTTGAGAACTATTTTATCCCTTGGAGTCTTAGCACTAATGTTGGTACATGAAAGTCATTAGTTATATTTAGTGATAAACCTATATTTTACACGCTTTTAGGCCTGATTTTTACTTCTTAACTCGGCAGTTTACGGTATAATTTTGTGAGTTTAGAGGTCGATTAATCATTGTTTATCTCAAATCTGCCTAAAAACCGTGTTTTTATGTTTTCAGGGGTTACACTTGAATAAATGAGGAAAACAAGCTACTGTCGCGAAAATGGGAGCTAAAAGGGAGGATTTTAAGCCAAAAGGGGAGTGGCACGGTGTCACCATGCCAGGCAGGCTAACCGTGCCACCCCAGGAATCGAGAGTTCGCCAGGCAGCAATTCGGCACGGTCAGACCGTGCCTACGGGCACGACCGTGCCACACCTGATTCCCACAGCCCCTAGCCTTTAGCGTGGCACGGTCAGGCCGTGCCATATGGCACGACCGTGCCACTTTAGTAATTCGCGATTAATCGTGTTTTCCGGTTGTAATGAAGGGGTTAATCAGTTTTAGTTTTTCTTTAATACTCTTCTCTCTCGTTTTAGGCGATTTCTAGGGCTCTTGGGTCTTTCGGATTGTTGCTATTGGATTGAAGTTTAGATCAATATTTGTTTACGCTTCTGATTTAATATTGTCGCAGATTGTTCAGGGTACATTTCTCTACCCCTTTTTCTTCGTTTTAATTCAAGTTCTATATTCCTTGACATGTTATTGTTCTTGATTGAGATGTTATTTAGAATCATGTTTAGCGGCTAAATTCTTTAATCTTGGATTGGGTGTAGCCCCTATGGTGTGAATTGGGTGCTTGATTCTAGGTTTTTATGAATTTTGTCTAAGGTTTGATTGAACTTTCACTTTGCACGCCAAGTGTTCGATGAATTGCCTGAGAGGGTAAATTCTATGTCCTTAATTAGGGTATAGGAGACTAACGAGAGTTGGGTCCTTTACCTAGAGCGGCTTTGTGAACAATCGAGTTCTTGACATGAGAATAGTTAGGAATCCGATTGGGAATTGAGATTACGTTATCTTGTGGTTTGGTTGTCCTGGTTTCATGAGAATAGATAACTAGGATAATTTAATAAGTCTGATGACCTTCGAGAGAAGGCGCAGATGCACCTAATTGGTAATCATTCCATTTCAATCATTCTGCAGGCAGATTCACACTACCTAGTCTGTTTTCCAATGAACGTCATAGTGTGGTGAACCCCAATCCAGGATTTCTCTCATTATTTGACTTAAAGCCTTATAGAATTAGAGTTTGTCAACCCACTTCACTAGACCTAGCCTAGATTAAGTGTCAAAGATTGCCTCGGTGATTGAAAACCAAGTTCCCTGCGGATACGACCCGTACTTGCCTTTGCTGGCTGCAGTCGGCACCGTGCACTTGCGGTACATTTATAACACAACAAGTTTTTGTCTCATGTTTCTTTCATGTGGGTGATTCTTCCATATTGCATCTCCAGAACTTGCCTAGACTCGTGTTCAAAATCACATTAGCATGTGCATAGTTGATGATTATGACAAAGGCATTTCTTTCTTTTCTCATTTTAGCCACATAGCCAAATAGCATATCTCTTGTATTACATGTTTATTCCCTTTATTAGCCCCTTTGAGCATATATCCATCTTTGTAGTGATCCGTTCATCTTTGCCCTTGGCCAAACACATATTCCTACCTTTAAGCCAACTTTATGGAGCACCACTTCATTTATCTAGTGGGTGATTTTGGGGATAATTAAGTTAAGGTGGATTTGGTGTGTTGGTTGGTTGAGGGATTGATGATATTGAGCATTTTCTTTGGTTCCCTCTTATTTGGGTTGTGTATATGTATTAGACTATGAGTTGATAATTCGAGTTCCTAGGCCTTTCAATAATTGCAATTTTCGTTTCATTTCCCCCCTAAAAAAAGAAACAAAAGTTATGTTAAAAAAAGCGAAAAAAAGAGAAAATCATAGGAAAAAAAAGCAAAAAGAAAATGACTAAATAGTTGGCATTGGACATGTATGTAGCTTGCATTGCTTTCTTTGTCAACTCATTTCCTATTTCATTTGTACGACATGTTCATTGAATTGTTGGGCTTTGGAGTGTTGGTGACCTTCATAGTTGCTTGGTGTTTGGGTTGGTTGCTCCCCAGTCACTTGGCTAAGTGGCTCTATATTGTCCCAAATTCATTTGTCCACTCCTTTCCCTTAACCCTTCTAGCCCACATTACAACCTATAAAAAGTCCTCTTGATTGTTTTGTGCACATCGCATTTTTAGTGGTGGAGCATTAGAGAGTCTTGTCTAGCATATGGTAGTTTGCATCTTTGGAATGAGTCTTGAGTGAACCTATGCTATATTTCAAACACATGAGCATGACTGATTCACATTTCTCAAAAGTGAGGTTCTACTAGTCTTTTTAGCTCTACAATAACTTGTGCTTGCATGAAATGCTTTATGGTTCTTTGGGGATGATCAAGTTTGATGTCGAGCTTATGGTCTCGTACTTTTCTTTTTGAAAACCTTCTCATCCTTCTAATTTTGAAATGTTTTGCGTGCTACTTGGGGTTGCCATTGCTTGCCATTCTTGCTTGTGAAATGCTATGGTTTGCCTACTTTAAGGAGGTTGTTAAGTGTCTGAGTCCTAGATGCGTGTCCCCTTTTAGATTTTATCTAGTGTTTACTTAAGGACAAGCAACTGTTTAAGCATGGGGGAGCTTGATAAGTGCTTAAAGTGCACGCTATTTTGAGGTCAATTTGTTGTACTTTTAGGGAGAATTGAGTGCTTTATGTTATAATTTATATTCCTATTCTCGTTTTATGCTTGTGCATGGTTCTTTGGTGACTTTTCCAAGATTTTAGACCATTTGACCAAGCAATTAACCTTCATTTGAGTGCATATTGGCCACCACGGAGGTACCCCAAGTCCTATGCCTGTGGAGAAAAAGAAGAGCAAAAGATTTTGGATCCAGCAAGCACTACGATATGCCCGTGGCGGATGCCACATTTCGTGGTGGAGGCATAATTGCTAGCCTGTTCGTGTGGTTGAGGTTGATTGTGTTTCTCTATAAATAAGGTCATTTTCGTAGTAGATAGAAAAAAAACCATGATTCCATGATTCCATTTCCTCTCTCCAATTTTATCCATTAGATTAGGATTTAGATTAGATTAGAGGTAGGGAGAGTAAGTTGAAGCGAAGATTTGCAAGGATTCCATTTCAAGTTTGCACGACAGTTCAAGCATGATCTTGGCTGAGCATCTCTCTTCTCCCCTCTTGTCTTCTCTTCTCTAAATTTAGATTTATGTTTTGTAATTTTGATTATTGTTGTTGTTTGATTTTGGATTTATGCAAACATTTGTTAATTTCTTGATCTTATGTTGATATCAATTGATACTTTGCAATTTGTTGGATTGTTTTATCGAATTATAGATGTTTATTATCTTGTGAGGAATTTGATCACTTTGTTGCATGTTTTGGGTATTAGATGAAGAAGTGAAGGGTGAAATATGATAGTAGAATGCTAGGATTTGACTTGATTGTGTGGAGTCTTGAGAGAGCGCACCAAGTGAGAAACCACAAATATGATAATCTCATGCTTAATGAACCTAAACAAGTCAAGAACCCTTGAGAAATGGTAATTGGTTAGATTTAGGTATTTCAGTTCACCTTGAAAGAGGGTTATGATACTTCGATTATCGATTTTAAAACAACTAATTACGGAAGAAGTGCTTGATTGATGTGTGGATCAGGTGATTGCTTATTTTGCTTAATTCCAATTATTATTTATCCATTAGATTAGATCATTGATTAGTTTAATTTCAATGTTACGTTTTTATTCGCTTAGCCTATCTAGAGAGAACATAACCCGATAGATCAACCTAGTCTTTGTGGCATCGACGTTGATTTGCTACAACGCCACCGTGCGCTTGCGTCTATATCGATGGCGCCAACTCCATTCTAGATCCCTTGTTTTTAAGTCCTCATGCTACCATTCTGCGTATTAACATCATAGTCCTTCGAACGCACTATTAACGCCTACATATCTATGAGCATAACCATTCATTTGTATGTATCCAGGACTTAAGAGATGACCAATTCCAAATAGGGACCCCAGGGAAGGTCTCCTAACCATCAAAACTATCACAATTGTCTTTTAACTATGCATACGAATCAGAAATCACCCACGTTGCGAAGTATAACTGTTGAGTTATTTACGTCGGAGCTCTAAGCAATTACTTGGTGGACTTCCTTCCCAACAAAAACTACATGTCTCTTGATGGCAATGCCCAGGTGAAACCACCCTATCTTGGTAGTTGAACTTCCATGGAATGATAATTAACCTATACAAAGGCATTGGTAGGCCTGCCGGCTATGTACAAAATCTATGATAACTGAGAAACCATGTATCTACCTCCCTTAAACAACTTATGTTCAGATATATACTGGACTTTTACCACTCATCGAGTTACATTCTTGCCTTAGCATTTTCTTTTCAAATTGTTCCTTTCGGCATGTTATGTTGGTTCATGTTACTTGTAATTCTTAATCCTCAGTGTTCTGTGTTGTTGACTCTATATGATGTCAATGTGATTTCGAGTGCTACTACAAGTTCCGTCATTGTCGATGTGATGTAATATGATGTCTCTGCTACTTTAGTACGATGTAGTAGCTTCCTGGTTGATTGATTTAACCTTAGAGTTATTTGATATCTGCATGCTTTCGAAAGAACGTGCCCAAGTTAATCACCTTCGTACGACATTGACATGTCTTGTATAAGTTGCCATGAATGAAAGGCCTAAAAGTTAGTTAGGGTTGATGTATAAACATAGGAATGTTGGTTGCTATGCTGGCACCATTAGATTTAGATTGAAAGTCTGCGTTCCTTTTAAATTGAGTTAAATATGGTTTCCCACCCCAAAATCATTTGCCTCTCTCCAATGTGATTTACCCTCAGTGCCTGAATAGAGTGAGTAGACGCTTGAAGAGGATCGACAGAGAGTAGACTGGATGCCATGAACCTTTTGTTTTACCGATTTGAAAGGCTCTACATTTAATTGTAAAACAAAATTTTGAATTCTATTATGAATTGAGTAAAGCGTACCATGTGTATGCTCATGTCGTGGATGACTGAATTGTAGACCTTAGAATTTCGAGGAAGAAATTCGTTTAGGGGGGAAGAATGTTATAATCGAGATTCTTAATCTAGGGCTAACTATTTAGATTAATGTTTTCATTAGCTATGCTCTATTTAATTGGCCAGGTCAGACTATTTTGTTTGCATGCTAATTGAGCATAACAATTTATGTGAAGTAATTTTATAAAACCTTCTTGATTCATTACATGATTACGCGAAACTAGTGAGTTCATTAAAAAGGGGACATAAGTTTAATTACGTGAGATTAGTAAGTTGGGTTTGGATGATTACGAGATCACTGGGTTATTTTAGTCTAATATGTAGATAAACCAAAAAAATAAAAAAAATAGTCGAAAGGGACCGAAGCCCCTTTTCCTTCTTTGCAGAGGCTCGAACACAGAATAGGGGGAGCTCCGTTGCTCCCAGCCCCGTGAACCCGACCACTACACACACATGGAGAGAGAGAGAGAGAGAGAGAGAGAGAGAGAGAGAGCAAGCCAGCGGTGCCTCCATCAAGGGACACCGTCTGTGGTGCCTCCACCGGCGGCTTCAACTAAGGGGTCAACAAGTAGAACGTCAGAAGGATTGGGGGATTTTAAAACCATAGCTACCACGAAGCAACCAAACACCACCATGCTATCACCATTGATGGTGGCTAAAGTTGACGCTGGTCACCATGGCAACACCCAAGGGGAGAGGGCAGCGGTTTTGGTTTAGAACAATAGTGGTAGCGGCAACAAAAAGGGGGAGGGGGTGAATTTTTCGGTTCTTAACCATCCACAACTGCACCCAAAATCCCTTAGAATGGGTCCTAAGCTTGGAGCGAGGTGGGTGTTCTCAATTTCACCAAACTATTAATAATTTCGCAAACCTTCAATCTCTTTATATGTAACATGGAGTAGCATGATTGCATGAACATATTTGTGAATTTAATTGCCCTAGTGGTACTAATTTAGGCTCAGATTAGGCCAGACTACAATCTGATTTTGGATTTTGCAAAATGATAATTTTTTCTTGTCAATTAGTAACTATGGACTTGGCCGAATTGAGAATTGGATGATGATGATGCTGATTCGAATATGTTTTGGCCTTGATTATCTTCTGATTGTAAGTATGAAATATAATTATCATTGCATGTTAGTTTGGGAAATTCCCGAATTGTTGAATTTGACAATTGAGTAATGATGATGTTAAATTAAAGCCGAATTGAGCGGTTAATTTTTGGGTTGAACATTTAGTAGAATTTGAGGACTGTTTGCGGAAGGTGTTATAAGGAGGGAGCTCGAGATGTTAAATCATTTTTGAGCTTGCGAATTAAGCTTATTTGCGTATTGAGAATCCATTCTGCTGAATTACTGAAACTGAAGACAGCCTGTAACGAACAATGCGATGCTTTAAGAATATGAACTGATTTTTGAGATTGCCTTTTTATTTACAAAATTTTGAAATGAATTTAGAAATGACTAAAATGTTTAGTTACCAAACTAAGTTACTATTATATATGCAAATGTAAATCTTTTGAAAAGTATGATCTTCGGTTAGTGAACACGAAATGAACTGAAGTGTCATTCCTTATTTAAAGGTAAAGAGTTATAAATCGATATTATGGTTGTGGAAATTACTCTTGTTTCACAAGCGTGTTTACGGTTTTGCAAACGAACCAATGTGATGAATAGGGCTTATGACTTACTTAAAGGTAGGAAAAACCTTTATTATTTGTGACAAGAGTTTAAATGATTAAAGCGATATGCTTTGATATGGCAACTATTATGAGATTTGTGGTTAACAGTGACTGTTAGGCCATTTGTTTGATCTGAGTGAGTCATAAATGGATGTTATTAGCTTTTCATAATGTATTTGATACTTTACACTGTCGTATATGGTCTTGTATTATGTATGAGCTGTTTTGCATCTAAAACATTGAGAGCCCGAGATGCTTAGACATGACTGCAACTACTACTTCTAAAACAAGTTGTAATGTCACATCCCTGATAAGTGAATGGTCATGTGGTTATTAGCTCGATTGCAAACATACTTTGCCAAAATGAATGGTTTTGTGCTTTGAAAAGTCGACTTGAATTCATTAGGGCTTCTTAGCCCTCTTAAGAATGAAAATGCCATTGTTTGTGATACAATTAGAACTTTGATGCTAGCGTGTTTAAAGTAAAATGCATCTAAAATGTCTTAGGTTAGGAGAATAGTGCTATATGTTTGAATGAATGTTTAAGGAGTAGGCCTGGTATGTAGGAACCCTAAACTCCAAGGGAGTAGACCTAGATGTGAGAACCTAGAAGAACGTGATGAGTGTAATGGTCCACTAATGGGGGTAATGGACGCAGGATAACGAGTGAGGTATTTCCCCCAAGAAGGATAATATGAAGAGGGGCTGTACATCTTTACTAGGGCGAGTGTAGATCTCCCTTGAATAGCACAAATATGAGAATCTGATGCCCCATGAAATGATTTTGTACTTGTTACTTGATGTAAACTCCTCATTATAGGACTGTGCGAGTGCAAAGATTTGGAAAAAGAGCATATACTCTTGATAAGAGCTTTTATTGAGATCCAAATGATTACTAGTGAATAACGACTGTTTTATAAATGTGTACTTTAATTTAAAGTGATGGTCCTTACCTTAATGCTAAGTACTTATGTGTGACCTGCATGCTCTTCTGCTCTCCCTACTTGAAATTGTGCGTGGGTCAGTTTGGTTTTGAATCTAGTATGCTTGCTATGTGATGTTATGCAAGTGATTGTCACTACTAAGCTAAAATAGACATAATTTAGGCCAATCAAGTATTTGTGAGCATGAAATAGGAGGATAGTGATAGCATTGAGTTTTCAAGGTCATCATAGTAAATATGAATATGGGGGGCCTTACATGATTACTATACGATATTATATATCAAATGGTGTGTAAATGCTATCTGAGGTATTATGTGAAATGGTTTTCTTTTTTCACAGACTTGAGAAACACTTAGTGAGTGTGTGGTAGCTCATTCCTTCTCTATTTCTCCTTTCCCCTATGTTCTTAAAATGATAGGTAGAAGTCAGTTCACGTAAGTCGAGGTGGAGTCTACCTTACTGCTTTAGAAATAAATTCTATGTTTTGGACATGAACTTGTGAGTTAAGTAACATATTGTGATGTATTTTAAGTTCTTGAGTACATATAAGCCAATTATTGAAGTCACGTAATGCATATTGTTTAGAAGTCACTCTGTATGGCCATGTAAGCCAATCATCTTATTAGTTTGTCGTATTTTTAACTAGAGGTTTTTCTGTTTGGGATGTAAACCCCAAAACTCTGGATGTCTGATTCATTGAGTTGTACTTTTCATTTCTTTGCTATTATTGAACTTATACTTGGTGTGCTTCGGGTGGGGAGCCCGTAGAGTTGTGATCTTGGTGTGTAGCCATTGAACTTGCAGATATACCTTTTGTGTTTTATCATTGTAGGGACCCAATGGAAGGCATTAAGTCTGGGTCATGGTCTACTTTTAGGCGGAACTCTGTCCGTTTTACCTTAGAATCTAAGAAACTATTGACATCACTAGTCCTAAGGTGAGGGGTGTTACAGATAAGGTTCTCAAAGGGCCACTACAACTCTCATACATGCCAACACAATATCAACTTGTTAATGTCCTTACAAAGATCTTATCTTCATCACAACAACATCATTTTTTAAGCAAGATGGGCATGGTTCCTCATCCTCACCATTCCAGCTTGAGAAGGGTGACGAGATACATAGGGGCATTTCAGTAAAATAAATCAGCTAACATGTACAGATTCTGTTATGGCTATAACTAACTATATGGCTATAACTAACTATCTTCCAAAACCAAGAGTTGTATAAATATAGCTCTTGTAGCTTGTAATCAATTCAGTTGGAATATACAGAAATTCAAATACATTATCTCTGTCCTCTTCCTCTCTATCTCTGTATGAATTCTTCAAGATTAATAATTATGAGTAAAATAGAAAGAGTTTTCGAATTTGAATGTTAATCCTAAAATTCCCTTCAATAAAGCTCATATAATCTTTGAAAGAACCCCCCACCCCCCAATGATTATTTTGTTTTCCTTTAAAAGGTTTCCTTGTTACTTCATCCCCCTGTCCTAATCTATTCTTCTTGTATTCTTCTTCTGTTCATGCCCCTATTCTTCTCTCCCTCTACCTTGACTAACAATTACTTCTTAATGGCAGCTTCTTTCATTTCCTACTGTAAGTGTTAATAAGTTCATGAGTATTTTTTAAAAATTGATTCAAAATTTGTAGAAGTCGAATTTAACAAGTTGCTTTAAATTTTTAGTTTCTTGCATGGAATGATAAAGAACTTGTAATTTAAGGGATTTCATCACCAAGAAGCAAGAGGTTTGGTGGATATCATGATGATAGATGCCCAAGATGCTACATGCAAGGAACAAGGACAATGTTACATTTGAGCCAAAGCCTGAGAAGAAAATATATAAAATGCATGAGGTGTGATAAGTTTATAAGATGGGCTTATGCGAACATTGAGGTTAAGGGGAGAATTATTAGGATGTTTGCTGAAATGAAGAATGAAATAACTAAAGTAAGACCAATGGTTAAAGTGGGAGAGGGGACAAAGCATGGTATGCATGTTACTTATTACTGTGATTGTCCTTATTGGTGTTGTGATAGTGGTTTAGGATGTATGTACTGGTATTACGATGTATGTTAACATTGAATTGAATGAATGGAATGAATATGGATCACTTATTGTTATCAGTTCCCTGAATTAATAATATAAGTTGGTTTGCCCTAATAGACTAGTGTTACAAATGAAGAGATCGAAATAAGTCTAATGAAGTTGTTTGCACATGACAAAACTGGTTATGTACCCATGTGGAACCAAGTACGCTAAATGTTAAGTAGGCTAAGAATTGTCTCATTTGGGGGGGAAAAAAACTACATCCAAGTGGAACAGATTGTTTTCCCCCAATATAGACAATCCTAGGTTCGGTTAAATAGGGCAACAATTAAGAACTATGGATAGCCAAAAAAAAAAAACCCTTGTCAGATCTTTTAAGGGTTTGGCTACATTGGGTAGGGGTTGTCATTGAGATTGTTAGTTGAATCTTTCTTGGTCGATCGCAAGATTTAGGATGTCCTCCTCTAGCTTTACTGTTTCTCTTGTCCAATAATCTTTTAAATTCATCCCCTGATCTCCCATATGTGGCAACATTATGTCCTAGCTGTTTGTAGGTTTGAATCCTAGTCATTTATTGCAAAATAGGGGCACTAATTAAAAAATTGTTAAAAAGTAACAAGAAAAAAGTAAACAATTCCAATGTAAATGGATAAAGAAGAAAAAATCTAACCTAGAGGTCCCAAAACCTATAATACAGTGTGAAATTTGTTATGGCTAAGAATCAGGGTTAGGACAAGTTATCTATGCACATAGAGTAGAGATTGGATGCACGATGCGGTTGCAGAAATTTTGTGTTTGTCAATAGTGATGCAATCATCACAATAGTCTTCCAATTTTTGCTTTATCATCACGGTGCACCTTACAATCTAATTGTAAGAAATTCTAGCGAACTGTCACTTTTGATAATCACAAAACATACTAGCTAGCCTAACTACAAAATTCTATGCCCATCAGCCACATCAAACTCCCCATAACCTGTATGTGCAAGATTGCTACAATTTCTACTTTCTATCTCAACCAACTTCAGTTTCTTATCTGTAAATGGTACTTATTTTCATTTCCAGTTTTGTGCCCTTTCAAATTTCTTTCCAAATCTAGATCTGATGAGGCTCCAAGTCTCCTCAAGTACGCTTAGTTAGGTAAGTCCCTGAACTTCAAAATTGCATGTTAAAGCTCTTAACAAATTTGTTTGTATTATCATCTCGTTTCAAGTTCATATCAAACTTAAATCTAGCCTATAGTTTCAAGGGTTGACTCTGTCTCAACCAATGATAAGCAGTGGCACCATTGTGTCTAATTCTTTCCATGGCCTTCTCATACACATATAGTTAATTAGCATTTGTAGCTATGTAAAAATAGGCATGGAACCAGGCACCTAATATTTTCCACCCAAAAGGCATTAAAATCTGCAGGCATGTAAAAGAACGCATTAACAAAATTGAGATTGTTGGGTTTACTAGGATAAATAGGGGAAGGTCCTTTAGTAGTGGATGACGCATGTCCCTCTACTCGCACTTGGCATAATATTTCTCAATCCCTTTTTGATCCCCTTATCAAATAGTTAGAAGTTAGGCAGCAAAACAAGTATGAAAATATTATTAATAAAGATTTCATATTATTAATAAAGACAAAGTTACTTAGTTATGCAAAAATTACTTTGTATCTATGAGATATTATTGTGTATCTTGACTTGTTCTCAACAGTATCAAGAGCATTTATGAGCCTGTTGAGAAAATAATACCATTTCTCCTCATTTTCCTTTTCAACCACTACTTTAAATTGGCCATTATTACCATATAGGGCCTTGGCAATTAGCGAGACACCCTTATATAAGCCTTTAATATAGTAGAAATCAATTCCAATCAAAGGCCTGCAACGCCCAAATACTTGAAAATTGGATTTTAAGCTTGCCTTGATCAATCAATGACATGAAGTATACTAATTTAGGATTCCTTGCCTTGAAATCCTCGGTGTTGTGGGTCAAATGCTTGTGCCCCTCATCATATTTTCCTTCACTATTAGCTCTGATTCTTTTCCTTGCCTTCCAGCATGTATGATGTAGCACCCTGAGGCCAAACATCATTGTTGTTATTTCTTACATATAATCTACATCCATTTTGGGGTTATAATAAAATGTAGAAGAAGATAGCTAACTATCCAAGGAGTTGTTGCCATCCTATTGCGTTCAAGCCTTGCACACACATGCTTCCTTGTGTGAGTCTTCACCGTCCAACTGCTTTTGTCAACTAGGACATTGTAGTGAATCATTCATTTGCAAGCTAGATTATCACACTTATGAGTGTACCTAGGCTTCTCATTCTTAATTTCTTTATTTTTTTCATTCCAAACTCAGCTTGAATGCAAAAGTCTCTTATGACTGTAAGCAAATCCTCTTTGTAGCTAAAAATATGCACTAGGGTCAAACTGACTTTGCCACCCCTATTTCTAGTCCACATGATTTATTTCCTTCATGTCCTTGTCACTTTATTTAATAAAACATACCTATCCCTATTAATATCAATGATTTCTATGCCTAGTTCCATCCTCTATTGAACTTTGACCTCTAAATCTACTTCATTTTCATCACCAGTACCAAAGCTCTCATCTTGAAATGAATCCCCTTCTATCTCATCATCATATATGTCCTCGTTGGCCTCCCCTACTAACACTATAATATTCAATACAGGAAAACCCATTCATAGCAATAAAAAAGGTCGCTACAAAGATGAGATGTTGAGAATATTTACCATAATGATGATTATCGTTGGATGGTCGTTATCAGTCTAGCATTGTCAAAGAACAAGTTGATCATAATTGTCAACTAAAGAATCGTTGCCAAAGCTTACATCTTTTACAACAACTTAATTGTTGCCATATATATGTCGCGTCTTTTGCAACAAAAATATCGTTGCATATGTCCTACATCTTACACTTTTACGTCCATTGTAGCCAATGTGAGTACTTATTTGTAACAAAATAAGTCACTATCAAGAACTTGTTTTTGTCCAACAATACTATTGTTGTACTACATAATTATAAAGCGGATTCTTACTCATTATAAAGCCACATAAGACAAGAGAAAAATGAACTTGTAAACATGTAAACAATACAAATGCTACTAACCAAACATGTAAATAATACAAAATCTCTAAACCATACATAAATCCAAAGGGATGAATTTCTACTATATGACAAATGATGGTTAGTCCACAAAAGGTGTATTACTTGTCACAATTATCCACAAAATAATAGTTTTATAACAAGATTCATAATTGCAATTGTTCCTCATATGACTAACATCATACTTTAAGAAAGTCTATGATAATCATCTCATAAAATCTTGTAAGAATAATACAAATTGATATGCATGTGCCCCTCCATCTTGTACAAGGCCCAAAACAAAGCAAAAAAATGAAATAAGAATTAGCAATATGAAAAATCATATTAGAAGAGTGTAATACCTAACAGTAAGGATAGAAATCAGTAATGACTGTATTAAACAAAAATCAAACTCAAAAATGGTATTTGTGATCCAATAATTAAAACAAGTAAAACACATTAGTAATCAAGTTGAACGACAGTAGGATACCCTCATTGTATTCTAGCCATCGCTTAGAATGTCAAAGGGAATGAATTAAAGGGGAATTGGGCAACAAAATAGATGTTATTAAGCGTATTCTGTAATTTCTATCAATGACATACACATTTTCTATTATTTCTGGCGAATTGGAAGAGAGTTCTCTCTCCTAGACTAAAGTGCTATTGGGACCAGTTTTGCTCACTTGCAACAAATAAAAAGCCGCCACTTTTACTATGCACTCTTATCATTTGACTCACATATCAAACTGTTAATGTTGTTGTCCAAACAATAACAGTCACATCATGGTACCATAATCTCCCATTAGTATAGCACTTATAAGGCGATTAATTTAGTATTAATCAACCATATTGATTCCCTATTTCTGTTGCAAGCTATGTGCTATTATAAAAGGGGATAAATAGATAAGGAATGTGATATAGTTAAGAAGCTAACATTCCTAGATCAATAGCTTTTCTCCCCTATCCCTCACACTAAATCTAGCCATCATAGAGATTTGGTTTTGGGGTGTGAACTTCACTGGTGACTCTAGTAACTACCATGTTCGTGGGCATCACTAAACAGACGAGACCTAGACAACATTTTCGCATCAAGGTAAGTCCTTCTATTTCCAACAGTGGTATCAGAACCTTGTCTGGTTGTTGCTAGCCCAAACTAATTCATGTTGGCCTAAATATGAGATTAATTAGTTTGATCAACAAGTCTGTGTGATAGTGAAATATAGTCCTATTCTATTTTAGCATGAAAATACCAAGACTGAAAAAGAATAAAAAATTACATGTTTTATGTTTCATGCTAACATTCTTGGCAACAAAAAGTTATGCAAAACTAATACTACTGAAATTTATATGTCTCAGATTATAAGGCTATCCTACACTAATATGATTCGATAGTGAATTTCGTATTCAGATTAATTGATTTCTGTTCTGTGTGGCTGGATTGATGAAAAAAATGAGAACTTGCGATAAAAGCTTATATGCTAAAATTGATATGCTCAGATTATTACCCAATTTTGCGTAATAATCTAAGATGGGTTTATAAGCATCAATATCTGGTACAAATAAATAAAAAAAAAATTGAGACCCACGCCTTGAGGACTTTCAGATCTGGGAGTAGTAACACCAAATCCGGCCACCCATAGACACATAACACACCAAAAAAAGGGAAAAAGATAAACAGCTATACCTAAGCCTATCAGAACCACCGGGAGGGGTGGCGTGTGTGAGTCACATGCTGCCAATGGAAACTTTCTTTGGTTGTTTTCTTCTCCATGAGCTCTTAAACGCCGCCAATCTACTTATTCCCAGCGCGGAACCACACAAAAACGCCCAAGCGGCCATGCATGTACGCCACGCATCGACATAGAGGTGCCATGTCAGGTAAGTGGACGACCTCTGGCTATTCATCGGCAATCGATCTACACATTGCTAGTGGTTGTTTATGTCGGAAGTTAAGTGGATGAAGGTCGTAGGCTTTGATGAGAAGAGATTGACCGCGGTTTTCATCATGTGGGTTGATTTAGCAGTGTTTATCGCGGAAACACGGTGGCCAGATGCGGAGGTGACACCAAAAGAGGGCAACGGTGTGGTGGTTGTCATGCTTGTGAACTGAGACCGAGAAGAGAAAGAGAGAGTTCACTGAGATTTTAGAGAGAGAGAGAGAGAGAGATTGATTTAAGAGAGAGAGAGTGGCCTCAGTTAAATCAAATTGGTGAGGCTAAATAAAGGGGGGTTGTCTCGAGTTTGTATAGGGGGCCTCTTGGTTTTGTATAAAGTTTAGTTTTATTCATAGTCGTTTTTTATTTTTATTTTTTTTAAAACAATTATAAAGATTATTAGTTGTGGAATAAATTCTAGTTGAATTATGATTTTGTATAAGTTGATATGGTTCATGCAATTAGTTCATCAGTTGAGTTAAGATTTCGAATTAATTTTAGTTCGGAATACATAAACTCGTTATAACAACACTAATTTGCTAGTGAAATTTAAATACATATCAAGTAAGTTATAATTATATATATGTGTGTTTTATATAACATTACACTAGTTGGGCTTTTATGAAATCCATTTGTAACATCTTACAACGAATATAATAATATGTTTTATATAATAATATGAACTTTCAGCTTGATATGTCATTAAATAGAGTTTTGAATGACATATTCATATTTATATAAATTTATTTTATACAACAAAACCTCATGTAAATTTGTTTTACATGATTAAGTTGAATATCTTTATCATATTTCTAAAGTATTAATTATTTCAACAATATTTTTCTCCATAAATTTTGTTTTATGGAAAATGTGATAATTAAATTATAAAAACTTTTAACTTGTGATTGCATGTGATTGTTGTGAGCTTTGTGAAGTTTTTGATCATACGACAATTAAAAAGTTTTTAACTCTGTTTTGAGCCATGCGCAAGAAACTAACTAAATGTGGTCTGTTAAGACTGACTCATTAGGTTAAGTTCCTTATGTGTGAGTCAAGTTTACTTAGCAAAACAACTATAAAGTCTTTTAATAAGGCCTCGAGGGCATTGGATCCCTTAGAGTTCATTCACTCCAGACATCTGCGGACCCATGAATGTGAAAGCACATCATGGAGCGATATATTATTCATGATATAGGTATGTGTACCTATTATCTCACCATTATTAAGTACTTGATGTGTTCATATGCTTTATAGTGATAGTAAGACTCAATTGGAATGAAATATTAGAACTTTTCGAACCAATTAAGATCGTGAAATGAATTCCCACAATGTCGATTTTCTTAAGGTTGAGTTCTTAGGATTTTGGTTAAATTTAAAAATGAATTCGAATTGTATGAGTTATAACAAGATCTTCAACCATTTCTCGGTGAGGGGGAGGATTTGAATTTTGACTAAGTCAACGAGGATGGTACACCTTCCTTATTTGATAGGAATGATGAAGATTTGTCTGTTAAGGAGAATGAGATCCATTATCTAGATGTTGAGGAGAGCCGACATAAGAAAGAGATTTATCCTCAATCTCCCATTCCTGAACATGCAGTTAGTCAACACGTTTAAGATCCCACCTCCAATGGATAGTGGGAGTATTTCTCTTTGTGTGCAGGGTCTCACATCTCTTAGAGAAAGGGGAGGGGATTCCTGGTCCCATACCTCTTAGAGAAAGGGGGAGGAATTTCTCACCTAGGTATACATATAATGAAGGTCCCAGGATCCAAAAGAGTGGGCATCAAAGAATTCCTCGATGATATTTCTAAGTTGAAGAGGACGTATTCCTATACACCTCCTTGGAAAATGAGGAACCTACCTCTTCTGAAGAGGTGATTGATTCACTAAATCACAAAGAGTGGATAGATTCCGTAAGAGATAGGATGGACTCAATGGCAAGAAAAAGGTTTGAGAACTCATTTATCCTCCGCCTTGTGGCAAGTCTATCAAAAACAAATAAGTTTTCAAGATACGTCGGGCAAATGGTTTGATCGATAAGTTCAGGGCTACCTACTCCTTGTTGCAAATTTGGATTTTGAGATGTTCGAAATAGATGTAAAGACTACTTTCCTCAACGGTAATATTGAGGAAGAGATTTATATAAACTAACCCATTAGTTTCGTATCAAAGGGACAAAAGCACAAGGTGTGTCATCTTAAAAAGTCCATGTATGATCTTAAGCAATCTTCCATATTTTTATACTTTAGATTCCATGAAGCTATAACTTAGTTTTACTTATCTATGGTTTCAAAATACCATCATATGTATGTCAAAAGCTCAATATGGGGTGCTATGTTTATTGCCCTGTACGTTAATGACATACTGCTGGCTAGGAACAACTTAGAGTTAATCAAATCTACTTAAAAGTGGTTGTCACATGCCTTTGAGATAAAGGACATGGGTGAAGCTATTTGTGTCCTATGACTGGACATAATCCGAACCCATCCTAAGAAGCATACATTAAAAGGTCTTCGAACGATTTTATATTTATAATTCCAAACTCGTAGACACTCCAATTGAAAAGGGTTTAAGCTTGAGTCTTTATTATGCCAGAAAACAAATGATGAAATAGAGACAATAAACAACATTCGTACATTAGTGTCATAGGAAGCTTAATGCATGCCGTGTTATGTACATAGCCTAGCATTTACATTGTGGTTGGTTTGGTATGTTGTTATCAAAGTAACCTAGGACTTGCTGATTGGCAAGTCGTCAAGAGAATTAACTGTTACCTTCGTGGGATTTTTAACTTAGTCTTTTCCTATCAAGGAGGAGAACTGAAGTTGAGAGGATAGTCAAATGTCAATTGGGGCGGTTACCCAGATGAGTCTAGGTCAACTTCAAGACATGGCTTCACCCTGGGTGGGAGAGCCATGTCATGCCGCAATAAGAAGCAAAACTGCACAACAATGTTAGCTATGGAGGCAGATTGTGTATCTTGTTAACATAGAAACAAAAAGAATTGCCATTAGGTATGTATATACGCTAATAATGTGATTATGTTCCCTTGACTAAACCTATTCCTAGTGATACATTCAAAGCTCATTGGTTGAGTCCAGGAATTTGTAAGGTTTAGTGCTAGGATGTGTCTTGTTATGTGATGGACGCATTTGTTTTGTAATTGAGAAAAGCGCTTATGGTTTTTTTTTTCATGTTAGGCATATTGAAATGTCACAGGCTTTCGATTAGTCCAGTGACAAAGGTAAGCGCTCTTAAGCTTGAGTAGCAAGTAGCGTGAGACTGAATAACATTGGCACTAGGTGTGCAATATTGATTACTCACACTTGAAGTGTACGGGTAAAATAAATATATATGGTAAATATATTGATTACTCCAGGGAGTCGACTATGAAATAGGATTTCATATTGAAACCTTAAAAGCCGAATCTTGAGTGTTAGGATTAACATTCAGGATGTTGATCTAGTGGCTCAGGTTAGATTTTTTAGTGAAAATCTAGACAAACAGTTCACATGGCGTAAAGAGTAATGCACCTAAATTAGTGATAGTTATGCCATGACACACATTTCATATTGTGTGTGCTTGTAAGACAACCCATATATAGAGTGACAATTGACTTCCCTGTCTCTCATCACTATCTAACCCTATGAACGATAACCCTACGAGCTAAAGTTATGATATGAAGTTAAAGCTTGATGACACTACTTTAATGTGTTTTATAAGGGCCATGATGTATACAATTCAGCTAGAACATGTTAGGAAACAAGTTAAGCTGAGAAGAAATTTCATGAGTGTTTAAGGAAAAATCTATACATCATCACCATATCAATCTAGGCGATTATATTCAGTATATAATCAATTGATATATCAAGCATAAAGGGACAATGTATGTCATTGGCAATGTCTTGAATCATTTCAGGTATTGATATTTTGTGAAGTGTTATGTCAATTAGATGCTGACTTGATATAACACTACTTGTTTGTTTATGGTTGCACACTTCATTCCCAATATCAAGTGAGAGGAGATTTATTGGTAGAGAAATGCAGGATTTATCGTCTATATGACCGAGGGGGAGCTGTTGACAAAAGAATAACGGCCACATTATGGCACCATAATCTCCCATTAATACAACAATTGTAAGGCGATTAATTCATATTAATCAGCCATATTAATTCCCTGTTTCAGTTATACGTTATGTGCTATTATAAAAGGGCTAAATAGATAAGGAATGTGATACAGTTAAGAAGCTAATATTCCTAAATCAATACTCTTTCTTCCCTAACTCTCACACTAGATCTAGTGATCACATAGATTTGGGTTTGGGGTGTGAACCTCACTAGTAACTCTAGTAGTCACCATGTTTGTGGGCAGCACTCAATAGGCAAGACCCGAACAACATTTCTCATCAAGGTAATTCCTTATATTTTCGACAAATCCCGACTCCTCAATTGAAATGGTGTATAGTGTCATTGCAAAAGCCAAGTTCCCATACATTAATATACATACTCTCTCTTTCTGTCTCTTTTATAAATTGGCCTACCATTGATTTTCTCATTTTTGGAATCCCATTTAGGTGTTTTTGCCTCATACTGAAAGCCAAGTGTGAGCAATATAATTCTTATCTGGCTATTATGGCAAATGAATACATGATTCTACAACTAAAATTGCAGTAGCCACTGCAGGTGGTTTATTTGCTTTCCCAGCATGTCAATGGCAAGAAGCATTTACTGTGTACTATGGTCTTGACAAGCTTAGGATCTCAACCCCTTCTACGACTATCCAAGGGCCTAGTCATTCTTATCCTTTGTGCGTGTCACACTAGCTTGATTGAATCCGACACCACAATGTAAAAAATCCATCATTATTATGTTCTTAACAAGGGGAGGAATTCGACAATCACTAGGTGACGTGGAATGCTTTGGGAGGAATTTTGCACTGTAGATTTCACACCCAAATAAGAGAATAGTCTTTGATGTAAGACGCTCTGAGAGCATTCCTACACGGAAGATTTCACACACAAGCAAGACAACACTCACAAGTGATTCTTAATTCAATTTTTAATTCATTCTAATCTACATTTCCTCTATACAGGAGGAGGGATTTACATAGGAATCAACACAACTAAAAAAAAAGGATATAATATATTCGAAGATTACGAAAGCTAAACTAGCCTAAGAAATAAAATAAGATAAATTATTATTCTAAAAGAGAATCCCTAAATTTTGGAATCTCCTCTATTTCCTAGAATATACACTGCCATAAAATTGTATAAGAGATACTTCATCATTCTTGCGCACAGCAAAAGAACTCAGTTCTGATGAGTTGTATTGGAGGTACCACTCTATTAGAGTTGGAACTCATCTGCAATAATCTAAGTAGCATCTCACTAGGCCAACCAGGCCATTGTACAAGGAAGTAGTGGAACCCACCATAAGAAGATGATACAAACTCATCTTCTAGCACTACTCGATGTCAGTATGTGGTTGTGGCAAATGTCGGAACTTAGAGACCTAAGTACCTGTAGCAACCCCAAGAGGAAGACGAGGAGGCTCAAAAGTACTTTGTGAAGAGTGAGATCTTCCACACTGAAAATAAGACTAATACCCAAGCTTTCAAGGAAATCCAGTACATAAGCATTAGATCCTAAATTTTGAATGATTTGGGAAGGTCTTATGGCACAAACATAAATCTTTTGGAGCGAGTTATTAGGTAATCATTCAGGTCAAATTTGATCCATAACATAATTGCCCACCTTACAATTCACAACTCTACAACGCACGTCAGCAGAAAGCTTATAACTGCCATTGCTTAAAGGAATTTGATATCAAAACTCAGCATGTGAGTCATGAATATGTTATACAAATGTGGATGCAGGTTGTGGCACTCGGGCATCAGGTAGAAGGGGAATGAGGTCAATAAGGGTGCGAAGGGAGTAACCATGGACAATCTCAAAAGGGCTCATCCTTGTGGACCTATTAACTACATTGTTATGTGCAACCCAACAAGGGATAAATTCAAATCCCAAATGCCTTGCTTCTTCCCCACAACAGATATAAGCAACTTCTCAAGACTGCAACTAACAAACTTAGTTTGTCCATTCATTTGAGGATGGAAGGCTGCATAAAATTTTAGAGCGTACCACCAAATCACCATAAGATCTTTTAGAAATACCTCATGAACTTGACATGCCTATTAGACACGATCAAAGTGAGGACACCATGCAACTTAATAATATCTCAAAAGACTAATTTAGCAACATGCAAAGCATCATCAGTCTTGCCACAGGAAATAAATTGGGCCAACTTAGAAAATCTATCAACCACTACTAGGATCGAATGAAGACTAAAAGATCCCTTAGGCAGACCTAGTACAAACTTCGTACTAATGTCTTCACAAGGAGCATGTACGATAGGAAGAGGAGCGTAAAGTCTAGTATTATGTCTCTCTATTTTAGCTCACTGATAGGTGTGATATTGAGGTACAATGTGATAGACATCTATTTTAAGAGAGGGCCAATAGAACGATAAGTGACCAAAGTCATAGTCCTATCTTTACCAAAGTGGTCAGCTAAACCCCCAGCCTACATCTTCCAAACTAAGGTGTCCTAGAATGATGTCATAGGAATACATAACTTAGACCCCTGAAATAGGAAATCATCATGAATGAAAAAGCTAACATGGTGACTGCAATTTCCCACCAAAACATATGTGTAAATAAGTGAAGTGATGGCAAGAGGTCTAAGTCTCATTAAACTTGTCAAAACGTAGATCCTCAACCCTTATTACCCTTGAAAGGTAATTAATGCAACTAAGGGGACCAACCACCTTATTCTCAACATCGAATTTATGCTAAGGATAGAGGAATACTCATTAATAAACTCAACCAACCAATATGCTTAGGATTGACACTAGACTGAGAATTCTAGTGCTTAAGGGCTTCATGGTTCGAATACATAATAAATTTATGATGTAGAAGGTAATATAGCCAATGGCAAAAGGACTGAAGCAAAGCGTATAACTCTTTCTTATACGTGATACATTTGATGCACTTAGATTTACTAAGCATTTCGTTAAAGAATGTTATAGAATGTCCCTCCTAACTTAACACTCCACCAATGCCATATCCAGAGGCATCACAAGCAACCTCAAAAACCTTACTAAAGGCAGCGTGCCTAAGGATTGGAGCAAATAACATCATCACCTGAATCACCTTAAAAGCACACGCTGCTTTAGAAGTCCACTGAAATGGTCTTTTCTTCAATTCACTATGTAATAGGTGTCATTAGGCCTATAACAAAGTTGAAGTATCTAATGAACCTTCTATAGAAGGAGGCAAGACAATGGGAACTCCTAGCCTCAGTAATGATCTTGGGTTTAGGCAACTCCCTAATGGCTCTAACTTTGCCAAGTTCAACAGAGATACCTTGCGTAGACAATGAACCCTAAAAAGAGGACTTGAGGTTGAAGGAAGATATACTTCTTTAGATTAGCAAAGAGCTTGGGTTCTTTAAGTGTGTAGAAAGGTTACCTAAGATGGTCAACATGATCTACCCTATTTGCTATCACCAAGAAGTTACCAAAATAAACATAAATTTCCCTCAAAATGGCTAAAGAAGATGGATCATGAGTCTTATAAAAGTATTAGGGGCGTTACAAAACCCAAAAGGTATAGCCATCCACTCAAATAAGCCATCCTGGGTCATAAAAGTAGTCTTCCATTCATCTCCCGGTCTAATATGAACCAGGTGATAACCACTATGCAACTCCATCTTAGAGTGCCGGATAGCCCTAGTACGACAGTCAAGAATATCCTCTAACCTCGAAATAAAAAACCTATACTTAATCGGTATCTTGTTGACGGCTCTACTATCGACACACATCCTCTAACAATTGTCATTCTTAGGGGTAAAGAGGACAGGGACCATACAAGGACTCATGCTAAGACGAAAAAAATCCTTATGCAATAGTTCCTGAACCTGCTTGTTGCTCGAGCTGAAAGTAGGCCCTTGATTTCCAATTTCTTACAAACAGCAATCAATTGTACAATCCATAAACTCCTCCACCTTAGCCAATTGAACTACAACACTACTAAGCCTTTCAAAAACTATAGGAAGACTGTTAAACTCTCCTCCAACAATCCAAGGACTACTCAATTGTAGATTGATCTCATGTATTGAAGACCACATTATCTGAATCTAATCATTAGCCCTACAGGCCACTATTAAAATAAATGTATTGTTGGTTTCGTTAACAAGGGCATGTGTAAAGTGCCTATAACCCTTTAGGTACTAACATTAATCAAAGATTGATTCCACACAAGCCAAACTCTACTCTTCAACTACTCAGTAGCCTTAGTTATGGACCAACTAGGGTAGATGTTATGATTAACTTGTGCCTTTTTCCTCATTCTTAGGCTTACTTTTCAATTGCTCCAAAGACGCTTCTCATAGGAACATGCTTCTGAAGGCCATTAAGCCCTCATCTTCTAAAGGCCCAATCCAACCATTATTACAAATCTAAAGAACTAACATTGTTTTGTAACAACACCATAATTGGTGGGAAATACATTGGCCCATAATTTGAAGGCCAAGTTTATCCATTAATATAGAAAGTGCATTATCATTCGAATCTGCATAAACAGGCTCTTCTAGTTCATTAGGGACAATATCGTCTTTTATATTGACAGGTTACCACAATATCATATTGTTTCCTTCTCCAGATCATCTCAATTTTCTTTCTACAATCATCCATCAAATGACCATTCATATTGCAATGGGTGCATTGAATCAGCCTATATTCATAATCGACTTCTTGATGTAAGCCCATCTCAAGTAGCACATGGGCAAATCTATTTTTCGATTTATTTTGAGTTGATTTATATGTTGCCAATAGCCTTCCAACTACGCTAGATATCATACTAAGCCCATAATTGTCCCAAAGCTTAAGGTTCAACTTCATACACTCGAACTACACTACAATCATGGTAACATCTTCATTCTCGAGAGGTTGTCTAGTACTCCAAGCCCTCATGATGAAAGGATTTTTTTTCTTTTTGAAAAGGCAAAAAAATATGCTTTAAAACTTCATCTTTCTCCATAACATAGTGAAAATAAGCTACATACATGCCATAAGGTTTAGCAATGACTCTATCATACACATTGATACCCCAATTCCTTTTGAAAAATCCATCCAACAACAAAATAAGGGGATTTAACTCCAACGTAGAACAGATGATGGAAGATATCCAAAGGATCTCAACCTCTTCAATACATGGAATTTTCTTCTGTTATGTTCAAATTAAGGCACAAAATTATTTTGTGTTATAATCCCCAATTAGGAGGAGAGAAGTTACATATCCCTTAAGAAGACACTTCTACTTCACAACCCCATGAAGTCGATTGATGCCAACCTCTCAAAGGATCTATCCAATTTCAAAAGCTTGTATGCTTCTCCTCAGCTTATTGTTGAATTCGATCTTTGTACTTCCCCAGCATTTGCCACAATGGGTACAGTTCCATCCTTTAGAGTCCGTGATGTTGGCCATGAAGATTCGAGATCCACGATAAGATTCTAAGCACTACTAATTATAGAATCTAACAGGACAATCGCTGATTTTGTTGAGATTGAAATTTCTATGAATTTTTCATCACTTTTCTTGCCATTTGCGTAAGAAAAGTTATTTTCTCTGAAACACTTCTCTCTAACCTGTTTTCTATTATCACCAACCTTGTCTGTAGAGCTATGACTACAACAAGGCGTGTGTGTGCATGTGTATATGTATATATATATATATATATATATATATATATATATATATATATATATATATATGGATATAGATATAGATATAGATATCTATACATATATATATACATATATATACATATATATATATATATATATGTCATTTTTATAAACCCATTTTTACTTGCAAGGTCACTAGGTAAATTATTAGGTAGCAGATATACGACATTGTATCTCAAAACTAAGAAGTACTATAAATCAATATTTCCTAAAGAAAAAAAACTAAATTTCTATTTTTTGGAACTAAAAGTTAAAAGAAAACTAGTTAACTAATGTAACAAATTAGGTTCATAGGAGAATCAATGAAAGACATGCCTAGGACTTCGAGTTCACTGCTAATAACATGTTGGATTTTATTACATTTAGAAATAAGATTATTTCTAGTGCTACGTAAGCTAAAAGCATTAGTTCACAATTAAAGATAAATTGTAATTAAAACAATCATATAACCTAACTTGTGTTTCGCTTCATATAGGATGCCATATAGGGTGCCATTTGGGATAAGAATGCTGTGTAGGATAGCAACATAAAAGTCTTCTACCTTCTAATTACGATGGATGCTTCCTATCAAAGAAATTTTAATTGAATTTAATGTTAATTGCTCTCATATGTTATGACTAATTAGTTATTGAATTTTGTCTTCAAAAAAACTTAAATATAGAGCAAAGAAATGATTTAGATGTTACCCAAGAAAAAGACTGAAGTGTGCTAGACATTATTTTTGAGGTAAGTATATATTGGACATCTAAGTCTAAATATATTTACTTTTATATATTTATTTTTGAGTAAATATATTATGAGTTGACACTTGAATATTGATTGTGCTACTTATTTCGCATACTATAAAGCTTGATTGCTTAAGCATATCACATAATTGGATTTAAATATTATGAAATACAGTGGGACCTTAATGTGATTGTGGTTTCACTTACGACGATTTTAAGCTGGTATAATGTTGGGTTTCTTTTCACATTTGTAGCTTACATTTATGATATTAGAAAAAGAAAAAACATGACGGTGACTTATTCAATTTATATTTCGCTTGAGATTATATTTTGCGCTCGAAAATCTCATAGTATAATTAGTCCTTTTAGCAAATTTAAATTTAAATTTAATATGTAAATTAATATATAAGAGTAGTTTGTCTACATTCCTACAATAGACCATAACTGATTTCCTAAATTAGTAGTACTACCCCCCCTCGCCCCTAAAAAAGGAACGTTAAAAGCTTTCCTAAATTCAAATTGTACTAAAAATTTATTCATCTACTACTAACCACCCTTTCTTCTTTTTTTAATTTTTAATTTTTCTTTGTTTGTTTTTTAATCAAAAACTACGTACCAAAGAGATAAAATTAAGGTCAAAGTAGTGACGAATCTAGACATTTGGATTAGGGGTGTCCAGTTATTAAGAATCATCACCATGTCTCATCTCTTTGCACTCGATGTTAGAACCTATTCCGCTACCACTTATATTATTTTGTTTCTTTTTTCAAGTTGTTTCCTTCTCAAGTATTGAACAATGGAATTGAGTTGATATTGAACTAGACTAAAAAAGGGAAAAAAATAAAATGAGACAAGCTCACCTAAAATTTTTTTGGCCTTTACTGTAATGCATGATGGAGAGAAGAGTAAGAATTTTAATACAATTTATTTTATTACGTTATCAATTTACAATGACTCTTTATAACATAGGTTGTACTTTTCATTTTTAAAAAATAAAATGGCTAGTGCTTGGGTTAGTTGATGAGAGGTATCGAATATTTGTTTAGACCATTGTAGAGGTGTCCACATGCACTATGCTGAGCTCCTTGTAAATAGCATATTAGAATTTTTTTTTCCTATGGGTCTCTATGGACACCCCTAGGCTCCACAAAGATCTACCCATGGGTCAAAGACTTACCTGTCTTTTTGTTATTACTGTCAACAATTTTCCCGTGTTTTGTTGATCATGAGAATAATTAATCAAATTTTATTTTCATTCAAATTATGGGTCAAATAGTATAAAGGACCATCATCACTATTAAATAATATTAGTGTTGTTAAAATATTAAAGTAATCTGCTAAGGACACATGAAGTAAGTGCATGCATAATAAATACAATTAAACCGATAGAAATCTCTCGGGAAAAAAAATGCACATTTTGTGATGATTATTAGCTTTTAATTGGCGTGCATGACCCTACGAATTTGACCTTTCGCCTCACATGTGCTAACTTATCTTTTGCTAATTTATTCTTACTGGTAAATTACATTATTATTCCATTTGAATGCCCATCTTGAATAATACATAACCTTTGCTATATGGCCTCATTATTCCAGTTTAATGCACACCTTTAATTATTATATTATATATTATTTTTTAAATTATTTACATCATTATCCCACAACAATTCATTTTACTCTAGAGTTTATTTTAATTTGCTATTCCTATAGATGGGAACTTAATTTTATAGTATCTCATCTAAGCTGGTGTCATCATTTGATCAAAAAAAAAATTTGTGTCCCCATATAATTCTTAGTTGCGGGAGGATACAAAAATGAGTCCTAACAAGCATCGGTTGGCTAAAAAGGAAGAATCTTATTCTTTTCGCAATCAATGTTGGAATGAAGGTCACAATCTGTAGAATTGTTTTGTACTCATCTGAGACAAAGTAGCCATTCATATTAAAAAGAAAGCAATTTCCTATTCATGTTTGCTAGCAATGACTATAAATAAAAGTCATGGACAATCACTGAAATATGTAGGAGTTTACATTCCAAAATCGATATTAAGTAATGGACAACTGTATGTTGTAGCGTCACAAGTGACTTCATTAGAGGGTTTGAAATTTATCGTTAAACATGACCATGAACACTATGAGGGATACACAAGAAAAGTTGCCTATAAAGAAGTGCTCAACAACTTACCAATGATATCTATGCACTCAAAATAACTTTTCTACTACAAATTAGCACAAAAAAAAGAACCAATTGGCCCTATACATCTTCTAGTATCAGTAAACTCCTACCAAATGTTAGCTCTAATCATGCAAAGACCATGAAGTATTGTGCTTCTTGGAATTAAATATAATCCGAGATTAATTAATAAATTCCCCCAATATTGTGCACGCAACTCTTGGCAGATTGATAATCCATATTTTATATGTAATTTTACTCTTTATTTTGCCTACTTTTAAGTCTTTAACATATATTTTTATGAGTAAATAATGCATATTTTATATGATTTTTAGGTGGAAGTAAAATAAAAGAATTTGAGCAGAGTTGTTCAATTCTACTCAGATCTCCAACATGCATACAATCCTAGAGTCCAAGTCCAAGAGGAAAAAAAACACAAAAGAAATAAAAGCTCCAGCCACTTTCTCCCTTCCCCTTGTTCTTATTTATGCCGGTTTAGCACAGCCCGCGACCCAACAAGCTGGTCTAGCTGGCCCTCTTTCTTTCTCCCTGCTATCTCCTCACTCTCTCTAGCGCCTGGGCCTGCCTTCTCCCCACACTAGCGGCCCACTAGCCTATCAGCTCCTAGATCTAATTCTGCTCGGCCCAGCAGGTCAGCCCACACGCCCTTCCCTTCACACCTCTTCTTCTCTTCCTGTCCGTCACATCTTGGTTGGGCTTGTCCTTCAGCCCAGCAGCCAACGTGCAGCAGTCTACTCCTTTTCTTATTTTCCACATGGCCAACTATTAACCTAGTCAACCATAAATAATCAAAATTAATTTTATGCTTAAGACTAGCCCTTTTCCATGCATCATAACAGCCAAAATATTAATTGAAATTAATTTTCATTAATTTTTGGGCGCCAAGAGGGGTTGATTTTTCAACTATAAAAAGGGGTCATGGGTTGAAGCATCCACAAACTCATTCATTCATCCATTGTTTCTCCCATTCTCTCTTCTTCCATTTTCTATTTTTCTAAGAGAGTAGAGAGTATTTTGTAAGACAAAATCATTTGGGTTGCACAGTTTAGAAGAAAAATAAGCTTTGTTGGCTATTTTTCTCTTCTTTTCTCATCTCATTTGGGAGTCAAATTTGAGAGAATGTGCTTAATTAGTTTTGTAATTGAGTACAAAAGTTTGGATATAGGAAGTGAAATATACCAACTTCAACGCTGTTTTCACCAACTATGGCTGGCTAAACTACTCATTTCTAGGATTAGAATGGATCCTTAATAATAAGATTATTTTGTTAATTTCCTTTGGGGTAATTTTTGTCTCTTTAGTTGCATAATTTTGAGTTTATACTTGATCATAATCTATTTATGCATCTTAATACTAATGTTTAATTATGTTGATTACACTTGTTTAATTTGCTACCTCAAATGAATATTAGACCTTCTAGGCTAATATGATGATTATGTAATTGGACTTAAAGTTATAATTGTTAAAATTGAATAATTTATTCTAGAAATTAGAAGAGTTATGTCTAAAAAGAATGATTCATGCCAACCTTCTAGATAAATAATCTCATTTGATAATTATAATCATCTTTTTTTTAAGACCTAATTCTTGTGGCTTGGGTTGAACAAGAGAAAAATTAAATCCCCGTTGGAATTAGTAAATTAATATTTGTATCAAAGGTGATATCCAGAATCCTAGATCATTCTCTAATATGAATTTTCTCTACTTGACACTTTCACCTCTCTTTTTGTTTATTTAATTCATATCGTGTTAAGATCGTGAGTATTCTACCACAAGAGGGGGGGTGAATTGTGGTGTGTGATTTTCGCGTTGTAAATAACAAACACCCTTGTGACTTGTTTGCAGAGGGTGTTCTCAAATATTGCAAATGCAAAAATCACCAAGATAAATGCGGAAAATAAAACACACACAATTTTTACGTGGAAAACACCTCTAGCGCAACTGAGGTGTGAAAAACCACGACCTACCTCGTGTAGGATTTAACCACTTCACTAAACCGGGCTTAACTCGTTACAAATGTAACACACCTTGTTACAACTTGCAACCACGTAACCTCCTTCTCTAAGGCAGATTACACCACGTCCAAATCTCACCAGATTGGACACGTCCAAAGTCCACACGACTGAGGACCACTCACTCACTTTTCTGATTCAAGATCAGGGTTACAAAACACCTTACTGGGTGCTTCTGTCTTAAGCATATGTAAGGTACAATGAAGTCTTAGTATGCCAATATATTGAAAGCTGGTTTAAACACAACTTGTATCGGTTTTTCTTTTCTCAAGTGTAGCTCGAAATTTCTTTTCACTAGAAAAACCACTTTATGAATTTTGCTTTTTGCGTGTGTTGTGTTCCTAGATATTCTCTTGCTTTCTTTTCTTGCTATTCTCTCGTATGTCTATATGTCATTCAATGAGAGTAAAATGCTATATTTAAACAAGAATTCCAACGGTCAAAACCAAGAGAATCAGCCAAGTATGGAAAATGATTTTTCAAGAAAAATACTCCCCAACGGTTAGTGACAATTTTTCCCAAAGTATAAGGGATTTGTTATCTTAAGAGATAACCCTTATCTTCCCATAGCCGTGAAGAGGATTCAAAAAGCAGCCAGAAATCTTCAGCTTTGGAATTTTTATCATATCCGAAAATATGGGCAAAGGAAATCTTTTAGTTTTGGCAAATTCTCAAAAACCTATTTTCACAAATCTCTCACAATATTTTCAAGAAATATCCTTTCCAGAAAAATAGCAACCTTGGAGTTTAAGGAAGGTATACTGGAGATCTTGGCCAACCGAAATGAATTTTTAAAGATAACCGGGTATGGCCACTTCAGTTCAGAACCACCCTAGGCACCCTGTTTGCAGGGTTGTTCGCAACTGGTGTTCTGAAGCACTTAGCACAATTACCAATTCAAGAGGTGTTTAAAAGCATTTTCAATATTGGCAATATTGGCATATTAACAAGAGTCTAAATAAATAAAACCTATATACCAAAGACTTCTTGTTTTGAATCAGTCATCTTGTCCAAGATTTGTAGAGCTGCTGAGAACATCAAAATCACCTTGTTTGCTGTGGTTGTTCTTTGCATTGCTAGAGTTCAGGAACATGCCTTACAATCAACTGTCGAGATGGCGTTCTTGACTTAATATAGAATCACCACGTGAAACCTGTTTTAAGGACTTGTTCTCAGATGTACCAAACCAGTTAATACAATAAAGATTACAAACACCAGTTAGGCCTGTTTGGAGATCGTGTTTGGAGCAACATTACTTGGACAAATTTTTACACTTGGATTTGTTATCATCAAAACTTAAATATAATAACTCAACAAATTCCCCCTTTTTGATGATGACAAACCCAGTGACCATATTGACAAAACAAAAAAAATGAATGCTATGCTGATAGGGATCCACGTAAGTCAAGGTCAGGTTGAGAGAGAGATTCATATATTGTCAATAGGTAGGTTCTTCTTCCCCCTTTTGGCATCATTGAAAAGCAATAACAAACAAGTAGAAAGGAGAAGGAACAACAAGCAAGAGAGACTGCAATTAGATATTTCATTAATAAGCAAGGCAGTACAATTGCAACAAAATAACAAGCAGTAAAAACAGAAACAAAAAAAAACAACAAAAACAGCAAAGACAATCAGGGAGCAGGAGGTGGTTTCGTCTGCAGAGGAGGAATGCTAGGGGCAAGAGTGGAGAGAATAGCAAGCAGGTCTGCATGGCGTTTGGCAGAGAGGGCTTGTTCCTCAGCAAGAGCAGCCTTGACAGCTGATAGCTCATCCTTGAGGCGAGCATTGTCCTCAAGAACAACCTCAACCTTGGTGGACGGTTGCTTAGAAACAGGTGGTCGAGGTGGTCGACGACCCTGTTTGGAAACTGACCCTTCGCCAGTCTCATAGCCACACCCTAGCAGAGTGTCAATCCCAATTGCATCAATGACTTGGGCCTCCACTCGCCGTGTGAGCACTATGCCAAAGTGCTCAAACACCTTTGTCAGCAGAAACCCATACCCGAGATCATGAGCCCGGGTGGTGTTCGCAATTTGCCCAATGTGGGGAATCATGATAGGTGGAAGATTGATGGGTTCCTCCCTATCCAATAAGTCGACCAGGCACTGATCAAAAAGGTCTGCGGAGTTTCTCCCTTGACCCCTTGGAATCACGTTCTTAATGACGAACATAAAAAGGAATTGGTGGGGAGGAATCAGATCACCTTTTTTGACAGAGGAGGGTGTTCTCAGACCCTGTTTCTGACTGAGGCGTTTGAATACCTCCAGGAGTCTGGCTGGTTCCAGGGCTGCTTTGTCTTCCCTCACATACACAGCAAAGCCTTGTGAGGGCACTCCCAGAATTTTCCCAAGTTTGGGCACATCAACCCTGATGCCTTGCCCATTCACAGAACTTGTCACCACCCCTTCGGTGACCTCGCAGTTGGCATAGAATTCAGCCAACTCAGCCACAGAACACCCCAACTGGGTGTTTGTAAACAACTCAAGCCAGCCTTGGGCTCGAAGCTTAGTCAAGAACACCCCCAGACCCTGTTCCTCAAAAAAACTTACAGACACTACCTTCCCCCTGACGACATTTCGCTTAAGCAACTGCGCATGTTTGTCAGTCATAGGAGAGGGAGTGAACGGCTTTGGGCGTTTGGGGGCAGGAACAGAGGTGGTAGCTTTTGGCAGGGGGGCTGTTCTGGGTTTTCGTTTGAGGGGTGTTTTTGCAGGAGAGGGTTTCACAGCAGGTTTAGTGGTTGATTTTGGAGGGGCTTGATCTTCAGAGGACTCAGAAAACACCGGTGTCCCCTGTTTGAAGGAGGTGTCTTCAGAGTCAGAACTCGAGAACCCTTCAGAAGAAGAGGAAATCTCCTCGATGATAGGAGCAGAGGGTTTAGAGGATCTGGGGGTTGATCTAGAGACAATTCTCGCAGATTGGCGAGAAGGTTGAGAAGGAGGAGAAGAGGGAGTTAGAGAGGGGCGAGACCTTGGTTGTGGTCGTGTTCTTGGCGTTCGGGTGTGCCTAGCCACCATCTTTACCCTTTTCCTCTTCTCTCCAGTTTGAGAGACTAGAGGAACAGAGTCATCCCATTGAACAGGACTTTCTCCTGTTTTCTCACCAGAATCGAAGAACACATCCCCTGTTCTTTGAGTTGTTTCCGCCAGTGGTGCAGAAGAACAGGGTTCAAATTCCCCAACAATGGTTTCTGAGTTCTCCAAGAATTGTTCTTGGAAGCCCAAAGAACCAGCACCTGCTGTAGAAGAAATGGGACAAGGGATTGTTCCCACATACACCATTAATTCCCAACCAAAGGAGTAGGGAATATCATTCAACTCAAGTCCAAAACTTTTGAGGTTTAGCCGAGTGATATACCCGAATGTTTTGTGGATAATTGGGCAAGGAGGAGCCGGAATTGAGAGTGTAATCATGTTGTTACTCTCAGAGATTGATGAAAAATCGGTTTTGGAAGCCATTATCGCAAGGAAGACTTTCGGGTTTTGAGGATTTTGCTAGGGTTTGAAAGCAAGAACAGAGGAGAGAGAGAGAGAGAGAGCAAGACGAAGAAGATAGACACACGCAAGGCGGTTTTTAAACTCCCCACCTAGAATTTAAGCATGCATCATACAATAATAGCAATTAAGGCATACCTGTTCGAGCCGCCTGTTCTTGAACATATTCCAAGGTCTATTATGATTACTCTTTCTCCATCTCCCAAGACAGCAGTACATAATCATAATAGCACACAGACTACACATATTCGTTAAGCATAGACCACAAGAATTGCAAACAAGGGAATAGAACAGGTATTATAAGGTGTTTTTATCAGCTTGATCTACCTCTGAGAACAGGTGTTCTCAGGGTGTTTTCACCAACCCCAATTCCAGTCTGTTTCTCTCAAACTGATCTTTGGCTAGTGCCTTAGTGAATATATCAGCAATTTGATTTTCCGTTGAGCAAAAATTCATAGAAATTAAACCCTTTTCAACATTATCTCTCAAGAAATGATGTCGAATGTCAATATGTTTTGTCCTTTTGTGTTGACAAGGATTTTTGGCAATGTTAATAGTGCTAGTATTATATCAAAAAATAGGAATGCATCCAGTGTCAACACAAAAATCCTTAAGCTGTTGTCTTATCCACAACAGCTGAGCACAACATGAAGCTGCTACAACATATTCAGCTTCTGCTGTGGACATGGCAACTAAATGTTGCTTCTTGGTAGCCCAAGATACCAAACAAGGTCCAAGAAAATGAGTCATACCTGAGGTACTCTTTCTATCAACTAGGAAACCTGCATAGTCAGCATCAGCATATCCAACAAGATCAAGATTGCAACCTCTAGGATACCATAGAGCTAAATCAGGTGTATACTTTAAATATCTTAGGATCCGTTTAACAGCCTTAAGATGAGTCTCTTTAGGACTAGACTGAAAACGGGCACATAAACCAACACTAAAAACAATATCCGGTCTACTAGCGGTTAGGTATAGGAGTGACCTAATCATGCCCCCATAGAGTTTTTCCTCAACTGAGGGACTCCCATCATCCATAACCAACTTGGTTGAAGGAGAAATAAGAGTGTCTATGGGTTTGGCCGACTCCATCCCAAAACGCTTAAGTAGCTCCTTGATATACTTTTGTTGATGGATCATGGTGCCATTTGAAGTTTGCTTGATTTGTAAGCCTAAGAAAAAATTAAGCTCACCCATCATGCTCATCTCAAACTCACTCCTCATCATCTTTGAAAAATCATCGCATAAATCATGATAAGTTGCACCAAATATAATGTCATCTACATATTAGATTTTAGAAACAAGGTGTTGTCTACCTTGCCTCTTCTAAAATCATTTTCAAGTAAAAAGCTTGACAATCGTTCATACCAAGCTCTTGGAGCTTGTTTTAAACCATAAAGTGCTTTGTCAAGTTTAAAAACATGATTTGGAAAATCACCATTTTCAAAACCAGGGGGTTGTTTGACATACACCTCTTCTTTAAGGTATCCATTTAGGAATGCACTTTTCATATCCATTTGATATAGCTTGATTTCCATATGAGCTGCAAAGGATATTAAGATTCGAATAGCCTCAATTCTAGCAACTGGTGCAAAGGTTTCTTCGTAATCAATCCCTTCTTCTTGATTGTACCCTTGAACCACCAGCCTTGCCTTGTTCCTAGTGACTGTTCCTGACTCATCTAGCTTATTTCGGAACACCCACTTGGTTCCAATGATTGTTCTATCTGCAGGTTGAGGTACAAGGTGCCACACTTTGTTTTTTTCAAATTGATGAAGTTCTTCTTGCATAGCCGCGATCCAATCTGAATCTGCAAGAGCTTTATTCACACTTTTTGGCTCAATGTTAGAAAGACAAGCATAGAAAGCAAAAATATTCTTAAGTTTAGATCTAGTTTGTACTCCAGTATTAATATCTGACAAGATTTGATCAAGAGGGTGCGAACTATGGTGCTTCCATGGTCTTGGATTAATTGGATACACAGACACATGTTCTGTTCTAACTGAAGTGTGTGTAGGATCAGGCTCAAGAACACCTCCTGATCCTGTTTCTGCACCTGTATGCAAGCTGGTTCCTGAAGAACATGGTTCCGAACAGGGTTCAACGGTGTTTCCCCCTGTTTGGAGTTCACCTTGCCTGTTGCTTTGAGGAATAGCTTCTGTACCTGTTTTCTTCAGGGTGTTCTCACCTTGTTTTTCTTAGTTCAACAGCTCCTTTTGGACAAGACCTAATTCAAACTCTTCATCCTGTGCATTACTCTCATTCAAAGAGTTAGATTCATCAAAAAACACATGCACACTTTCCTCAACACACAAGGTTCTTTTGTTAAAGACCTTGTATGCCTTACTGTGAGAGGAATAACCAAGAAATATTGCCTCATCACTCCTTGAATCAAACTTTCCTAAGGCATCTTTCCAGTTGTTATGCACGAAACATCTACAAACAAATGTTCTTAGATGCATAATGTTAGGTTTTCTGCCTTTAAGAAGTTCATAAGGAGTTTTGTTCAAAATGGGTCTAATCATGCATCTATTTATAATGTAACATGATGTGTTCAAAGCTTCTGCCCAAAAGTTCTTAGGAAGACCACTAGCAATAAGAATTGTTCTAGTCATGTCTTCTAGAGTACGATTTTTTCGTTCAACCACCCCATTCTGCTGGGGTGTTCTCGGGGCTGAGCAGTTTTTATCAACACCATGTTCATTACAAAATTTTGTAAAACTTGCATTTTCAAATTCAGTACCATGATCAGACCTCAAGCTAACCAATGAGTGTCCTACTCTCTTTTCAATCTTTTTGAGAAGGGCAATAAAATTCTCAAAGGTTTCATCCTTGGAGGCCAAGAACATGGTCCAAGTAAATCGAGAGTAATCATCCACTATTACAAACACATACCTTTTCCCTCCTCTACTTGATATCCTCATAGGACCACATAGATCAATATGCAATAACTCAAGAGGTCGGGTAGTGCTTACATACTTTTTAGGTTTTAAAGAAGATCTGACTTGTTTTCCTTTTGCACAAGCTTCACATACCTTGTCATCATTATACTTGATGGAAGGTAATCCAACAACCAAATCTTTGGAAACAAGTTTGTTTAACAAGGACAGGCTTGCATAACCTAGTCTCTTGTGCCATAGCATTATATCATCATTTAATGCATTTAAACAAGTCAGATTGTTTTGGGGAAGAGTGGAAATACAAACTTTATAAACATTTTGACATCGCTTCCCCCTCAACACAACATCTCCTGTGTCGTCATTTACAACCAAGCAACGTGTTTTTGAAAACAGGACTAGGTTGTTCTTGTCACACAGTTGGGACACACTTAGCAAATTGTGCTTTAACCCATCAACTAAGTGCACATTATCAATTGAGTGGGAGAGAGTTTTACCAATATTACCTATACCGACAATTGTCCCAGACTTGCTGTTTCCAAAAGCTACACTCCCACCATTCAAAGCTGTAAGTGAGAGAAAATTTGATCTTTCACCAGTCATGTGCCGTGAACACCCACTATCAACAAACCACAACTGCCTGTTTTCAAGGGTGTTGGTGGGGTTGTTTGTAAGGTTGTTCTCTCTCACTTCAGCCTGCAAAACAAATCACGGGTTAGTTTTGGGAACCCAGATCCACTTGGGTCCCATTCTTTTAGACATGTAGAGCTCATCTTTTCTAATCCAGATTTGTTTCACATACCTTTCATTCTTTTCATTGGCATGTTTTCTTAAAGGACAAGTGTATCTATAATGACCCGTTTTACCACAATGAAAGCAAACGATGTTTTCAGGTAATCCCACATACTTCCTATGTATTGGGTAAACGGTCCGTTTAGGCTTATATCCAAGTCCCTTTTTGTTTCGATTGTGGTGAGTGTTTAACCAATCAAGGGCTTGTGAGGATTTGTTCCAGCGGTTGTTTGTGGCAAGATTAGTTTCTAATTTTTCTATGGTGGCATTCAAGCTCTGCTTTTCATTTAACAGGGATTCAACTGTTTCTTCCACTTTAGAGAGTTTTTCCTCTACTTGAGTGTAATTGCCTTCTTTTAGAAAGAGATCTTCTCTAAGCACGTTAATACTCTCATGTAAACCAAGTTTTTCATTTTTAAGAATTTCATTTTCAAGCTCTAGGTCACGAACTTCTCTTTTTAGATCAGCACAGGTGTCTATCAAATTATATAGAAGTTCTTCTAGAGTAGCTTTGTTAAGACCATGTACCTTGTTCTTGAGATCTGAGAAGCTGATTGTTGATTCATCATCTGATTCTGAATCACTTTGTGCCATCAGTGCTACGACCTCTTCTTCAGCTTCAGATTCTCCTTCATCCTCAGAGGAATCTCCCCAAGCAGCCAGCATAGCTTTCGAGAATCGCTTGCCCAGATTGTTTACAGGGTGTTTTCGACCCTGTTTTCGAGGATGTTCAAGCATCTGATCTTCTCGAAGCAGAGGGCAATTTTTGACTAAGTGATCTGGTTTGCCGCACTTGAAACACCCTGTGAGCTGTTCTTTGGGGGTGTTTCTGGACTTACTAAAATCTTTTCTTTTGTTGTTTTCCTTGACCTTTTAGAAGAATTTCTTGAATTTTCTGGTCATTAAGACCATATCTTCATTTTCAAGGTCAGAGTCAGTGTCCTCATGTGCTTTCAAGGCAAGCCCACGATCCTTCTTTTGCTCCTCTTTTTGTTGTGAGTGTTTTCGGAGTTCATAGGTTTGGAGATTACCAATCAACTCGTCGAGGGTGATCTTGTTCATGTCTTTAGCCTCTTGGATGGCTGTTACTTTGGCCTCCCACGTATGAGGTAGAATTCTGAGGATTTTCCTCAGCAACTCTTCAATGGTGAAAGACTTTCCCAGAGATTTTAACTCGTTCGTGATGTGGGTAAACTGTGTATACATATCCATCACAGTCTCACGATCACCCATATCAAACAACTCATACTGTCATATAAGTAGCTCAATTCTAGATTGTTTAACTTGACTCGTACCTTCATGAGCAACTTGCAGGGCGTTCCAGATAGCTTGGGCAGATTCACACTCAGAGATGCGAGTGTATTCATCGGGTCCTAGGCCAAAATATAGTAGTTTCTTGGCCTTGGCATTTTTCTCCATTTTCTTATAATCTTCAGCATCAAACTCTTTAGGTTTCTTGGAAACCGTCTTACCATCTTCAAGCACCTTGGTGGGAACAAGGGGCCCGTTCTTGATGAGCATCCATAACTCATAATCTTCTGCCTGAATATAGTTTTCCATCCTATTCTTCCACCAACTATAATGTTGGTCGTTGAAATAGGGTGGACGAGTAATGGATTGCCCTTCAAGAATTTCTTGTGGTGTACTCATCTTCAGAATCTCTCACGGTGTTAGCCTTTTGTGAGAGAACCAGCTCTGATACCACTTGCTAAGATCGTGAGTATTCTACCACAACAGGGGGGTGAATTGTGGTGTGTGATTTTCCCGTGGTAAATAACAAACACCCTTTTGACTTGTTTGCAGAGGGTGTTCTCAAATATTGCAAATGCGAAAATCACCAAGATAAATGCGGAAAATAAAGCACACACAATTTTTATGTGGAAAACACCTCTAGCCCAACTGAGGTGTGAAAAACCACGACCTACCTCGTGTAGGATTTAACCACTTCACTAAACCGGGCTTAACTCGTTACAAATGTAACACACCTTGTTACAACTTGCAACCACGTAACCTCCTTCTCTAAGGCAGATTACACCACGTCTAAATCTCACCAGATTGGACACGTCCAAAGTCCACACGACTAAGGACCACTCACTCACTTTTCTAATTCAAGATCAGGGTTACAAAACACCTTACTGGGTGCTTCTGTCTTAAGCAGATGTAAGGTACAATGAAGTCTTAGTATGCCAATATATTGAAAGCTTGGTTTAAACACAACTTGTATCGGTTTTTCTTTTCTCAAGTGTAGCTCGAAAATTCTTTTCACTAGAAAAACCACTTTTTGAATTTTGCCTTTTGCGTGTGTTGTGTTTATAGATATTCTCTTGCTTTCTTTTCTTGCTATTCTCTCGTATGTCTATATGTCATTCAATGAGAGTAAAATGCTCTATTTAAACAAGAATTCCAACGGTCAAAACCAAGAGAATTAGCTAAGTATGGAAAATGATTTTTCAAGAAAAATACTCCCCAATGACTAGTGATAATTTTTCCAAAAGTATAAGGGATTTGTTATCTTAAGAGATAACCCTTATCTTCCCATAGCCGTGAAGAGGATTCAAAAAGCAACCAGAAATCTTCAGGTTTGGAATTTTTATCATATCCGAAAATATGGGCAAAGGAAATCTTTTAGTTTTGGCAAATTCCCAAAAACCTATTTTCGCAAATCTCCCATAATATTTTCAAGAAATACCCTTTCAAGAAAAATAGCAACCTTGAAGTTTAAGGAAGGTATACTGGAGATCTTGGCCAACCGAAATGAATTTTCAAAGATAACCGGGTATGGCCACTTCAGTTCAGAACCACCCTAGGCACCCTGTTTGCAGGGTTGTTCGCAACTGGTGTTCTGAAGCACTTAGCACAATTACCGATTCAAGAGGTGTTTAAAAGCATTTTCAATATTGGCATATTAACAAGAGTCTAAATAAATAAAACCTATATACCAAAGACTTCTTGTTTTGAATCAGTCATCTTGTCCAAGATTTGTAGAGCTGCTGAGAACATCAAAACCACCTTGTTTGCTGGGGTTGTTCTTTGCATTGCTAGAGTTCAGGAACATGCCTTACAATCAACTGTCGAGATGGCGTTCTTGACTTAATATAGAATCACCACGTGAAACCTGTTTTAAGGACTTGTTCTCACATGTACCAAACTAGTTAATACAATAAAGATTACAAACACCAGTTAGGCCTGTTTGGAGATCGTGTTTGGAGCAACATTACTTGGACAAATTTTTACACTAGGATTTGTTATCATCAAAACTTAAATATAATAACTCAACATATCGGTAATTAAACTCCTCATTCGAATTATTCGTTATATTTGAAAAATTAGAAATTTAAGATCACTATTGTTCCTCATGGGATCGATAACCTAGTCTACAATTAACCTTGTGCACTTGCAACTAAAAAGGGTTTTTAAACTGAACATAAAATTCACATCAAGCTTTTGGCGTCGTTGCCGGAAAACGAATAGTGATTTTTGAATGTTGTCTTCCTTCTATTTTTTTCCGATTTCTCCACTAATCTAACAATTTTATTTTTGTTATTCTCCATTGCATCCCTTTTATTTATTTTTTTCACTCCCTAATCCCTCATTCTAACCATTTTATTTTTGTTATTCCTTCTCACTTCTAATCTAACTATTTTCACTATCCCTTCTAACCCAATTGAATCTAATCTAACTCTTTTATTTCTATTGTTTTAATTATTGTATCTAGTATAACAATCCCCCTCCCTTTTATTTCATTTTTTTTCTCTTTTTATTCTCTTTTTGTTTTTCTTATTTAGCTTTATTTTATTTTCATTTTTTCCCCATTCCCTTGGATCTTTCTTTTATTTGTTTTTTTTCATTCTTATCTCTCTCTTCTCTTTTCTTCTTATTTTGTTTGGTGGTTATTATTGGGGTGATTTCATTCTTTTCCCTTGGTTGTTTATGGGTATATGCATGGTAGACGTTCTTTGTGCTTAGATCTTGAACCATATAATCTAGAAATTGAATGCTCTCTTCGTTAGATAAGGGCTAAGGAAAAAGAATCTAAGAAAAAGATAGTTGAAGAACAAACCCCACCACCTAAGCAACTTAAGGAGTATTTCACTCCCGCCACATATAACCCACCAACAAGAACACATATGCCCACCATTACGGTGTCATTTGAGATTAAATATTCTCTTATCCAAATATTCCAGTCGTTTTATGGGCTAGAGTCTGAAAATCCTTTCAAGCACGTTGATGCATTAATAGGGATTTGTTCCACTGTGTTATTGAATAATATCTCTGATGATGCTCTTTGCTTGCGGCTTTTTCCTTTTTCTTTGAAAGATAAAGCAAAAGCTTGGTTGGACACTAATACAAATATCACCACTTGGGATCAATTGCAAAAGGAATTCTTTAAAAAGTTTTTCTATGTTGGTAAACTGACTACCTTAAGACGTGCTATAACCACTTTTTCACAAAATAAAAATGAACAATTGCATGAAAGTTAGGAACAGTTTAAAGAGTAGTTGCAAAGTTGTCCTCATCATGAGGTTCCTATGTAGCAACTTGTCCAGAGTTTTTAGTATGGCTTAGATGAGCATAATAGACAAATGGTTGATGCATCTTGTGATTTGTCTAATACGTCTTCTAGTGGTAGTTTCTTGTACAAAACTCCCAAAGAAGCTTGGGAATTGTTTGAACATTTGAGTGAAAATTCGCACTTGCATGCTACTTCTTCACATTCTACTTTGCCTAGGCAATAAGGAAGTAAAGGGGGGATTTATGAGGTTTCACATTCAGTTGACCTTTCTAGTAAAGCTGATGCTTTAGCTAAGAAATTTGATCAATTGTTGTGCATGAACAAAGTGCCTAATGTCCCCTCTATACAAGATGTGCGTTCGATTTGTGCTAGTCCCATGCATGCTTCTGTTGACTATCCTTGTATTGGTAAGCTTGACTGTTTGACTGAACAAGTAAATGCTGCTCAAGGATTTCCTCCATCCAACAACCCTTATTCTAACTCATATAATCATGTTTGAATGAATCGTCCTAATTTTTTATGGAGGTCTCAAAATGTTGAGAATCCTCATACCCAGTCTAGTAGACCTACCCCTCCTGGTTTCCAAAACCAAAGATGTGCTCCTCCTTCTTCCCATCCAGCTCCGTTTGGGAGTTCTGAGATAGACAAGGTAATTTATGCCCTTGGTACTTTGACCTCTATTGTGCAAAATGTTAACTCTAAGGTCCAGGGAATTGAGTCTAAAATGCATATTGTTGAATTTCACTCACAATCTATAGCTAAGTTAGAAACCCAACTTTGGCAACTAGCCATAGCTGTAGGTAAAAGAGAAGAAGAAAAACTTCCCAGTCATCCCATACAGAATCCTAAAGGCCAACAATTTGAATAATTGGAAGCTATAATGGTTCTTAGGAGTGGTAAAGAAGAAGATAAGAAGGTGAGTGAGAAGGAACATGATAAAGAGAAAAGACAAGACCATAGAGAGTGACCTTGAGATTGAAAAAGCAAATGACCTATCCCCTTCTCCTATGGTGTCTAACCCCTCTATGACCTATAAGTCAAGGGTTCCTTACCCTCAAGCTTTAGATTCCCCATTCGCTTCCAGGAAAGACAAGAAACAAGATAACATTCTGGAGACCTTTAAGCAAGTTAAGGTCAATCTTCCCCTCTTGGAGGCAATTAGACAGATCCCGACCTATGCTAATTTCCTTAAAGCATGTGCACTTTTAAAGGAAATCTAAAGTTGACAAGTCTAAAAAGGCTCTTCCAAGTGAACAAGTGAGCTTGATTTTGAAACGTGACACTCCACCTAAGTTCAAAGATCTTGGTGTCCCTACCATGTCATGTTATATTGGCAATCACAAAATTGAAAAGGCACTTTCGGATTTGGGTTCTAGTATTAATTTGATACCATATTTGGTTTAATTAGAGTTTGGATTAGGTAAACTGAAACCTTTTAATTGTACCCTTTAGTTTGCTAACAAGTCGGTTAGGACTCGTAGGGGACGGATAGATGATGTCTTGGTGAAAACTGATAAAGGATTCTTTCTCGTTGATTTTGTTGTATTGGACATCGACCCTAGTCATGCTTCTAAGTAAATATCTCTTATTTTAGAATGTTCCTTCGTAACCATAACTAATGTCACCATTAACTGTAGGTCAAGAATGATGGATGTCTCGGTCATGAACATAAGGGTTAAGCTTAACATTTTCAAAACTTCTGCTCAACCTGTGTTTGAAAATGAATCTGAATGCTTCTTTGTTGATGTGATTGATGAAATGATTGAAGAACCTTTACCTGCTATTCTGAGCAGTGATCCCTTAGCAACCTGTCTTTCCGATGGAGATTTGAGATTGTTTGACTTAGGAAGTGCAATAGATGAGATGAATTCTACTCTTAACTCCACTCCTCATCTTGAGTCTTCCTCTTGGGTGTCCACTTATGAACCTCTTTCTAATTCGCTCAAGTACATGTTTCTAGGCCCTAAAGATACCCTACCTGTTACTATATCTTCTCTTTTATCTTATGATCAAGAGAAAGAGTTGATTTGTGTTTTGTTTGATCATAAAGGTGCTATCGGGTGGTCAATTTCTTATTTGAAAAGGATTAGTCCCACAATTTGTATGCACATAATTCATTCAGAGGATGATGCTAAACCCGTTGGGCAAATGCAACACAGACTAAACCCCCATATGAAAGACGTTGTCCAAAAAGAAGTAGTAAAGCTTTTAAAGGCAAGCATTATCTGCCCTGTTTCTGATAGTCAATGGGTTAGTCTAGTTCACGTGGTCCCTAAGAAATCTGGCATAATTGTGGTAAAGAATAATGAAGGTGAACTAATTCCCACTAGACAGACCATAGGCTAGAAAGTGTGCATTGATTACAAAAAGCTGAATTCTGTCACTGGAAAGAACCATTTCCCCCTCCCATTCATTGATCAAATTTTGAAAAAATTAGTTGGACAAAGTTTTATTGCTTTTTAGATGGTTATTCTGCTTACAACCAAATACCTATCTATCCTGAGGACCAAGAGAAAACCACCTTTACATGCCCATCAGGTACCTTTACCTATCAAATTATGCCTTCCGAGTTGTTAATGCACGTTCCACATTCCTGATATGCATGATGCCCATATTTTCTTATTATATTGATAATTTCATGGGCGTGTTTATAGATGATTTCTCTGTTTTTTGTTATTCCTTTGATGCGTGTATGGCTAATTAATCCACTGTGCTAAAAAGATGTGAAGAAGGGAATCTTATTTTTGGTTGGGAAAAAAGTCATTTCATGGTCCAAGAAGAGATTGTGTTGGGTCATAAAGTATCCAAGAAAGGGATTGAGGTTGATAAAGTCAAGGTTGATTTAATTTCTAATATGCCTGTGCCTTCTTCTGTGAAGCAAGTCAGATCTTTCCCTGGACATCTTAGTTTCTATAGGAGATTTATTAAGGATTTTAGTAAAGTGGCTCACCCACTTACTAATCTCCTTACCAAAGATGCTCATTTTGTGATTGATGAGTCTTGTGTGAAAGCTTTTGAAAAGCTTCGATCTTTATTGGGGTCAACCCTTATTGTTTAGCCCTCTTATTTTTCTTTGTTGTTTGAGATTATGTGTGATGCATCTGATTTTTCTATTGCAGTTGTTTTGGGTCAAAGGGTGAATAGAATTCCTCACGCAATTTACTCTGCTAGTAGAACCCTAACTGATGCTCAAAAGAATTATTCTACTACTGAAAAAGAGTTGCTAGCAGTAATATTTGCATTTGATAAATTCCACCCATATCTTTTGTGTTCAAAAGTGATTGTGTTCACTGATCATGTTGCATTAAGACACCTGTTGGTTAAGAGTGACACTAAACTGAAACTCATTAGATGGATTTTGTTACTCCAAGAGATTGATGTTGAAATAAAAGATAGGGAAGGTCCTAAAAATTCAGTTGTAGACCACTTGTCTAGAATCTTTACTGAGTATACTGATGACTTAGTTGAATTTTCTGACCACTTTCCTGATGAGCAACTATTTGGTGTGTCACATGCCATTCTCCCTTGGTTTGCTCACATTGTGAACTACCTGGTCACCAAGAAGATTCCTCCTCACTGGTCCAAACAAGAAAAGGATAGATTCTTCTCACAGGTTAGACATTACTATTAGGAAGATCCTTATCTTTTCCAAAATTGCCCTGACCAAGTGGTACGTAGATGTGTCCCCGAGAGTGAAATTCATAGTATTATCACCTTTGGCCACTCTTATGTTTGTGGTGGTCACTTTGGAGGTCATAGGATATCTGCTAAAGTCCTACAAAGTGGGTGCTTTTGCCCACTCTATTTAGAGATGCTCACCGATTTTGTCTTGCTTGTGAGTGTTGCCAACATACGGGTGCCCTGTCTCGTCTTGGTATAATGCCCATTTCCCCTATTCTGATTGTTGAGATATTTGATGTGTGGGGCATTGATTTCATGGGTTCCTTTCCCCCATCTTTTAGCTTTGTATACATATTGGTTGTTGTTGATAATGTGTCAAAGTGGGTAGAAGCTTAGGCTACTAGGACCAATGACCACAAGGTTGTGGTCAAGTTTGTGAAAGAGTGCATTTTCTGTCGGTATGGTACCCCTAGGGCTCTTATTAGTGATGGAGGTAGTTATTTTTGTCATCAATCTTTGAAGACTTTGCTTAGAAAGTATTCTGTGACTCACAAAGTAGCTACTCCTATCACCCTCAAACTAGTGGTCAAGTTAAGGTGTGTAATCGTGAGATCAAGTCTATACTTGAGGAAACGGTTCGACTTGATAGAAAATACTGGTCTTTGAGATTGTATGATGCTTTATGCTCCTACTGTACTGCTGTAGCACTCCCATTGGGATGTCTCCTTACCGGCTTCTTTTTGCTGAGGCTTGTCACTTGCCAGTTGAATTAGAACACCATGCTTTTTGGCTTTTTAACTGTAAGCTTAAGTTGTTTCCAGGCAAGTTCAGATCTAGATGGGATGGTCCTTTTGTCGCCCAACAAGTGTTTACCTCCGGGGCAGTTCAAATTTTGGATCCCCAAGATGGTTGAGTTCTCATGGTCTATGGCCAACGTTTGAAACCTATTATGACTCATGATATTGACTCTGGTTTGATTGAATCCATCAATCTAGTAAACGCTGCCTACTATGATTAGTGTGTAGGACCTTCTATGGCTGAAGACATAAAACTTAGCGCTTGTTAGGAGGCAACCTAATCTTTTTTAGAAAGTTTGAGTCTTTTATTTTTATTTTCTTCTTTGGTGTGCTTATGTTTCTGAGGTGTGATTCTACACTTGGTTTGAGCTTTTGTGGTTGGTGATGGTTGTGAAGGTACTTTGGGAGTTTGAATTGTTAGGCTTATATGGAAATGACTTCCTCGTGATGTCAGGTTGTGTTGCTCTTTTCTCCATTTCCCTCTTTCTTATTGTTTTTAACATGGAGGGCAATGTAAGGTTTGGCTGTGGGGGGAAGGAAAATTTCAACTAGAAAATCTTTCGGCGAATTTAATTCTGGGAAGAGTTTGAGAGTTCTAATTTGGCATGTTCTTCTCTTATTATGTGGATTTGATTCATGTGACCCATGCTCATTGGAAATTATTTCTAACTTTGACTGGTTGATGGCCAAAACTTTTTTTGTTGTGTTAATGTCACTATGTAGCTGATTTTGAGTTTGAGATGTAACCCCATTTTCAATGTCATGATGAGCATATAAGAATTCAGTTTCCCATTGACTTTTCAATCGATAAAGAAATAAATTGAAATAATTGAGTTCTAACTTCGGTAAAAAAGTTCAGGTTCTATCTTTATCCATATCTTTAATCGTTTGAATATGTACTAAGTGCTTCTCTGAGTGTCATCTTTATTCATATCTTTATCTACTCAAGAGAGCACATGGAATCAAGTAACTTTCAAAAAAATTGAAAGTCTAGAAAAAAAATCAAAAAAACGTCAATAAGTTGATTTGGCATTGGGGACTTGATTTTGAAGATGCCCTTGTGATTTTTGTTATGTGGGGTAAAATTTTGTGCTTACGGTTTACTCCATGGTTTCATTGTGTGCTTAATTGGCTTGAATCTTGGCCTATTGACTTAGTTGAAATTAGAAATCTTTGACAATGAGTTGTGGGTTGGTAGTCAATTAATATATGTGATGTGGAGTGGGCATTCATAGTTGGATCACTTGATTTTCTTCCCTAACCTTATTCTTATTCTTCGTAATGGTGTAAATAAAAATATGCATTAATGATATTCTTTGATCGAGGACTACCAAAGTTTTGGTGTGGGTGAGTTGATAATTCATATTTGATGTGTAACTTTACTCTTCAATTTACCTACTTTTAAGTCTTTGAAATATATTTTTATGAGTAAATAATGCATACTTTATATGATTTTCTGGTGCAATTAAAATAAAAAAATTTGAGCAGATTTGTTCAATTCTGCTCAGATCTCCAACATGCATGCAATCCTATAGTCCAAGCCCAAGTGGAAAAAAAAAAACAAAAGAAACAAAAGCTCCAGCCACTTTCTCCCTTCCCTTTGTTCTCATTCGGGACGGTTCATCACAGCCCATGGCCCAACAAGCTGCTCCAGCCAACCCTCTTTCTCTCTCCTTGCTATCTCCTTACTCTCTCTAGCCCTTGGGCCTGCCTTCTCCCTACACCCGCAGCCCACTTGCCTATCAGCTCCCAGATTTGCTTCTGCCCGGCCCAGCAAGTCAGCCCACATGCCCTCCCCTTGACACCTCTTCTTCTCTTCCTCTCCCTCACATCTCGATTGGGCTTGTCCCACAGCCTAGCAACCAACTCGCAGCAGTCCACTCCTTTTCTTATTTCCCACCTGGCCAATTGTTAACCTAGCCAACTATAATTAATCAAAATTAATTTTATGCTTAAGACTAACCCTTTTCCATGCATCGTAACAGGCAAAATATTAATTGAAATTAATTTTCATTAATTTTTGGGCATCAAAAGGGGTTGATTTTCCACTATAGAAAGGGGTCATGGGTAAAAGCATCCACACAGTCATTCATTCATCCATTCTTTCTCCCATTCTCTCATCTTCCATCTTCTATTTTTCTTAGAGAGTAGAGAGTATTTTGTAAGATAAAATCATTGGGGTTGAGTGGTTTAGAAAAAAAATAAGCTCTGTTGACTATTTTTCTCTGCTCTTCTCATCTCATTTGTGAGTCAAATATGAGAGTGTGTGCTTAATTAGTTTTGTAATTGAGTACAAAAGTTTGGATATGCGAAGTGAAATATACCAACGTCAATGGTATTTTCACTATCTATGGCCGGCTAAACTACTCATTTCCATGATTAGGATGGATCCTGGATAATAAGATTATTTTTCTAATTACTTACCAAAAAAAAAAAAGATTATTTTTCTAATTTCTTTTGGGGTAATTTTTGTCTCTTTAATTACATAATTTTGAGTTTCTACTTGATTGTAATCTGTTTGTGCATCTTAATAATAATGTTTAATCGTGTTGACGACAGTAGTTTAATTTGCTATCTCAAATGAATATTAGATCTTCTAGGCTAATATGACCATTATGTAATTGGACTTAAAATTATAATTGTTAAAATTGAATAATTTATTCTAGAAATTAGGTGAGTTATGTCTAAAAAAATGATTCATGCTTACCTTCCAGATAAATAATCTCATTTGGTAATTATAATCAACTCTTTTTTTTTAATGACCTAATGCTTGTAGCTTGGATTGAATAAGAGACAAATCAAATCCCCATTTGAATTAGTAAATTAATATTTGCATCAAAGGTGAAATCCAAAATCCTCGATCATTCTCCAATCTAAATTTTCTCTACTTGACACTTTCACCTCTCTTTTCGTTCCTTTAATTCATATCGGTAATTAGAAATATACTAGAAGTCCACAATTGAAATGTCTCTCTGTAGGTAAGTATGAATTTGTGCAAAAATATTATCTTATATCTTTGACTAAATGTATAAGCATGTAAAAAATCATTACATGCAGTTAATAACACATCATTGATGACAAGTAGTAAGGAACAAATGAAAAATCAAAACCTAAGTTAGTATAATATATGTCCCTTTTGGAGGATACTTAATATGAGAACGGAAGTTGGTGACGAATAAATAGCGAATATGACAAATCTTATGTGTTATTGAGCGTTTCATATTAGAACTACTTTTTACACATTACATTTCACATTATCATATGATGCATTTTTTAAAATAAAATCCAAGTTTAAGAAAGACAACCTTAAATTATTGAAAATACTATGGTTTTCCTTTGCGCCTTTGCTCCCACCGTCAATATAGTTATTTCACAAAATCATGACTCTTTTAAACTTTAAAAAAAAATCACGTAGTGTCAAACCACATAATATCTTAAAACAAAAAAAAATTAATAAAAAACTTCTTGCTTAAAAAAGATTGATTGCACATCAAAAATTCAAGTAGATATAACTAAGATGAATTCATACGAAATAAAGTCAGAAACAAAGACACCACCATCAAAACCATAGAACTCAGTATAGTGTAGCACCAACAACCACAAATACAACAAGATATTGATACTTATCAACCGAGAAGTGATAGCCATTGTTCAACGCACGTGTAAAAAACTAGTAAGCATATGTTATTCAATTATCACCTCAATTATAAGCATAATTGCATAACTATCAAAGTAGCATACAAGGTCTAACATGCAAGAAATACAGTATGATTTTACAAATTAAATTACAAGGATGAGTGATAAAAACAAATTGCACAAGCAAACTATGTTCAAATATCTTAGATTATGCAACTAAAAAATGAATCACCCTAGTTAAGCAATAAAAATTTAATACTACTTAATAGGGTTTTATTAACCCTAGGGTAAAAAAAAGGCAAATAAAATTGGAGAAGAAAACACCAGACGAATTAACCAAACCACCATTGAATGTGCCTAAATTGTTTCTTCTTTGATAACCCACTTCATTAATGATCTTTCCTCTCTTTCAAAATCTCCCTCTCAAAAAATTGATGTGTGAATGATTTTCTATGATGTTAAAAGCCTATATTTATAGTGTTAGAAGGTATCTGTTTAGTTCTCTAATTCGAGTTAGTTTCCATATTGCAAAATTGCTCTACCGCTTAACATTCATTGTTTCCTTCCTGGATTGGATTTGCAAAAGAGCCAAATTTTAAATATGAATTTGACTCTGAATTGCCTTTGTCTTCTTGTAATTATTTTGGATCTTGGAGACGTTGGGCCTATTCATTATAAGTATGTTGCATCTAGTATCCGCTCCAACCTCTTTTAACCCATTAATTGATTGGTCACCAGAAGTGCTAAATTATATGCCCTTAACCCCTAGACTTTTTCCCACATTTGAGATTATTTGTTGGTTTTATTTGATTTTGTGTGATTGTGCAAAATCAATGGTCCAGTGTTGAATTAGTCTTTAAAAATAGAAAAGATAATATTCCAGATGACAGGTTGACTTTTTGATTGCCTACATTGACCTTCATGTTGAACCCGCACACACCATCTTGGCTTGTCTCACAAATCCACCAAAAGATCACGTTAAATGCACTAACCCATGACTAGCCACACGGGCCCAAAATTGAAGAAGACCAGCCTGTCCTGTTGATTACAGCATTCTAGAATCACCTAATGCTTAGCAATAGTGCAGGCTCACGTGTGGCGGAAGCCCAGAAAAGCATTCTGCCCACGTGACTCCAATGTCCAAGTTCGGTTGCTCGCTCTAGCTAAGTAACAAAGCTCAGGCTTAACTTTCTCTCCTCTCGTGTAGACCTGGTTATTGTTTGGTTCCCTAAACCCCATTTACTAACATATTTAGCGGCCAAATTCAATAGCCATTATCCCTTGAATGGATGAAATCTAGGCTTTGCCTAATTCCATTACAACGCATGATCCAATCATGAGGGACATGGCTGAATAATATTATCAATCACAAATTGCAAGAAGTTGCTCTTTGACAAGCGGAAAAAAATGGTCAAGTAGTGGGCGCGATTTGCAAAAACGCGATGAATACTTGTGATTTATATATTTTTGGATAGTTGATGCTAAGGGTGTGTTTGGTGGGGGAAAAAATTAATTTTTTAAAAAATAATTTTCTTATTTTATGGTGTTTGGTAAAATAAGGAGGGTAAATTTGTTTTCACGGGAAAATAATTTTCCCTAGAATGAAGGAAAATATTTTCACTTTAAACAGAGCTTAAGTTGATTTTAAGTTTCTTTGGCGCTCACATGGTTTCACACTCTTTCCCTTTTCTGTGTCTATTTACTCGACATATGGTTCGAACATTAAGACAGTGACATAGTTCGAAGATTAAGGTAGCATATTAAATATTAACGAAACTATATCATCTCGATGCTGATACCGATGCCAGAATCTAACAACCATGATTTCATCGAAATTCAAAACGCTTTGCAATTTGTCGTCATGGTTAAGAAGATAGGGAAACATACTAGGTTTTTCCTCTTCTTTGTTTGGATTCCTACTCGAAGGTGGGAATAAGCATTGCTAGCATCAAATTATTGGCAATAAGTAAGATCAAAAAATTGACAATGTACATATTATCACAACTTTGATCTGAATGACACTACTATTTTATTATAATTCTCCAAAGAACAAAATATAAATTCTCATTTTTCTAGATATCTTATTTGTTTTTGTTTTTTCACTAATGTACCTCTTTTTAGATTTTTTGTTTAGTTGTTTGTAATCAAACTCATTTTCCAGAAAGTTCATTTCCTTTTTTACCAAACAACTGAAAATATGAGTTGAAAATCATTTTACATGAAAAATTATTTCCTAGGAAAATAGTTTTCAACCCTACCATGCACACCGTAAGTTTACAATTTTAATTATATTTAGATTAGGTTCAACTCATGCTAGTTGGATAATTTCATTTTGCTTTTTATTAGAGGCTCATTGTCCTGTACTTAGTATTTAGATTTGTCTTTGTACTTTCTTCTTTATCCTTAGTTGAATGATTGTAGATAGAGTTCTTTATCCTTAGCAATGGTAAGGGATGAGCACCACCACACATTCTCTCCCAAGCAACATGAGTTTTCTCATGGTATCACAACAATAGTCATCACTAGACTTGGCAAAAACTGATCCGACCTGAAAATCTTACCCAACCCGTTCGAACATTTTGGGTTGTGAACACAATTTTCTCAACTCGAACCCGAAAACCCGTAAAATTTGGGTCAAACCCAACCCGAGCCCGCCCGTTCAACCTGAATATTATTTCTTTATTTTTTATTTCTTTAATTTTGCCCCTTTAACAAAAATAGTTCTTCAGTATAATGAATCATATAGATAATTGTTATATAATTGTCGCATCTCTTCGCAAATTAGACGACGACACCCGTTCTTTCCCAAATTTATTCATATAAAATAACGTCATAAACTACTTATGAATGGAACAATTTTGGAAAATGGGTTTGAAGTAGCTAACTAGTCTTACAAAAATCAATTTAGAATAAGAATTGTATTAAAAATGTTTAAGACATGCAATTATATTCTTAGTGAAATGAATATGTCTTATCGCATTGTAAATAGTATTACTCTATAAAAATCCAAAATTTTGGTGTTATAATTAATTGGCAATTGTAATATCTTGTGCATCGATAATATTCTTTCATTTGGTTTCATTCTGATTGATCTAGAACTTGATGTCAATGTTGAACAATGGATCAATTGCGTTCGTGTTAGGATCGACTTACTAATAAAGCATACCTGATCAGGTAAGGGAAGGTTAATTAATAAAATATTAAATTATTAAATGGGTTATTAATGGGTCGAACCACTCCGACCTATTAATATGCTTTAGATGAATCGGCCCATGAATGATCAACCCATTGTTAATGTTTTACTATACATGCCAACCACCCAAACATAACTTATTATCCATCCGAGCATGACGTTCATATATCGTATTGAAAATTTTGAATATTTTAGATATTCTTTTAAGAAATTACAATTACAATGCTTATTCATTAAATATAGATAATTTTAAGTAATAAATATGATAAGATTTTGATTTTGATAAAAAGAGAAATAGCTCAATAAAACGACTCTGCAAACCAATTGCGTTGACCCGAAACCCATAAAATCGAAATACGTTCGCCCTTATTTTACCCAAATCCAACATATATGCGACCTATATTTCACCTAAACCCCGAATACACCTGACCCTTATTTAACCCGCTTGTCTGAACTGCTAGGTCTAAGTCATCACACCATCAAAGGTTTTTTTTTTTTTACATAAGTGATAAAAAGGATGACAGGAACGAAATACCACCAGTCTTCAATCCTAATTACCCACAATCACCATATTACCTTTGTAGTGCTGATAGTTTAGGAAACATCATTACTCATGTGGCTTTCACGGGAGAAAATTATGGCAATTGGAGTCGCCTTGTGGTCAATGCTATAAGATCTAAGAACAAAGTTGGTTTTGTGAATGGAAAAATTGGCAAGCCTAACTTGCTTTCTTAAAAGTTTGGTTCCTCGGAAAAGTATAAGTCCATGGTCATAGCTTGGCTTTATAATGTAATTGATAAAAAACATCATGGCTCGGTGGCATATGTAGAGTTAGCAAGGCAAATGCGGACTGAGAGAAGAATGGTACTCTCAAACCAATGCCTTGAGAGTGCACCAAATCCAGAGGGTTATTACCCTTTCTCAATAAGAAGATCTCGCAGTGATAGAATACAAAATAAAAATGAACACACTATGAGATGAATTGAACAATTGCACCACTATACCAGTTTTAAAGTGTGAAGAATATAAAGGATTTAACATACATAAGGAGGAGGAGTAAGTCCATCAATTTTGATAGGGCTGGACATAGATCGGTTTAGGAATTTGGGAATTGACATGCTGTTAATGGAACCACTGGCCTGCCTCAACAAGATCTATGCCGCTATCAAACGAGAAGAGCAGCAACACTCATTTGCCCAAATAGTGACTTCAAAGATAGTTATAGAAGTGACAGCCCTGAAGCTCAACCATGAAATGAAGCAATTGTTTTGGATTGGTGGGCTATCTATGGAATTGGAGTGGGACAAGGAATCCTGTGAACTAATCAAGCAGGAAGATAAGGAGGACCTCGAATATGAAGCGTTGAAGGAAATGAAGGGTTGAAGGACATGAACAAAGAAGAATTTCAGTGCAAAAGAGTTAGAACAATTATCAAAGGAAGTGATGCGTTAATAGCAGCAGAAGTAGTTGCTTTTAAGAGTTCAAAATTTGGAAGCTTCACACCTAGCCAGATAGAAGAGCTTTATGCTCTCTTTGAAGAAAGAGAGAGTCATAAGAGATTAAGTGCTTTCTCTCAAAAATTACACTGGATACTTGACAATGGGGCCTCCTATCACAGGACCTCAGATTTACATATTATTCAAAAATTATACACTATCTCTTACACAATTTGTCTTAATACAACAAGTGCTAAAATTGTGTGCATTGAGAAGGCATGCATAGTGGTTGTTAGCCCAAATTGATCCTTAATAATGTTGTTTTGAGTTTTGAGCTTTAGTGTAATGTGATATCCGTCAATTAGCTTGCTGAAGACACTCAATTTTGGTAACTTGCGAGCCTAATTTTTGTCTTAAATAGGACCTCACCTTGAAGAAGCTGGTTAGAGCAGGTGAATTGATAGGAAGAATTTAAGTTTTAAAATTTGTAACCCAAAGTGCAAGATTTATCGTCAAGTACTCGGGGTGTCATCAACTAGGAGTTAGGTTTCAAGTATCGGGATTAGCTAGAGCGACTCAATCTAGGCCAAGAAGGAAGGAAATGGAAACAAAGCTAAACTAAACTAATAAAAGCAAAAGAGGTGGCTTAAGACAACGATTTGACCAATTGACAAACTAAATAGTCAAGATGAGTCCTAACCTACCCGAGCTCAACTAAAGACAAGAGATGATCGGTTGCACCTTCGAAGACCACCCAAGCCCTCTCTCAGGGGTCATGAGCTAGTCTAATTAGTCTAACAACCTATATTGATGAGGTTAGCCAAATTAGACCACAAAATTAGTAACCCACAAACCTAGTTGGGATTAGGACTATTTTCGTGTCTTGAACCCAGCTATCCCCTCTCCCATACTAGCTAATTGACTTCACCTCTTGACATAAGTCAATCACCCAAAAATATAGATGAAAGCTCTCGCAGGCATTTCATCGAACACTTGACGAGCATGAGGGAAAACTCTACGTTCTATGCATAACTTGGGTGTAGTTAGGCCTAATTCTAGCCTAATTAGCCAACAAGAGGCTAGTCACAATCCAAACCAACCAAAATTAATCATTGATCATCACAAAACACAATTAAACCTAATTACAACTAAACACACAAACATGAAATATCAAGGAAATTAAAGCAACAAAAAAATCTAACAAACAAATAAGCATGAATTAATGACAAAAACTGAACATCTAACTAAACAGTGTCAAGCAAAACAACAAATCGAACATAACCAAAACAAGAACAAAACACACAAAAATTGAGAGAGAAAGGGAAGAGGAAACTTAGGATGATTGAATAAACTTGAGAATCCACAAGTTTGAATCCAAACAACCAAAACAAATCCTAATCTCCTAATCTAATCCTTCTGCTGAGGTTTTTATTGGCTAAAACCTAACCTAAAACTACTCTAAAAATCGCCTGAGCGACCCCCTAAAAATCCCGAAGATAGCCCTTTTATGTGGAATCTAGGCGGGTCGGGCAGGGCTGAAGCACATAGGGGGCACAACGGCCATCGTCTGGCTGTTGCCACTCCCTTCCTTACTATAGGTTGCGGCGAGGGTTGGTGCTGTCAGCCCCCGATGCTCGTCGTTCTTCTTGTTTTGCGATGTCTGTGCTTTTCTCGTCCATCTTTGCTCCTTTTCGCGACATTTGCTCGATTTATCTTATTACCTACAAAAGTAAACAAAGAAAGTAAAAATCCTACAGATTATATTATTATACAAGTTAAAATTAGGTGAAAGATACGCGTGAAATACGACAAATTAGCACCCAACGAATACCCTCATACCTATCTTTTGCTCGTCCTTGAGCAAAACAAAAGAAAAACTAACCTAGGAACTTAACTGTCATAGGAATCATGATTGCATTTGCCGCATGCAACAAGCCCTTTAAACCCCTTGGTTCCCTAAGTGGACGAGTGAGGTATCTTAAGGATTTGAAGAAGATATACCCACAAAATCTTTGAAATATTTTCAGATTTTTCAAAACAAAGTTTATATACAAGGCAAAGGGGAAAATATGTACACATCTAAACCGATTTTATCGCCTTAACAACCTAGCTACCAAGTCATATACAAGCAAAACATACATTCAAGATACATATAGGCTATAAATGCACCCGTCTCTTATTTTTCACCCCACGCAACACAATGACATGATTTCTACACCTTGGTGCTCCACACAAAGTGTATGGACTCCTAATGCTAGGCTAAAACCGAGTAAAAGGTCAACTCTACTTGGTTTACGACTCCCTTTATTTTTGCTCTTTGCTCTCTTTTTTCTTTCTTTTCTTCATTTTTTTTGCTTTTCTCCTTGTGCTCCTTCACCCAGGTGGGTGGTTCTTGGCTTATTAGGCCTTGAACTTCCGGGCGAACAATTTAGCACATATTTAGGCTTCTTTCCTATTTAGGGCTTTTATTGGGATGTACAGGGAACTTATTCAAGCCCAAATAGAGGTGTCGGAGTTAAGCTCATTTTTGCACTTCTTGTTTTTATCTCTTTTTTTTCTCATAATGAATCGAAAACTGGAAATCAATTAACTTAGTAGAATGCCTCCAAATCCAAATTTCAACAACTAACACCAAAAGTCAATAATTAAGTGTACAAGGTAGGCGTAAAAACGTACATATGAAATGCGGTTATTATGGGAGACCGGAGATCACATTGTACACAAGTGTTTCATCATGCATATTCGACCTATATACAAGCTGGCAAGCAAGCAATCAAAGATAAAAAAAACCAATCACAATGGCACAAAAGTTCCTTAAAACCAAGAAAACTATACAAAAAGTGGAAACTTTTTACAAAAATATGCACAAAAGGGTGTATGACTTCCCACCCCATACCTAAATCTCACAATGTCCTCATTGGGAGCTGATGAGTCATTACCACCACAAACACATAAAGGACAAACCAAAACAAGACACCATAACACACACAAAACACACAAAACAAAATAAAACACACAGAAATACTCAACGAACACATGCATACAGGCTAACACACTCACCTAAAACAAAACATCACCCAATCGACAATGAGACAACACGTGTACAAAACCAACACCACCAACAATGAATTTACACAAATTCATCAACATCACCAATAACGAAACACAAATATCCACAAAAAATACAAAAAAGGTGATCATAGCCATCAATGGCTCAACAACATCCCAAACTCCACCTCAAAGTTGATCACCACTAAAAACACAATCCTAATATCCACAACAAAACAAAAATAAAAAATAAAGAAAAGAAGAAGGGAGAAGAGTTAGAACAACTATACCAGGTCGAGTACTAATTGCACCCGAACTACACCTCTCTGGGATGGTGCTATGGAGGCCTGAAGAGCATTAGCCAGTGCTCATCATCACTCAGGACTCGTGGCGTCAACTCGGGTACCCTCAAAGCTCATAGGAGCTTATAGGAGCTTGTCATGCGCTAGTGCTGTAACGGTGCGAACCTAATCTTCTTTCTAATTATATTAATTACAAATTAATCAAGTTAGGCCTCGTTTTTCAATTCAATAAAATTTTTTTAATTCCGTAACTGTAGTCGAAAATACAATTCCATGGTATAATAAATTCCATGGTAT
>JACYFF010031958.1:36763296-36798328 GCA_017589665.1 Selenicereus undatus | reverse complement strand
TAGGGGGAAAGGATAAAAAAAATTAAATTAAAAATTTTAAGGGGGCCGAAGCCTCTTCGGGTTTTGGGAAGGAGGAGAGCAGCGCAAAGGGGGGGGGGATTCGACCTCCCTACCCGTGCCACCCACACAGACACGCCGGGAGAGGGGGAAGGAGGCGCCGGTGGGGTCGCCGGCGACTCACGCCCAGCCGTCCCCCACCCCGGTCGAGCGCAAACCCTAGCCAGAGAGAGAGAGGAAGACCGTGAGAGAGGGGGAAAGAGATGGAGAAGGGGAGGTCGCCGGTGGTGTTTCGGCGGCTCCTCCACGGCTCGCCGGCGGTGGCAGTTCAGCAAGGGTCGACGACTAGGGGATGGGAAGCAAGGGATGAACCAAACCTACACCGAATCAACCCGAATCAAACCCTAAACGGGTCCTTTAGCTTGGATTCGAGGTGGGTTACCTCATCCTCCTATTTATGGTTAAACTGTTAATTTCGGTAAAGCTTATTGATTACTGATTATAGTTTGTTCAGGTTGAATTCAATAGTTATAGATTATAGTTCGTTCAGGTTGAATTCAATAGTTATTGACTATAGTTTGTTCAGGTTGAATTCAATACAATAGTTATTGACTATAGTTCGTTCAGGTTGAATTCAATAGTTATTGACTATAGTTCGTTAAGCTTGAATTCAATAGTTATTGATTATAATTCGTTCAGGTTGAACTTGAATCAATTATCAGTGATATGAGGAAATTTTAGCGTAAATTGAATGATACCCCATGTATATATATATGTTAGTTGTACTGAACTAAAGTTTATCGACGACTAAAGTCGATCGTTTATATATATAGTTTATTGACTATATGTCATTTGGTAATTATATGAAATTATTGAATACGTCAAGTTTATCGATTATATACAGTTTTCGATTATATGAACTTTATACATAAGTTTATCGAAAATATATACACGGATAAATTATCAATGCTAGGAAATTACTGATCATATGAAGGCTTCGGTTTATAAAGTTCATTGAATATGTAATGTTTATCGCCGGTTTATAACGTTAAGTTCATTGAATATAAAATGCTCATCGATTATACAGGCTCACTGTTCCTATAAAAAGTGTTAATTATATAACGTTCATTAGTTATGCATTTTATCGATTATATGTAATGTTCATCTTTTATTAAATAAATATCGTTCATTGATTATGCATATTTATCATTCGTTAATTATGCATTTTATCGAATTATATATAATGTTCATCGTTATTGATTATATAACGTTTATTCATGGAATTTTATTGATCATTGATTATATAACGTTTATTAATTGCATTTTATTGATCATTGCAATTAATTGATCATTGATTATGCATTTTATCGATTGTATGTAATGTTCATCTCTTATTAAATAAATATCGTTCATTGATTATGCATATTTATCGAATCATATATAGTGGTCGTCGATTATATAAGTTTATCGACTATATAACGCTCGCTGATTATGCATGATTATATTATCGATTATATAGAATTTAACAAGTAGACGATGTTTCGTGTTTACATAATGATTATCGACTGCATGAAAATCTTGATGATACGTAGTTCTTGGTTACATGAAGTCTATAGACATTTTAGGTTGATGATATGAAGTCCCCTAAATATAGAATAGACATGAAACCATTACCAATAGATCTTGATCCATAAGGCGAATTCCTGGATTATATGATAGACATAGAAACCATGATCCATAAGGTGGGTAATGAAATAACCTAAAACCATCGGATTGAGCAACCGAGCAAGTCAGGTGACTAGCAAATAGGTCAAGGAATAAGGCATTTTTTTTAAAGGTTATTTGCATATTTAGCTTAACCAACCCAGCACCTTCCTAGACGTTTGCATGTAACTTCAACTTATATGTTTCAAGGCTCATTATTTGGTAGAGAATTCAAAAATCAGGAATTCACTTCTTTGCTAGAAGGCAGAGACAAAGCTCAGTATTTCATTTCTCTGCCAGTAATGTTGCCGTTACATGTTTCATAACTCTGTTAATATGCAGTAGAGTCACGAGAAACATGGTCAATTGAATAAACAAGCATGTAAAGTTCAGAGGTCAATATATGTATTTTGTTGCTCTTATTCAGCAGAGGATGTTTACACCTTTCTTACTTTTCAGCCATCAATTACTTACTTTCTTTAACTATAATGCCATTTCTCTTGCCTCGTGCTTGGAATGAACGATGGGTGAATTCTTCAGAAAAAAAAAGGGAATGAACGACGGTCGTAAGTTACTATTGCATCTTTTAGGGGAGGGGTTTATCCACTGTGCGATTATCGCTCATCCCATCTATAATTGTGCCTCCAGGTTTCTGAAGTAAGCCGAAAGGGAGTCACTGCTACTGTGAACTGCCAGGTGTTTTGTAGTGAGTGCTTGTAAATGAAGTTCTTGTGTGCTTAGTTGCATATCATTTAGAGTCGCTCTGTATGGCCGTATGAGCCACCATCTAAGTTGCCAGGACTGTATTTTTCGCTGTTTGTTTGGTTAACATTGAACTGCATTGGTTATAGTGCTCCGGGCGGGTGGCCCGTAGAGCTGTGAACTCCGGCGGGTGGCCGTTGAGTTAGTTTTTATTGTTTTTCAGTGCAGGGGATTTATTGTAAGGCTGTAAGCCTGGGAAAATGGTCAAGTTTTAGGGGAAACTCCATCCGTTTTGCCCCAGGATTTAAGAACAAAATGGTAACACTCCTAGCTTTAGGGTTGGGGGCGTTACAAGTGCATACATCTCATAATGGTGCAAATAAGAGAACACTAATAAGATCATAGCGAAGAAAGTCAGTGGCCTCTTAAAATCATCAAATGTCATAGGAAAATCAAAAGCATAATTAAAGAAAGTACTCCATAGGATCTTCCTAGACATGTCCTCTAGGTATGCATAATAAGGATCAAAGGGGGGATTATACCCGCTAATGTCACCTAGGGACTCATGGAATGCATGAAAGTGAGAGGGGGTGGTAGGAAGCAAGGGGGATGAAATGGGGGTCAAGTCAAGTGGAGCGATGCAAATTAAGTTGATATATTTAATGCTAGGAGTGGCACCAACCACCAAACTATCATCACACAACTCCTCGAAAGGATCCTCCTTAAGATGTGACTCGATCGATGAAGGTTCTTTCGATAAAGCAGTCACAGCATCCACAATAAAACTAGCCTCACCCCTAGAATGCTCACCATCCCCATGCACTAAGCTAAAGGGAGGGGAGAAGCAAGTAAGGTGAAAGCACTAACGGTAGTGCCAATGGGTGTGCTAGAAGAAGATGGAGCAACAAGTGATGAAGAAGTTAGGGGAGGGTCAAACGCTTCCTTTAGGTCGGTGGAAGGTGTATCATCAACAAGATTCGACTCTAGGAGGAAGGAAGACTCGTAATCATCATAGAGACTAGCCTCAAGTCTAAGGAAAGATATACTAGGGTTGGTCCCATACAATAGGCCACACTTCCTCATCTCACTAACAAAGTGCTCATGCTGCTAATTCATTGTCCCTATCATGGCATCAAGCTTAGCATAACATACATGAGAAACGTCATAATAAGGGCAACACATGAGGGTAAGAAGTTTAGTGATGATACAAATCCCTAGCATCATTAGATTGCCATTGATGCCAAACTAGAGAATCAAACAAATCCCACATGTCATCAACAATTAAATAGCACAAACCACCATAACACATGGAGTCAAGGGTGCCTCGGCTCCCATGTGTTATCCCCTCAAGAACGACATTGCATATTTCCCATTTTTCATATGTGAAATGCACATATTGAGCACGGTAGTCATTCAATCTATACAAGTATTACCAAAAAGGTTAATGCTCAAATTGAGGGAAATGGTATATAGCCATTTTTATTTTTTAAAAATTTTTGATTTTTTGATTTTTTGGATTTTCTAAAGGCCTAGCCTTGAATGCTTAAGTAAATCCTGATACTGAAAAGCACCAACTCCCTGGCAACGGTGCCAAAAACATAATGGGAAGATTTTAAGTTTTAAATTTGTAACCCAATTGCAAGGTCTATCGTTGAGCACCCTGGGGATCATCCACTGGGAGTTAGGTTTCAAGTATCGGGATTAGCTAGAGCGACTCAATATAGGAAAAGAAGGAAGGAAATGAAAAAAAAGCTAAGCTAAACTCATAAAAGTAAAAGAGGTAGCCTGAGACTATGACTTGACCAATTGACAAACTAAATAGCCAAGATGAGTCCTAACCTACCCAAGCTCAACCTAAAACAAGAGATGATCGATTTCAGCTTCGAAGATCATCCAAGCTCTCTCTCAAGGGTCAGGAGCGCGTCTAATTAGTCTAACCACCTATTTTCATAGGGTTAGCCCAATTAGATCAAAAAATTATCAAACCCTCAGACCTCACAAGGATTGGGGCTATTTTCATGTCTCGAACCCAACTATTCCCTCTACCATACCAACTAATTGACCTCACCTCTTGGCATAAGTCCATCGCTCAAAAATATAAATGAAAGCTCTCTCAAACATTTCATCGAACACTTAGCGGGCGTGAGGGAATATTGTCTGTTCTAAGTATAAGTTGGGTGTGGTTAGGCCTAATCCTAGCCTAATTAACCAACAAAAGACTAATCACAATCCAAGCCAACCAAAATTAATCACTAATTATCACAAAACACAATAACTAAACACACAAACATCAACGAAAACGTGAACTATCAAGGAAAATAACAAAATCTAACAAACTAATAAGCATGAATTAACAACAAAAAAACTAACCATTTAACTAAACAATATCAAGCAAAACAACAAATCAAACATAGTCAAAACAAGAACAAAACATACAAAAATAGAGAGAAAAAGAGAAGAGGAAACTTAGGTTGATTGAATAAACTTGAGAACCCACAAGTTTGAATCCAAACAACCAAACCAAATCCTAATCTCCTAAATTAATCCTCCTATTGTAGTTTTTATTGGCTAAAACCTAACCTAAAACTACTCTAAAAATCACCTGAGCGACCCCTTAAAAGTCCCGAAGATCACCCTTTTATATGGAATTGAGGCGGGTCGAGCAGGGCTGAAGCAAATAGGGGGCACGACGGTCGTCCTCTAGCTGTCACCACTCCGTACCTTGATGTAGGTTGGGGCGAGGGTTGGTGCTGTTAGCCCCCAACGCCCATCGTTCTTCTTTTCTTGTAATGTTTGTGCTTTTCTCGTCCATCTTCGCTCCTTTTCGCGACGTTTGCTCAATTTATCTTATTACCTACAAAAGTAAATAAAACAATTAAAATTCTAAAGATTATATTATTATCTGAGCTAGAATTAGGTAAAAGATACACGTGAAATACGGCAAATTACTGCTCAATATGAATTGAAAAATAGGGTGCACTATTTGAAACTTCCTATTGAAGGTTTGGTGTTTGCGGTAGTCAGACCAAAGATGCGATGTCATGGAATCAAAGACTAGGACATCCTTCATATGGTAGCTTAGTTACTTTGTCTAGCGTTTTTAATTTTCAATTGAATAAGGGCTTTGTGATTGTTACGATGTTTTTCATAGAGCTAAACAGACTAAATCTTTGTTTCCAAATAGTGAGCCCAGGGTAGAGAAGCCTTTTGCTTTAATCCATTGTGACTTATGAGGGGCTTATCACACGACCTCTTTTTTGGGTTGCCATTATTCCCATTATGTGGTTGACAATTTTAGTCATGTTGTGCAGGTTTTTTTTTGTTGAAGGACAAATATGAGACTAGAAAATTCCTAAAATATTTTTGTTCCATGGCGCAAAACCAATTTGGACATGTTGTTAAAGAGAATCCGTGGCAATAATGGTACTGAATGCAAACCTATTTTTCCTAAAATGGCATAATTCATGAGACGTCTTATGTCAATACACCTGAGCAAAATGGGTGTGTCAAATGCAAGAATCATCATCTCCGTAATGTTGAAAGGGTGTTCAGATTCCAATCTTCATTTCCGTTTTTTTAAGGGGAGAATGCGTTTTAACTACTACCTATCTTATTAATCATAGGCCCACAAAGATGAACAATTTGAAGACTCCGTATGAAATACTATTTGGGGTTAACCCTCTCCTAACAATCTCAAAATTTTTGAGTGCATATGTTATGCTTATAGTCATTCAAAAACTCAGGATAAATTTGATGAGCATTCCACCAAATGTGTTTTTTTTTATGATATCCTCACACTCAAGAATAGTGGCGTTTGTATAATATTGAAAAAGGAAAATTTTTCACCGCATGAGATATGGCATTTATAAGAACGGTTCTCCTCTCACTCACAAGCCCACAATGACCGAGTCCACGCAGCCCAATATTGTTTGACACTGCGTGTGCCCCTGGTGAAGCTTCATGGGCGACAGGTTCTTCCAGTTTTGTGGAAAATACTGCTAGCCCAATCCATCCTCATAGCTTATAAGATGATTGTCAGCCTAATCCATCAATCTCAAGCCCACGGGCTACTTTTGTTGCCTCCATTGAGCCTATACTATCTCCATGTTCTGTCACCTAAACAAGGGGAGCCTACAGTTCGTGAGTCCCCTCCCGAGCCTAATCCTCAACCAATGGGATGCCTGGGTTTCCCTGACTCCCCAGAGATGCTCACTCACACTATATTAGGCTGGTGACAAAGAAAACAGAGAGCACGTACACCGGCCCACCTGCGTGATTATGTTTGCAACATGACTGCTCAACAAGCACCCCATTCTTCACCCCCATCTGTAACTTCAGGTACTGTGCATCCCTTGTCCAATTTTCTTACTTATACCTACTTCTTACCTTCCTATATAGCATATTTGGATGCCATGAAGCTGAACCTAGAAACTTTAGCCCTGGCGATTCAGCACCCACAATGGTGTGATGCTATGTAAATCTGGTCCTTGGAAGATAATCACACATGGGAATATGCCACTCTCCCTCTAGATAAACATGTGCTCAGGTGCAAATGGGCTTATAAAATTAAATATCGTGCTGGTGGGTCCATCGAATGACATAAAGCTCTACTTGTTCTTTGGAACAAACAAATTGAAGGATAAGATTATAATGAAAATTTTGCACATGTAGCTAAGATTGACAACGTTTGTTGTTTGTTAACCTAGTTGTTTTAAAAGGTTATGCCCTTCATCTACTTGATATCAACAATGCATTCCTTCATGGTGATTTTGATGACGGCATCTACATATAGCCTCCTCCCGGATTCCATCGTCCTTAGTCCAATTTTGTGTGCAAACTAAAGAAATCTTTATATAGCCTACAACAACCACCTCAGTAGTGGTATTTCAAATTGGTTTCTCAACTTCAGGACTATAAGTTTATTCAGTGTCCGCCAGACCACTTTATCTTTATATATCAACGTAGGGATATCTTTCTTGCTCTATTAGTATATGTTAATGGTATTGTCCTTACGGGGCAATAGCTCTTCGCAATGTCAATCTTTTGAGGAGTATTCCAACAAGTGTTTTAAGCTCAAAGACTCAGGTCCACTTAAATACTTCCTTGGGATTGAAGTAGCCTGGAGCCCCAAACGTGTTGTTCTTCTCTCAAAGGAAGTACGCACTTGATATCCTCTCTGAGTGTGGTATGTTGGGTGCATAATATACTTTATTTCCTATGGAGCAAAATTTAAAGCTATCTACTGCCTCTGGGGAGCCAATATCATATGTCTCTTAATATCGATGTTTGGTTAGCCGTCTTATTTATCTAACTATTACGAGTCGTGACATCACTTATTTGGTCCACATATTAAGTCAGTTTATGTAGGATACTCGACAAGGACACTGGGACATTGCTTTACACCTTTTGCACTATCTTAAGTCAAGTCCTGACCAATAAATTTTTCTTCCAGCCAGCCCTGCTTGTGACCTACATGTCTATTATTATTTAGATTAGGCTAGTTGCCCCATGTCTCGCCAATTTGTGTCTCGATATTTTGTTTATTTGGGAGATGCTCCCATCTCCTAGAAGACGAAGAAGTAAACAATGGTATCCCATTCATATGCTAAAGCAGAATATTGGGCTACGGCCAACGCAACTAGTGAGATCATTTGGCCTCGTAATGTTTTATGATTTCTTAGTTTGCCTATCTCTACTGCCATTCTTGATTGTGACAACCAGGCAACCATTCATACACCTGCTAATCTCGTGTGCCATGAGCGTATAAAACATATTGAAGTTTATTGTCATTTTATTCGTGAGAAGTTTGCGGCCAACATCCTTGTTGCACGCCAACTAAGGAATAGCTTGCTGATATTTTTTCCAAAGCTCTAGGACAAAACCAATTTCAATGTCTACTGTCCAAGTTGGTCGTTTCAAATCTTCATGCTCCAACATGAGGAGGAGTATTAGCAGCTCATTACCCTGTACTAATTATTTAGCTTTATCTTTTGTACTTTCTTCTTTATCCTTAACTGAATGGTTGTAGATAGAGATCTAAATTGTCATGTATCTTTGTTTGTATTCCCTATCAAATAGTATGTATGCTAGGACTCTTCATTAAAGAAAAACACAGCCATGGTTAGGGATGAGCACCACAAAACATTCTCTCCCAAGCAACTTGACTTTTTCCCATTTAGTTCTCACTTTCAATTTAGTTAATATGGGGTTCATTTTTAGTCATATTGATCTAGATTCGATTCTTTTTTCTAGGGAATTGAATCTCAAGTACTACAATTTACAATTACACTTTTGCAATTGAAGTTTTACCTCCTCTTACATCACACACTAGTTGCCCTTCTAAATGCTCCAACTCATTGCTACCACTTCAACCCACTCCAAAATGTTCCAAACAACTCCAACAAAATTTACTCATTGTTAAACCAGAAATTATGATATTTTATGCCCTTTTATTATCTATTTTTTGCTCAAAATAAATTGGTAGATTAGACTTTTAATGTACTTTTGTTTATTTTGTAGGAATTGAAAAAAACTTGGGAAGAGATGAATACTTTGCTCAAAAATAACATGGATCAAGTTGCAGAGAATGAAAGCAAAAAGGAAAGAAAAGGGCTTGAGGGCCATGTGTTCAGCCCAGCAGGCGGCCTAATTCGTCCTCAATCAGCTTTTCCTTTCTCCTCTTCATAGGCCCGGATTATTTCTTTCTACGCGGCCCATCTCTTCTCCTCTTTTTTTTTTCTCCCTCTTTCTTTCTCAAACGAGCCTATCCCTACTCTCTTCCTCGACCCAATCCTTACCTAGTTCGCCTAGTACTTCATCCCTCTTCTCCCTCTCTCTTGAGCTTGCCCCAGCGTGCCTTTGGGCCTTTGTTTCTACGACCCATCATAGCCTTCCCCTCAATTAAACCCAACCCGCTCATCATGTGATCTGGTTCTCCCTTTACCCTCTTTCTTCCTCTTTGTCGCGTACCCAAAATCCAGAAATCATGGCTGTTGTGCTTCATCTCCCCTCCTCTATCGTTTCATTTTATCTCTTTCTTTATTCATCTTCAATCCTCCTCATCAATTCGGTTGTCAGCACTTTATCATCTCTCATCATCAAGTGGGCATTGAAGGCATGTTGTCGATCGTCTGGGTCATTACAAGCATTGACAGAAGTAATGAAGATTAATGAAGTAATGAAGCCATAGGGGACGATAGAGAGGTGGAGGATAGATATAACTGAGATTAGGTTGAAAATGAGTGGTCTTTTGTCTCTCTTCGATTTTTCTGCTTTTGCAACTCCAGATTCGCTCACTGGATTATTTTGCTTGATTCGTAAAAGCTTTAAATCCAATTTTTTTAGCCAGTGAACTTTGTTATGAAACGTCTGGAATAGCTGAATTGAAGAACTCTTGCAAATCACTCTGGAATAGAGCTTGATTTGGGCTTGAAGTGTGCAATTTGATATGGTTCTGTTGGATTATTTTTTCTTGAGGAATTCATGGTTGACTTTTGGCTCCTTATTCTGGCGGTTGATTCATATTACAACCTCAGTTTGCGTGGCTTCAATCCTTCCTTACTCCCTTAATGTTATAATTTGTTGGTGAAATATCACTTTGAATTAGTTCATAGAAATTTGATGTGCCTTGACTAATATTGATTATGTTCATGACTTCTTGTCGCTTGATTGAGTTTAGACTATTCTGATTTTGTTATTTAGTTGACTTTGTTTTCGTCAGTTCAATCATTAGTTTGGATTAGAAACTTGCAAAGTAATTTCGTAATTCATCCCTGAGGATAATACTCGTAACTGCTACAGCGACAAAACCGTGTGCTTGTAGAAAATCACAATAAGTTTTTGGCGTTGTTGTCGATGTTGGTTTGATGAAGTTTGGTTGCATCAAGTTGTTTGAGTCATTTTTGTTTTAGTTTCACATTTGTGAGTTTTGGTTGTGATTGAGTTTTTATTTAGTAGTTTAGTTTAGCTTAGATTTCTTTGCTTTAGATTTTCGATTTAAGTTAATATTTTGGTTTTCCTTTTATTTTAGGATCAATTTAATTTGATTCTTAGTGTTTGTTTTACTACCGTAAAAATAGTACTAACTGATATGTTGAAGCTATGCAGGAGTAGAAAAAAAAAGTAGGAAACAAAACCATTCCAACTATAGGATTTTCCAGGATTTCTGAATTCTTTTTAAATGTTTCGGAGTAGTTTTGCTTTGAATTTTTCTATCATGATATTTTCAGTGGATTCAGCACAATTTTTAAAGTCTGTGTGAATTGTGTTGCAATTTTTAGGACTGTCTAGCATTTTCTGTGATTTTTAGAACTAATTTTTGATTTATAATTTTCTGCACAGTTCAGTGATAAAAAAAATCCGAAAAAAAAATATACTCATGTCCCCTGTGATTCTATTGAATTTAGTGTGTATAGAGTTCTGATTTTAGAAGTTTTGTTTTCTATTTTAATGTTATTGTTCAATTTGACCTGTTTAAGTTTTAGTTTATTTTCTATCTTCTTTTAGTTATTTGTGTTTTTTTGTTTTAGTTGTAAGATTGGATCACTTTCGATTTTTATTTTTTTTTAGGTTTGATTCACTTTTGGATTTGTTTTGTGTGCTAAAGGAAGAAAAAAATCAGGAAAAAAAAATCCAAAATCCAAAAAAATTAGAAAAGAAAAAACACCAAAATGTATCCTTTGGTGAGGGTGTGGGATTTATATGACTGGCTAGGTTAGAGACCCTAAGAGTAGTAGACTTGTTAGGAGTGAACTCGTCCTTGACCTAAAACCTAAGCTTGAACCCAAGCCTGAACTAGAATTGCAAGTAATGGCATGAAAAAGATCTTTGAGTGATATTTTCCATCCTCCTAGGACTGCTTTGCTATCTTGTTTTACATTACCTAACCTAGGACCTAATGTGACCTTTGGATTGAGACCTCATTATACCTAAATGCTCCCTAAATTCATAGGTTTAGAGGAAGCCCATTTGTTTTTGAGGGAATTCGAAGAAGTACGTTCTATTATGCATTTTCCTAATAACCCTATTGATATTGTACAAATGAAATTAATTCCTTTTGCTTTGAAAGATTCTCCTAAACGTTGGATGTATCGCTTCGATGTTAATTTTGTTACTTCTAGGAATGATTTTGTAAGATTGTTCTTAAGAAAATATTTTCCTAATGCGAAGACTGTTACACTAAAGAATTAAACTAAGCAATTTGTGCAACTAGATAGGGAATCATTTTGGAAATACCTTGATAGGTTTAAAAATTTGTTAGGCCAATGTCACCATCATGGTTGAGAGCAAGCACGATTGTCCCAAATTGTTTATGAAGGACATGACCAACAAACTGGAATCATGTTAGAGTCCATGTGTGAGAGTGGCTTTCTTTCTAAAAGCACCACTGCTGTTTGAGAATTTTTAGAGCACTTAGCTGAGAAAACCATGCAGTGAGAAACTGCTCGCGATGATAGTCTAGTTCCAGGTTTTCAATTGTATTTTGCATTCTGTCTCTTATGTGAGTCACTTAGAGTCCAAAATTGCTATTCTAGAAAACATGATGAAGGGGTTTCTCAAAAAATTCCTCAGATATCTCAAACTTCAATGGTGTCCTGTTCTCACTGTCAGGCCTTAGATCATTCTTGAAATGCTTGTCCTTATTTTATTCACCAGTTAGCAACTGGATAAGAGCAAGCAAATATGGCCTTTCAAACACCTAAGAATGACCCCTTTTCCCTTTACTACAATTCAGGGTTGAGAAATCACCCTAACTTTTATTAGAGTAATGGACAAAATGTTATGGTCTCTAACTCCCAGCCTGGAGTGTTTCCTGGAAGCAACTCACAGCTCATCTCCCATCCCTTTAATTCTTTTCAGAGACCAGCTTTTCTAGGTGTGCCCAATGCATCAAGAACTCAACCTCTTATATCTTAAGTTCGACCTCCTCTTGACTATGCTAACATTGATAAAATTGAGAGGAGAATTAATAGTAATGCGGTGAGAATGATTAATGCTAATATGGAAGGAATAATGAGAACATAATTTTTCTAGTTACCATCATCTTCTAGGGAGCCAGGTACTTTTCCAAGTCAACCTGAGGTGAATCATAAGGGTGACGCCTACTCTTCTTATGATGCTAACCCTAGTGAGCTTGTGAGGAAAGTGAATGCAGTTATATCTCTTCGATCTGGTCAAGAGATTGATAATCAAGTGAGAAATTCTAATGAGCCCTGCATTTATCCTCACTAATTCTTCCAAAATTCTTCTCCATCTCCTTCTTATCCAGAAACTGGTTTATCTAGTAAGTCAGGAGATGCTACTGATAGTGTCCCCAATGATTCTGATAATCCTATTCATTTTGACAAAGAGGATCCTAAGGAGAAAGTCCTCTAATTTACTTAACCCTTCACCTCATAAGGATTCTTCTTCCCCTTCTTTTGCCGAGAAAGTCCATAAGCCTTTTCCTCTTTTCACCATAGGCTTTAAAAGAAAGACCAACCTCATGTTGAGAAGATGAGAGAGACCTTCTCTCAAGTCAAAGTCAACATTTCTTTACTCAATGTTACTCAACAGATGTCTCCATATGCAAGATTTTTAATGGATCTATATACCACCAAAAGAGCCACTAGTGTGCCTAAAAAGGCTTTCGTAGCCTTTGGCACTACTTCTATCCTTTCTCATTAGATCCCTATGAAGTATAAAGAGCTTGGTTACCCTTCTATTTCTATATTTATAAGGGATCAACTTATTTACAGAGTTTTGCTTGATCTAGGGGCTAGGGTCAATTCGATACCCCTCACTGAGTATGAGAGGTTAGGGTTAGGCGAGCTAAAACCTACCAAGATAGTCATCGAATTAGTTGATAAATCGACCAGTTTGCCTAGGGGTATAGTTGAGGATGTGCCAATTAAAGTGGGTGAATTAATTTACCCTATGGACTTTATTGTGGTTGAGACTAAGAAAGTGTTCCATGTAGCTAGTCAAGTCCCTGTGATTCTGGAGCGTCCTTTCTTAGCCACAACCAATGCCCTCATTAATTACAGGAATGGTATGATGAGACTGTCTTTTGGCAACATGACCTTATAACTGAACATCTTTAACATGCAAAGACGGCCTTCTAGTTTAGATGATATGGAGTTTTCTACTCTTAACTGGGTACAAGATTTTGTATTCAATGATGATTTTGATAATGTGTTTATTACTGAGTATGAGTCATTTCGTGTGGATGATGAGCCTGATTATGATATGTTTGACTTTGATGACTTATGCTCTACTGCTTACTGTCTGCTTGCTACTGTTTTTGAATCTGTTCATGAGTCTGTTTCCCTACCTACTCTTGAAATGAAACCTCTTCCTGATTCTCTTAAGTATGCATTCTTAGGACCCAATGAATCCTTGCTAGTCATTATTCCTTTTGACCTAGATCAGGACCAAAAGGACAAACTGATTGCCTTACTCAGAGAGAGCAAGGAAGATATAGATTGAACCTTAGGAGATATCAAGGGTATTAGTCCCTTCAATATGCAGCATATAATTCACTTAGAGGACAATGCTAAGCCCTACAGAGACCGCCAAAGGCGTTTGAATCCAACTTTACAAGAATTAGTTAGGAAGGAACTACTAAAGTGGTTAGACCATGGGATTATTTATCTCATTTCTGATAGTGAGTGGGTTAGCCTTGTCCAAGTTATTCCTGAGAAGACCAGTATTATCGTGATTAGGAATGACAAGAAGGAGTTAGTTTCTACTTTAGTTTAGTCTATGTGCCATGTTTGTATAGATTATAGAAAGTTGTATGCTGCAACTAGGAAAGATCATTTTTCCCTTCCATTCTTGGACCAAATGCTAAGAGAGCTTGGCTGGACATTCCTTCTATTGCTTTTTAGATGGATATTCTAGCTATGCCCAAATCTCTGTTGCTCCTGAGGATTAGGAGAAGACTGCTTTTGCCTATCTATTTAGGACTTATACCTTTAGAATAATGTTGTTTGGACTGTGTAATTTCCATGCTATCTTTCAGAGGTGCATGATTTCTATTTTCTCATATTTGGTTTAGCAGTGTTTGAAAATTTTCATGGATGACTTTTCTGTGTTTGTGTCTTTCTTTGATCATTGTCTGTCTAATCTAAGAAAAGTGTTAGAAAGGTGTACGGAGAAAAACTTAACTTTGAATTGAGAGAAGTGTTACTTCATGGTTAAAAAAATGACAGTCTTAGGCCACATTATTTTTAGAGATGGAATTGAGGTAGCTAAGGTTAAGACTGATCTGATTGTTAACTTCCCCCTTCCACTTGTGTGAAAGAGGTGAGGTCTTGTCTTCGACATGCTGGCTTCTATCTTCATTTCTTTAAGGACTTTAGTAAGATAGTGAAACCTTTGACAAACCTGTTAGATAAGGATGTGCCATTTCACTTCTCTTAGGAGTGTCTTGTGGCATTTACTAAGCTTAAGGAAGCCTTAAGCTCTACTCCCGTTCTTCATCCTCCCATCAGGGGGGATCCATTTGAGTTGATGTGTGACGCATCTAATTATGATGTTAGGGTTATTCTAGGATAGCGTATTGGTATGAAGGCCCATGTTATCTATTATGCCAGTTACACTCTGAATGATACCCAACAGAGCTATACTATTACAGAGAAAGAATTCTTGGCCATGATCTTTGGTTATGAGAAGTTTATACCTTACCTGATTTAGGTCTCATGTGATTATTTTTACTGATCACCCTGCTCTTGAGCACCTTTTTTCTAAGAAGGATCCCAAACCTAGAATTATGAGATGGATCTTAGTTTTACAAGAGTTTGACTGTGAGATTAGGGACAAGAAACGTTTTGAGAACCTTGTAGCTGACCATTTGTCTAGGATTCTTTGTGATGGAGCAAGTGAGTCCAGTATTTCTGAATACTTCCCTGTTGAGCAACTGTATGCTATCCCCCCTGAAGTTTGGTATGCCAGCATTGTGAACTACCTAGATTCTTGTAGGATCCCTAAGGGTTAGACCAAGAACGATAAAGATAGGTTCTTCTACCTCATGAAATTCTTTATTTCGGATGTTCCTTATTTGTTTAAGTACTGTTCTGACCAGGTCTTTAGGAGGTGTATTCCCGAACAATGAGGTGAGAGGTGTATTTTGTTTGGTCATGACCAAGCATACGGGAGGCATTTCAGTGGGAGGAAGAATGCAACCAAAGTTCTTCAATGTGGATTCTATTGGTCGACCTTATTCAGGGATGCTTTTGAATACTGTAAGAGTTGCTCTAAATGCCAATAGTTGGGTAGAATAAGCAAGAGAGATATGATGTCACTTAATCCCATCATTCTGGTGGAGATTGTTGATGTTTTGGGTATACATATCTTGGGACCATTTCCATCATCTTCTGAAAATGAGTACATTCTGTTAGCTATGGACTATGTCTCTAAATGGGTTGAGACCATACCTTCTATGACCATTAATGCCAAGGTGGTTGAGAAGTTTCTTAGGGAGAACATCTTTTGCTAGGTGTGGCATGCCTCGAGCTATCATTAGTAATCAAGGTACCCATTTTAATAATAGATCTTTTGATCCCTTACGGAAGAGGTACTTCATAGTCTATAGGCTTGCTACCTCCATCATCCCCAAACTAGTTGCCAGATTAAAGTGTCCAATCGGCAAATTAAGCAGATTCTAAAGAAGACTATGAACAAGAATATGAAACATTAGGCTCACAAGATAATAGATGCTGTTTGGGCTTATAGGATGGCTTTTATAACTACCTTGGGTATGTCACCATATAAGGTGGTTTATGGTATGCCTTGTCATCTCCCAATTGAGATAGAGAATTGCAATAACCAAACCCTAACCCACATTTATTTACATAAATCATATTTATTTATTTAATTAATCTTGTTTATTTATTTAATTAATCATGTTGTTGATTTAATCACTCATGGTTATTTGTTTAACCAAATCTTGTTTATTAATTCAATTACAATCAATTTATATATTTACTAAATTACTTTATGACATTTAAATTTTTCACTTTCATTTATCATATTTAATCATCCCGGTTGACAGATATTTCAGTTGGGTCTCATTTTGCAATTCAAGTTTCATTGATTGTTAATTCAAGTTCCGTTGATTGATTAAATTTCAGGTGAATCGATACTAGGCCTCAACAATTATGATTAAGCGCTAAATTATTTTTCATAACGTCACAAAATTTTAAGTTTTAGCCATGTAAAAACTTGGCCCCGAATTCGTTTATTTTGGCCAATTCATTCGGCCGAAATTATGGCCCAATTCCGTTGGGCCCAAATTATGGCCTGATTCCGTTGGGCTCAAATTTTGGCCCGAAAATTTTGGTGCAATTAAATTAGGTTAACCACTATCATTTGTGCCTAATTTTAATTAGCAAAAGGATATTTTGAGAAGGATTAATTTTCAGCCAAGTGAATATAATTAGCTTTAGATCATTTTCCAACCAAGTAAAAAGAACAAAAATCCAACTTCACGTCCTCTTCCTCTTCCTCCACCCCATGGTTGGCCCCCTAGTTTTTGTCCAGCCAGTGTTGCCACCACTCCAAACGACCACCAGCCGGCCAGCCACCACCCCGTGCACCACTAGCTGCCACCCCAACTCCCACCACCACCAATCACCACCTCTTTCTTCATATATTCAAGCTCAAAGTGAGTAACTATATCACTATCTTGTTGATTTTGGTTTTGATTCTTGGTTTTATGTTGGATTTGATTGTAGATCATGTTATCTTCATATAAATAAGAATTATTTTTGATGTTTTAATTGTTGGTTAAGCTTAAAAGCATGCAAGGGTTGAGGTTGTTCATGTTCATACAAGCTTAAGTTTGAAGTGATGAATTTGTATTATTTTGTATATGATTTTATAATCTTTAGTCTTATTGAAGATTATGATGATGTTTTTGGTGATTTGGAATGATTTCAAGTGAGGATTTATGTGAAAAAAAGAGGAGAAAGCAAAAACAGTGAGGGCTAGAAATGGCAGAAAATAGGGGTGATTTTAAGATTAAACTGGTAATGATCGGTCCATTGAAAAATTATTATTTTTGGTGGGTAGATAGGTCCGTGTGGTATATTTCAAATTCCTTTTGAATCGGCATATCCAAGTTTTGTGGACAAAGTTATGGGTGTTTTACGAGAACTATGCAGTTTAGACCAAAACTGATACACTTGTGTTCTAGGCCCATATTGGGAATCCTAATGTGGGAATCATGTTTTGTTTTGTAAATGAAATTTTTTTGGGACTTCTTAATCTTTGTATATTGCGGTTTTAGATCTCCATTTGAGGCCAAGTGTGAAATTTATGAAGTGAACTGACCTACTTTGGTGCAAAGATTTTTGGAAGCATTTTGAGTAATTGTGCAAAGAACAATAATAAAGATTGGGTGAGATTGATCATGCACTCATTTTGTGCATTTTGGGCCAAGTAAGGTCATTTAAGAGGGAAATGAATATTCATGCACTTTCATGGAGCTTTTCGCATGATTAATGAGAGAGAAGAGGACAAGTATATAATTTGAGAGCTTATTTTTGAGGTTTTAATCAATTATGGATTTTACAAAGAAAATATCAAGTTTGGTGAGATTAATAGCTTCTATTGAGTTCAATGAATCATTAGGGTGGAATTCTTTATTTAATGGACTTGTGAATGAAATATGGGAAGTGGGGAGAATTTTGGACTTAGAAACCATATTTATCAGACCAAGTTATTGCAATTTATGCTATTTTGAACCAAATATATCTCTCTTGGCCTCAAACCTTTATTACTTACTCAATTCAGAATGTATCAAATGTATTTATCAAGCCAATCTAGTGTACTCACTGTTATCTTGAACTAAGCGATACATCAGCGAGTTTTAAACCCGTATCAGCAACCTATCTCATAAAAGGCCAAAACCACTCTCCCATTTGTCACCATCAAGGCCTTTTCCTCTGTAATCTCATTTATCTCATTCTGGTATATTTTACTTTCGTTTACTTTATATCGAATTTAATTACTTTCATAAATTCAGTTTTGAAGTTATATTGAAATACCCAAGTTATGTATACCATTTAATTACTCAATTTTTATTACACATACTTTTACTTACTCAATTATGTCAGTAAGGATCAATCACTGACTACACCTACCTACAATGGCATTTATAAAACAGAGTCGAGGCCTAGTTATCGTTCCTAGTTATGCATAATTGTTATCAAGTCAGAACATATTTATCAAGTAACATGACATTTATGAAACAGATGACATTTATATCAAGTCAGATGACATTTTTTAAGACTCAAGGTACATCCATTGCCTGTATCTTTAGAAAGCAGAACATGTTTATCAAGTTACAACTCTTAATGAATTTATCAATGAATCAATTTACACAACAATTAGTCATTTAACTTGTAACCCCGTCAGTTATCATCTATAGGGCGTCAGCCCATCATTTACCTGTTCGTCTTTAGGCTAACTCTTGGTCAAATTGGCAAGTGTACACCTATGTATAGATTATATCATTGCAAGGGGTTCACATCCAGATAATAATGAGCAATTTAGTTTCATACTACTTTCATTTTCATTGTAATTGCGAACTAAATGAATCGCAAAGCCAGGTACCCATCAACAGTGTTTCTACGCCCATTTTACAATATAGAAATGCATGTACTGAGTTTTAGCTCACATTTTCGAATTGTTTCCATGTTTTTCATTTTAGGTGATGAAGCATCACATGTTTCTCCATTTAGCAAGCCTTTTGGAAGTCATCATATGCTCACACTGGATTCAGCATAGCATGAATGTTGGGATCGACCTCAGGGTCAAGTTGGGTCTATATTTAATATACTTGTGTAGTGTGGAGTGCGAGTTAGCACATGGTACGATTAAGTCGATTGTATTGAAGTTGAACTATTATGGACTTTGCTCTTAGAGTGTTTCAGTTTAATAGATATTATGATTTGACACATGAGTTGCAAGATTAAATGGTTTCAGTGAGCCTAGTCCTTATCAGGACGGCAGTAGCGCCTCCTATCATTAAGTCTTCCGTTGTCGTTTTTCCTAAATCATGTCATTAGCATTTTGGGGGCGTTACAAGAATAAATCTTGGTGGGCCATTAAAATGCTCAATTATGACTTGACTGAGGCCAGTAAGGAGAGAAGACTGCAACTGAGTGAGCTTGAAGAGATACTACTTGAGGCTTATGAGAGTACTTGATCTTACAAAGAGAGGGCTGAGTTGTTTCATGACAAACATATTCTTAGGAAAGAGTTTGCTCTATGAATGAAAGTACTCTTATATGATTCGAAGTTTCATTTCTTTCTAGGGAAATTGAGGTTCGATGGAAGGGTCCCTATATTGTTTCACATGTTATTCCATGCGGTGCAATTGAAATTCAGGAACTTGAAAGTGGTGCCAAATTCAAAGTGAATGGCCAATGATTGAAGCAGCTTCGGAAACTTCCAAGTGAAGAAGATATGGAGTGTCTGATACTCCGCGAGCCGAGTTCTGAAGCGTGATGTGCTGCTAAGATAGCTCGGGCGTACTTAGCACCCGACTTGGTTTGCTTGAAATTTCTTTCCTTCCTTTCTCTTATTCTGATTTTTCTTTTCATTTCTTTTTGTATAGTTGGTTGCTTCTTTCTCTTTTGTGTATATGTGTTGTACATTTGTTTTTGAGTCATGTCTTTTTTGCTTTTTGAGTCTAGTTTTTATTTTTGTCATTGTTTGAGCCAAAAATGTGATATTTTTAAGGTACTTTTTCACCAATTTTATGCTCGTTTTAATAATATTTTTTAGGTTTTTAATTGATTTTATTTTATTTTGCAGATTTTGAATAAATACGAAAAATGGGCTTAAATGGCGGAAAAAGCGAGAAAAATAGAAGAAATGTCGGAGGTTGAAGAATCGGGCCAAAAATCGATAAAAACCGGCCAAAGAAAGAAGAAGGAAAAAAATAAAACCAAACCGGTCCAGCCTGAACCGGACCGGCCGGTTCAGCTGAACCGGTTCTCCACTTAAAACAACCGCCACCCCTTCGTTTTCTCTCTCCTCTTTTCAGCCCTGCTCTTTCTCTCTCCCCGATACCCAACCCTGAGAACCCAGAACCCTGCTTCGCCATACCTATCCTCATCGCCATTCCCGCTCTCTCTCTCTACCCCATTCTCTCTCTTCCAGCACACCAAACCCAGAAACCACCTTCCAGCCCACCGTGCCCAGCGAAACCTAGAAACCGGAAACCCCAAATCCACAGCTTTCATCCCACCATCTCCACCATCCACGTCTTCAACCTCGTTGGCTTCCATCTCCTCCATCCACGACACCACCCCAGTGGGTTCCTTCATCGCTACCGTCCACATCTACCTCCAGCACATCACAAATCGACGGTCAGAAGTCGTGGTGGCTTCGGGTATAAAGAGGTCGACGAGACACCATTGAAGCCCAGGTCCGAGTTTTAGGTAAAATTAGGGTTAGAAATTAGGAGCAGATTAGGTTTAATTTTGTTTAATTTCGTTCAATTTCGTTGGTAATGTCAATTTCGATTCTTGTTCTTCAATTTCGTTCTCTTGTTTTCGAATTTTAGCAATTAGGGTTCGAATTTTGATTTCGATTTTCAGATAAGGGTTGTTTCGATTTGGAGTTTCGTTCTTAGGTACAATTTTAGCATTTAATTCAGTATAATTAAGCAAGAATTGGGTCTATTTGTTCAATTTCATTCGAATTCCCCCTCCCTCATTTCTGGTTTGTTCAATATTGCTCGATTTCCCTCTCCCCTGTTTCTGGATGACTCGAATGGGTGCGTTTGGATTCAGTGGGTTGTGTTCTGGATTCACCGAACCTTTGTGAGTTTCCCGTTCTGCCTTGGTTCAATTTCTCATCTTTCATTCTGCTTTGGTTCGTTCTACTTGCCTTCGATTCTGTTCCTTCCCCTTCCCCTGTTTTTGCTGCTGGTGTTTATCAGTTTGGCTTTTGCTGCTTCCCTTGTCATTGCCTTGTTCTGTCATGAATCAACCCCCTGCTGCCTTCATTCTGTTTCGGGTCTGTTTTCCCTTCCCCTGTTGCTTGCTTGGTTTTAATTTTTAGGTTCTGTTTTGTTTATTGCATTGAGTTGAAACCATGTTCAATTTGGGATCAATTTTGGAATAATGTTAATTAGTTAACTCTGCTAAAAATTCATGCTTAATTCACTATTAGTTTAGTTTAATTTGGATAATTAATATAAGTATTAGTTTAGGTTTAGTTGATTTAGTAAATTAGTTTGTTTTAATGTTTAATGAATTAGGATTAGATTCGCTTAATTGAAGTAGGATGTTAGATTGCCTTAAATAACTTCACTTAGGTTAGTTAATTAGTTTAAGCATTTCGTTTTAAATGACCATAATTACACGTTTTCCCTGTGGACCGACCCTTAAAGTACTACTATTGACAACCGTAAGTGCTTGAGGTATCATTTTCCCCTTTCATTCAGTACTCACTTTAGTTTAGTTTTAATTTTTCACCTCAAAAATCACTCAACAGTCATGTTTTTAGTTTTTGTGTTTTATTATTCATTTCACATCCAATGATGACATTGTCTGATTTAAGTGTGGGGGTGGGAAAACTTTGACAATTTTAGAAAAAGAAAAAAATGAAAATTCTGAAAATGCAAAAAAGGTATTTGCTTTGTTTTGGGGAACATGTGTGCTATTCTGATTGACTATGTTTCTCTTATACTTTAGCATTAGGTTGTATATAGATGTGGTGTGCATTAATAGAACTTAATCCTGAAGTATGATGTTTGTATACAGTCCTAACCCCTGACTTTATTTTTATGCAAGCTCCATGAGATTTTGAGCCTTATAAACTACTTCATCATTATTAGTCTCACATTTTTCTTTGGTCTCTTCCATCATTACATCTCTAGAACTTGCTTTGATTCTATTTGAAATCACATTTACCATATGCATTATAATAATATAACAGAGGCATTCTTTGCTTTTGTGAGCTACATAGCCAAAGTGCCACCCTTATGTTGAATGCTTACCCTTTGCTAGCTCTTTTGAGCGTTGACCTTTTTGTTGTGAACCTTTTATTTTAGCCCTTGGCCTAAACACATTTCCTATACCTAAGTCAAGGCTAGTAGGGCAACACTTCATTATTTGGTGGGTAACTTTTGGCTATTTTATGAATTTGGTGGTTGATTTTGGTATATGAAGGGATGTAGCTTTGTGATCATTTGGAAATTGAGTTGTATTGTTCTTGTACTTGCCATTCATTCATTTTCTTCTTGGAAAAAAAAAAGAAAAAAAGGAAAAATCAAGAAAAATGGAAAAATAACATGGGAAAAGTTTCCAAGGAAAAACGAAAAAATGAAAAAAAATTAGAAAATCTCGTAAATTGGAAAAGAAAAAAAAGAGTTGTGAATAAGAGTGTTTGGCATGGATGTATCAGTATGTATACTCCTTTTCAATGGTCCCCTATTGTGGGGTCTGTTCTTATTTTGCTTTAAGAGAGTGTGTGCACATTATAATTGGCATAATGTTGATTGCTCATTAGCTATAGCTTTTAGCTCCTCATTTCCCAAATCATTTGTCCTTCTCCTGAACTTTACCCTTAGCCTCATTACAACCCTGCAAAGCTTACTCGATTTTTATTTTGCATATTGCATTTTAGTGGCAGAGAATTGAGAATCCTAGCAAATCTATGGTAGTTTATATTAATGAAATGAAAGTTGAGTGAAACTTATTATATTTTAAACACATGAGTTGGAGTATTCCACATTTCCCCTAAAGTGAGGTTCTACCAGTTGAGTTTGTACATAATTTATAAGTAGGGTGCAAGATTGTGCATAGATGTCATCAGCGGGGTTAAGAATTTCTTAATGTATATATTGTGTTTATATGTGATCTAATACTTTGGTTACTTGAGTGACATGGTTAACTCGAACTTGTACAGATGTTTATCCGGTGTTGTACATATGAGTGTTGAAAAAAAGAGATTTTATTTTTATAAATGTTATGGCTATATCTTCTGCAAACCCTCAAAAGACATTCCTCGTCCACTAGGGGCAACTTAGGGGGTTAAAGAGCTTGTTGCACATAATAAGTGCAATTGTGATTCCTACAAAACTGAGTGATAAGTGCTTCATGTACTTCATTTTAGGATCATTTTGCCACATTTTTAGGAGAATTATGTGCTTTAAGTTACCATTTATACTCTTATTCTTGATTTATGCTTAACTATGGTTGTTTGATGTGTTTTGCAGGATTTTAGGCCATTTTGACCCAGTATTTGACCTGCATTGGATGTATTTTGACCTCCCCCATGGACACCTATGTGATGTTATGCCCGTGGAGTAAGAGAAGAGCATAAATTCAGTTCCAACCAAAATCATGGTCGGACTTTGGTGTCTGCCACGAACTGTGGTGAACTGTGTAACTGTGGCCTCTTCGTCTTCCTTCGACCGTGTGGCTGAAAACGTTCATGTTCTTCTAGAAAACCTCATTTTTCAGCAGTGGAAAGAGCAGAACACAGCATAGTTTGGTTCATTTTCTTTCTTAAAATTTTACTCTTTGGTTAGGATTTTTTTTAGTTTGAATGGTGATTTAGTGAGAAATCTTGACGGTGAGTTTGGTTTTGAGACGATTTGAAGCCCTTGGATGAAGGGTGTCTTTGTCAAGCTCTTCCCTCAGATTTTCGTTGAATAATTGGTTAATTGTTGAATCTTTAATCATGTGTGAGTAGTTTATTTTGTCCAGGATTTATTTGTTATTGAAAGTGTAGTTGGATCATGTGTATCATTAGAATTGTGCTTTGATTCATGATTGGTTTGATTTCATTGTATCAAGTGATTTTCATGCTGTGAGTGGATTTTTGGCCAACGTTTGCTTGCACACTTGAAACAATTGAGTGAAAAAGTGAAAGATGGCATTCAATTGTTAGACTACTTGATAAAACCTAACATAGCGTCGACTCGAAAGAGTGATTTGCATGTTAGGAGGACTAGAGAGTAATAAAAAATATTTAACCTGGATTAACACAAATTAGTTTGAAAGAACGACTTTTGCTTAGTTTAAGCAATTTGGTTGATTTCGAAATAATATACTAGATTTTGGATAGATCATAATTCCTCGAAATTATCCGATTAGAGAAAACCATATGCTTATCATTTTGATACAATCACCTTTCTTAGCTGCATAAATCCTTATATATTTCTTCTAGATTGAATTTAGAAAAGTAGATTTGAAGTTGTTAAATTAAAACCCCTTGATTTAGGATTTGTTTAGCATATTCCGGTAGACAAAGTTCAATAGATTACTTTGGTCCCTGAGAACGATCTTTTTATCTATACTACAACTGCATGTGCACTTGCGGCAGTGGTCAAGTATTTGGCACTGTTGCTGGGGATCAATTTATTAACTATTGAGTAAGTCTTACGAAAGTGACTAAGCATTTTATTGTCTTTTATTCTTTTTTATTATTATTTTCTTGTTTGATTGTTTTGGTAGTATTAGTGATAGTGCTTATAGAAATCTTCCCTATTTATATAAAGTCCATTCCTCTATGAACCCGATCCCGAGATCAAGAGGACTTTCCACTTAAGGAGAAAGAAGTAAAAGATTGAAGAACAAAGACGCGAGGCAAGAAGAATTCCAACAAACATGGTGGGAGGAGGAGGTGACCAAAGAAGGACCCTTAGAGATTTCGTTACCCCTGGAGTTCAAAGGATCGCCTCAAGCATCACTCACCCTAACATTAATGCCAACAATTCCGAGCTCAAACCGGCACTCATTTCCATGATGCAACAATCCTAGTTTGGAGGAACTCCTTTGGAAGACCCTAATCTACCTCTCAGTCATTTTAGAGGTGTGTGACACATTGAAGCTTAATGGAGTCTCCACAAATGTCGTTCGATTGCGATTATTTCCCTTCTCACCAAAGGATAAGGCAATAGCTTGGCTGCATTCTTTGCCATCGGGATGTATCACCACGTGGGATGAGTGAACAAGAGCTTTCCTCGCCAAATTCTTCCCTTCGAGCAAAACGGCAAGTTTAAGGAATCAAATCACCAACTTCACTCAAAAAGATGAAGAGACGCTCTATGAAGCTTGAGAGCGGTTTAAAGATTTGCTGCGTTTATGCCCCCATCATGGTCTTCAACGATGGATGATTATCCAAGCTTTTTATAATGGTGTGACCCAACTTGTAAGGTCCACTATTGATGCGGCGACAGGAGGCACCTTGATGAACAAAACTGAAGATGAGGCCTACAACCTAATTGAGGAGATGACACTTAACAACTTCCAATGGTCCACTGAACGAGGCCAACCCAAACGAGTTGGAGGTAAGCTTGAAGTTGATGCACTTACTTTACTTTTTGCTAAAGTTGATGCTTTGACTCAAAGATTGGACCGAATGAATGCTAATACTGTGAATTCTAATGCCCCTCCCTCATGTGAAATTTGTGGTTCCATTGAGCATGTGACATTTAATTGTCAAGTTGAGAGTCTTTTTCCCAATACCCTAGTGAAGTCAACTATATTCAAAATTACAACCCGAGATTGACCAATGACCCTTACTCTAGTACCTACAATCCGAGTAGGAGCAATCATACAAATGTCTCATATAGGTCTAATCCAAACCCTTCTTATATGCCCCCAAGGAATGCTAGACCACCTCCCGATTTCCAAGGACCTCATTTCCCTTCTCAAGTACCCCAAAAGTCCAATTTAGAAGCAATGATGGAAAGTATGCTTATGGAATAACAAAAGCAGGATAAGTATCTTAAGCAATTAGCCTCTGAGGTTGATGTGCTTATAACTCATAATAAGATCTTGGAAGCCTAGATTGCCCAACAAGCTAGCTTTTCATCTACGCCCCCATATAGACTTCCTAGCAATCCCAAACCTAACCCTTATGAGAAATGTAATTGTGTTACCTTGAAGGAAGAAGTAGAGGACTTTATTAACCCCGAGGATATACCAATGGAAGAGGGTAGAGAAATAACCATGGTTGGAATTAAGGAGAGAAATTATGGTGGCAAGGCCTCCACATTCATAGAGAATGAAATTGTAGAGATCCCTACAACTTTTCCACCTAAGCTTCCTAATCCAGGCAGCTTTTCTATCCCCTATATTGTGGGAAAGGTGAAAATTGAGAGAGCGTTATGTGATCTAGGTGCAAGCGTTACTTTAATGACATCCTCTTTGTTTCATAAGCTTCACCTAATGCCATTACAAACTGCACCCTTTTCACTACAGTTAGCAGACAGTTCTAAAATGCAAGCCATAAGCAAATTAGAAGATGTGCCAATTAATATATGAGACATTTGGGTATTGGAAGACTTTGTCATAGTTGATATGCCCGAGACCGATGATGCTCAAATTATCCTAGGTCAACCCATATTGACTATAACTGGTTGCCATATAGATTTAACAAAGGGATGATGTACATTTGAAGTGCAAGGGCGTTATGCTGTGTTGTACCATATGAAGGAGAAAGTGGTTTCTCCTAATTCTTCTCTATTGGATGAATTTCCCGCCTCCCCTAAGATTCACATGGAGGATGTCTTAAATTGTGAAGATCCTCCTGACTTTGACTGGATTTTTACTGAGGACCTTGACCAAAGGTATGTTAAGGTGGAGTTTGTTACTCCTATGTCGCCTAGCATACCCAAGGTTGTGGCCCATGCTTCTAATGAATCTACTATGAGTGATTATTGTAGGTTCACTCAAACTGTTCTTTCTTTGCATTCTGTGGAAGGATTTGTAGTGGACTTTGATTTGGGGGTTGAACAAGCTGATAGTAGCCCATCTAATGGGCTATCTATGTGGTTTGTCTTGTATGTTGATAGTGCGCTTTAGCGTCGAGTGATGATGACGAAAGACCTTCAACCAAAGCTTTTGATATGGTACCTTTCATTGAAGAAATTTGATTTTGTGATCCGTGATAAAGCAACTATCCATATACTCACTGATCCGGACCAAGCCTAGAAGTAGGTTCAAGCTCTTGACGTTAAAAGAGCGCTTCTTGGGAGGCAACCCAAGCCCCTTTTTCTTTTCTTAGTTTTGATTTTCATTATTTTTGTAGTTGTTATGAGGGAAAAAAAAACAAAAGAAAAACAAAAGAACAAAAAAAGAGAAAAAAAAAGAGAGAAGAAAAAAATAATAGAAAAAGAAAAAAACATATATATACAATAAAATGTGTGGCACCACAGCCAAGAAGCTCAGCACCGCAGCCGTGGGGTGCCAAACCAGAAAAACAAAAAACATTTGGCGTCAGCAAACACCACGGTCGGCCAGTGTTGGACCCCACGGTCCGTGGTGACCTGCTACGGCCTGCGGTCAAGGGTTTTGACCGCAGTGACTCCTCATTTCCCCCAAATTCATCTTTTTCTTCGAGCTTCTCTCTCTACCTCCATTTTCTATCTCTAAAACAACCATAGCTAAAACCTTGAATCCTCCCTTATTTCTTCTCATTTTTCCTCCATTTTTGCTCAAAATTCATCCTCTTCACCTAAACTTTCTCTTTCTTCCACAAATTTCATTCCATTGTTCTTCTTCTTCTTTTTCAAACTCATCTCACTTTCACCCATCCACCATAACCATCTTCTTTTCTCTCTAATTCTTCTTCTTTTTACTTAATTCCTTCATTTTTCTTCCTCAAATTTTCTAATTTAGGTTTTTGTTTCAATTTTGTTTCATTTTGCAAACAATGGCACCTACCGAAAGACAAAGGAGTGTTAAGGAGGTTGGATCCTTAAGTCAAGAACCAACCCGACCTCAAAGGACATCCTGAACCTCTACAAATGCACGTGCTCAAGGGAACATTTCTCATCCCCTTGGTTTGACAAATCCTGATCATGTTGCTAGATATAACTTTTTCAATGAACATATGGTTGTGGCAACTCGATATTATGATGAGGAATTGCTAGCATGTTTAGGAATGTTAGATGATATTAGGTGGTTGTTTGCATGATGTGGTATGGTACACTTCATTGAAATAAAAGAGCATACATATCGAAACCTGACGCCAGAGTTCTTGAGTACACTCCATGTCGAGGTCACTAGAGGGCCTCAATGTCAAGCAGGGTACATTTTGTTTTATTTGTAAGGACAATTATACGAGTTAAACTTAGGTACCTTTAACAGTATATTCGGTTTTTCACCTAGAATGGATTTATCAAACCAAAAAGTCCCCCGCGAATTCAACCCAAATGCATTTTGGGACGAGCTTTCGGGAAGTGTTAGGTACAGTACTAGTACATCTAAGTGCACACATATTAGGAACCTTTGCATTCACGTTGCTTAGTGTATCCTAACTTGCTTTTTCTTTGCCCGGGATGCTAGTCTGAATATTCCGAGATTATCTGAGTTGTATTTCTCGTCTTGTATGCTTGACGGTGTTTAGCTTGACCCTGGTTCGTTTTAGGCCAGGCAATTGTATAGTGCTGCTGTTAGCACTAAGGGTAAGATAGTCATCGGTGGGATTATGACTACTATTGCTAGATTTTTGGGTATTGAGCCCAACCTTAAGGATAGAGTTTCTGAGTCCGAGCAACTTGATCAAGCTGCTTTTGAAATCATGAACTTTTGTAAAGTAGAGGTTGGACGATTGTGCTGGATTTACCCTGGGGATCGGCTTTTGCCGCTTCCCAATGTCAATCGAACCAGCTTACTTCGCAGGGCTAACCTTTATTGGGTACCTTGTGATACCAAGGTTGTTCAACCTGCACCTCATCCTCCACCCCCTCATTCTAGTCAAGTCGGACCTAGTTCTTTCTCTCAACCACCCCCTACTGACTATGCTGACTTACAAGCCACCCTTAAGTTCATTCAAGAAGAGAAAGTGTCCCTTCAAGCATTTGTTGCTTCTGAGAACGCCGCTCTTCGGGACTTTGTCCAAGAGCACCACGATAAGCTTCATGGGATGCTTGCAAACTAGACTCAATACTTCCAGGACTATAGGGCATGTTTAGAGACCTGGCGGGATCGGCATATCTCTTATAGCCAAGCACCCCATCCTCGTCCACCACCTTCTTTCTAATATCGTTTTGCTTTTCCCCTTCCCTTTTTCTCTTATATGCCCACATTGAGGGCAATGTGTGATTCAAGCATGGGGGAGTTATATATATTATTTTGCATCTGATGCCTGATTTGGCTTGGTATGCTTGTGCTTTTTATATATTATTTGTTATAGTTTTTAGAGTTTTTATTGTAAGTTTTTGTTTTATTTGGTTAGCAGCATTTTAAATGTGCATTTAGTTTTCTTTTCACTCTAGGTTGCATTTTAGTTTTTCTGTTATTAGTTTGTTTTTATAATTCTTGCATTTTTTTTCCTTGCATTGTTATTAGGAGCTTGCACCCAAAAAAAAAATCCTCCAATGATGATCTTGTAGACTATGTAGATTTTTTGTGGTTTAGTTTGATCCTTTGGTTCTCCCAATTGTGCATAAAATTGCTTGAGAATGAATTTGCGAAATGAGCTTCATGTTTTGACCGCATGTTGAGTGCGAGTTGATTACCCCACGACTCGTTACATGAACTTTGGCATATATTTACTAATGAGCTAGTTATGGCTTTGGTAGATGTCCCGTGAGGCTTTGAGCTTTTAGAGACTATTCATCAATTTAGTCTCATGTTTCTTTCATGTGTGACTCTACCTTGACATCAATCGCTAGAACTTGCTTTATCTCTCATTCAGTATCACATTTCACATATGCATGCAGACAATATGATTGATGCATTCCTTGATTTGTTAAACCTAACGACCAAATAGCCACCTTTGTTGCATATTATATCCTTTGCTAGCCCCTTTGAGCCTATATTGGTTTTTCTTGATTTCAAGCACCTACTATAGCCTATGGTCAAATGATTATATCACTCTTAAGCCAAGACTAGAGGAGCATTTTATTCTTTTACATCAAGTTTGATTGGGAGCTAGTAAGGAGGACTGAGATCTTTTAGTGGATTTTGGTTGTTTGGTGAAGGGATATGCGATCGTGTTCGGGAAAAAAAAAATCCCTTGTTCTTTTTGCATAAAGTTTAGAGATGAGTTGGAATTCAAAGTTTCGCATGGATTTCCTTTGGCTAACTCTTTTGAAAAGAGAACAAAAGAAAAAAAAATTAGAAAACAAAGAAGAACACGAAAAAACAAAAAAAAAGGTGAATAATAAACACAGTGTTAGCCTTGTTGTAATTGTCAATCTTTATGGCCTTTCAACTTTTGTCTCTTCAATTGGGGATTTATTTTATTGCTAAATCGTATTGGTTTAAGGAGGACGTTGGGTGATGCATTAGAACTATTTAGCTCTTAGTCTATGGCTTCTAACTCCATATTTTCAAAATATTTGTTCCCTTCTTACCTTTACCCATGGCCCTATTACAACCTTATGAAAGTCCTCATGATTGTCTAGTGTGTTTGCATTTTAGTGATAGTGAATTTGAGAATCTTGTCAAGCTTATGGTAGATTTGAGTCTAAGGAATGAAAATTGAGGGAAGCTTTATATATATATTTTCAAACACATGAGTTATAAGTGCTACATAACTATAGTGAGGTTCTATTGGCCTTGCTAGCTTCATTTGTTTCATACATTGAATGATTGCATTTGATGATTTCGGCCAATTGATTTAAATTTGACATTGTGGTTTATCAAGTGGTTTTCGAACTTATCATTCCCTAGTCTGTTTGCTAAATGATTTTTGCATCTTTTTAGGACTAACTTTGGATCAACTTTGCTAATGAAACACTACCTATATCTATCCTAAGGAGGTTTTTGCATAATTTTTGGTTCTAGCATTGTTTAGGGACAAGCAACAGTTTAAGCATGTGGGAGTTTGATAAGTGCTTAATGTATACATCATTTTAGGGCCATTTTGCCACATTTTTAGGAGAATTATGTGCCTTAAGTTACCATTTATACTCCTATTCGCGATTTATGCTTGGGTATGGTTGTTTGATGTGTTTTGTAGGATTTTAGGCCATTTTGACCCAGCGTTTGACCCTCATTGGATGTGTTTTGACCTCCTCCATGGGCCATTGTTCCTACCACGGACCGTGGAGCAAGAGAAGAGCAGAACTTCGGTTCCAGCGAAGACCATAGTCGGACCATGGTGCCTACCACGGACCGTGATGAGCTATGTAACTGTGGCGTCTTCGTCGTCTTCCTTCGGATGTGTGGCTGAAAACGTCCATGTTCTTCTATAAAACCTCGTTTTTCGGCAGCAGAAAGAGGAGAAAAAAGCATAGTTTAGTTCATTTTCTTTCTCAAAACTTTACTCTTTAGTTAGGATTTTTTTTTAGTTTGATTGGTGATTTAGTGAGAAATCTTGACAGTGAGTTCGGTTTTGAGGTGGTTTGAAGCCCTTGGTTGAAGGTTGTCTTTGTTAAGCCCTTCCCTCTCAGATTTTTGCTGAATAACTGGTTAGTTGTTGAATCTTTAATCATGTGTGAATAGTTTCTTTTGTCTAGAGATTTATTTGTTAATGAAAGTGTAGTTGGATCATGTTTATCATTAGAATTGTGCTTTAATTCATGATTGGTTTGATTTCGTTTTACCAAGTGATTTTCATGTTGTAAGTGGATTTTTGGCCAAAGTTTTGCTTGCACACTTGAAACAATTAAGTGAAAAATTGAAAGGTGATATTCGATTGTTAGACTACTTGATAAAACCTAACATAGCGTCGACTCAATAGAGATATTTGCATGTTAGGAGGACTAGAAAGTAATCAAAAATATTTAACCTGGATTAAGACAAATTAGTTTGAAAGAACGACTTTTGCTTAGTTTAGGCAATTTCGTTGATTTCGAAGGAATAGACTAGATTCTGGATAGATTGCAATTCCTTGAAATTATCCGATTAGAGAAAAGCATATGTTTATCGTTTTGATCCAATCACCTTTCTTAACTGCATAAATCCCTAGGCGTTTCTTCTAAATTGAATTTAGAATTAGTAGATTTGAAGCTGTTGAATCAAAACCCCTTGATTTAGTATTTGTTTAGCATAATCGGGTAGACAAAGCTTAATAGATTACTTTGGTCCTTGAGAACAATCTTTTTATCTATACTATGACTATCCGTGTGCTTGCGGTAGTGGTCAATGAGTTAGGAATTTATTTTTATTTTTATTTTCTAGGATTATTAGTTTTATTTTACTCAAGGACGAGCAAAACTTAGGTGTGGGGTATTTGTTAAACTAGAAATTATAATATTTGATACCCTTCTGTTATATATTATCTGCTCAAAATAAATTAGTAAATTAGACTTATAATGTACTTTTGTTTATTTTGTACGAACAGGAAAAAACTTGGGAAGAGATGAATAATTAGCTCAAAAAGAACATGGATAAAGTTGAAGAGGATGAAAGCAAAAAGGGGGGGAAAGGGCCTGAAGGCCATGTGCTTAGCGCAACAAGCGGCCCAATTCCTCCTCAGTCAGTTTTTCGTTTATCCGCTTAACGAGCTTGGATTCGTTCTTTCTGCGCAGCCCATCTTTTCTCCTCTTCTTTTTTCTCCCTCGTTCTTTCTCAGATGGGCATGTCCCTACTCTCTTCCTTGGCTCAATCCTTGCCCAGCTCGCCTAGTGCTTCATCCATCTTCTCCCTCTCTCGGGCCTGCCCCAACGCATCTCCAGGACTTTGTTTTCGTGGCCCATCACAGCCTACCCCTCACTTAAACACAGCCTGCCCCTCACTTAAACACAGCCTGCTTCTCAAGTGATCCCAGTTATCCCTTTCCCCTTCTTCTTCCTCTTTGTTGCGTGCCCGAACCCAAAAATCATGGCTCTTGTGCTTAATCTCCCCTTCTCTATCATTTCATTTTCTCTCTTCCTTTATTCATCTTCAATTCTCCTCATCAATTCAACTGTCAACACTTTATCTTCTCTCATCATTAAGTGGGCATTGAAAGCGTGCCCCTCTAACATGAATTAATTGTTATAAAAATTAAAGTCATTAAACAAAAAATAGTAATTTGTAATCATAAAGGCTCAAAACACTCCTAAACTATTCTTACTAACTTTAACTTGCTCCAATTTACTCCCTGTTGCATTAAAAATAGTTTAAATACTTTAACCCCGCTAATCTACTATATTCCACTAAATGCGGCTCCAAAATGCTCATATTGCGCGCATGCTCTAGCGTTGCCATGTCGTCAGATTGGAGAGAGAAAACGTAATTATTGCACTTGGATATTATGGCATCGTTCCGGTGATCGATCCTGGAATGTAAGGCTCGCATTCCTTTGTTTGAACCGCCCAACGTGACTTCGTTTGAGCCTCAAACACTATGGCGGGCATATGAAAAGCCTATGCGCTGGCCCACACGCAGGACGGAGAAAACCAGGAAGGTGATTAGGCGGTTAGGCCACTGGAGTATTAGGCCTTGCTCAATTTTATGCTGCATTTTCGTGTGCAACTGCAAATTAACCAAGTATTTATTAGTTTCTCATAAAGTATATTTCGATGATTCAAAATTAGGCCAGTGGCGAAGATGTACAACAATTCTGAGTCATCAAACGTGACATACAAGCTGGAGATCGGTACAACGCAATCATGCTTTTCCTTTCACATTCTATATGCCCTATTGTGTGTAGGCTGCATAATTAGCACGATTCAAAACAAGCCCATAATTAACCATATTAGGACCGTGGCCAATCAAACACCATTAAGTTCCGATGCCTTTTTAAAAAAAAAAAATCTAAATATCTGACAATGAGGTGTGTGGTAGATGGCTTTTTGGATTACTTTTTGTTTAAAATTAACTTTTTGGGGTCGTTTTGACTATTTGACTAAATCAAATAGCTATTTGGGTTGTTCGGTGATGGACTTTTTGGAATAATCTTTTTACTCAAAAAAGTTGTTTTCAAAAAAGCTTACATTTTTAGCTTTTTAGGTTGATTGTTTGGGCCTTTAATGTGAAAAATAAATTGTCATTGATTAAATACCATAAACAAAATCTATATATTTTCTTGCACCCTCTCGTCTAAATTTTTACTTTGTCAAATTCAAATTAAATAATGATTCATAGTAACCGCACCTTCATAATTTATTTTAGTGGTTGATAAAAACATAAAATCATTAATTCTTGCTATTTTTATATAGTAATATTAAACGTAATGAAATTTTAATTCTCTATTTATCCTCACTTCAAAAAAATCAATTAATATTGAAACAAAGTTAAACTAATAACAAATAGAAATTTTTCTAAGTCAACAACAAAATAAGGTTGTCTTATGAGCCTTAAACCTCACATAGCTTTTAATTAGATTGAAAAGAAAACAAGATTTAAAAAATAAGTCAAACATAAATCAATATGAAGATTGAATAAGTAGTAATAAAATGGGATTATATGAGTGAAGGTAATTTACACATATCACGTAAATTTAATTTATATTGATAAAGAAATAGGTGATCAATTAATTAAACAAATTCATCTTTGTTGGTAAATGACAGATATGGGCATAAATAAAATTTTATGAAATATATTTTTTAGAAATAACTAATTTTATCAAACACCTTTTTTTAAAAACAGCTGATTGAAATAGGTAACACAAATAGCTGCTTGAAAAAGCTAATAGAAACTACTAATAGTTATTTCTCATAGGTGATCAATTAATTAAACAAATTCTTCTTTTATCTGTCATTTACCAACAAAGATGAATTTGTTTAATTAATTGATCA
>JACYFF010031958.1:36703400-36748296 GCA_017589665.1 Selenicereus undatus | reverse complement strand
ATATATATATATATATGTTTGTAAGCGTGTAAACACAACATATGCCATCACATAACACTACTAATAAATAATGGATGTGAACAACACCTTCAGTTGATTTGAGGTCATCAAAATAAATATCTTCTTAGATTCACAAATTCTTTATACAATGCATCCGCTAATATTTTGCCTAGTTAATACTCACAATTCTTTGCCTAAGAAGCTTTCCATTAGAAGATGAATTGTTTTTTTCTCCATTCTTTCTAAGTTGATATATGATCAATCCCTATTTTTTACTACTACAACTTTTACCAACCCTGTCAGGAACTTAGTCGTCCACAATTGTTCCAAAAGTTGAAAATTTGGTCTTCAAGAGCACAACACTAATGTTAAACAGGAGTTTATCAATGAAATTTAAGTCCAATCGTTAGTGTCGTATTTTGTCCCAAGTTCCTTTGCTAGTTTTGGAAATAAATTATTCTCTTCTTGTAAAGATAGTGGTTTGATGCCAAAGGCTTAAGTTGTGTCATTGGATACATTGTCTTCTATGAAAATTGTATTGTTTTCATATTTTGGGTGAAGATCTCTATTATTTGAAATGTTTTCTTTTGGGTGTATCTTCCTCTATATAAAGATATCTTTGGGGACTCTCTATAAATACTATGTTATTCAACGTAGGTTGGTGAGAGTGTTAGGGTGCCCTTTAAGCCCCATCCGAGCACTTGTGGTGATGCCAAAATTATGTACCTTTTGGCACTTTATTAGAGTTGTCTCTCTTTTTATTCCATTACTCTAATTTTAATTTGGTTGAGAGTTTTTTTGTAAGAGTTTCAAGAGATTGAAATATTCTCATGTAATTCACCTCATTGTGGTTGAGATTTTTGCTCTCGTTGCTGGTGGATCTTGTTTCTACTTCCTTATCTATTGGAGTTCTTTTTGTACCCTCTTGCTATTATAGTAGATTTTGTTGTTACCACCTGTGGTTTTTTGAATTAAGGTTTTCCACATTTCAAATATCTATACCCTATAAATACTTTGCCTCTACAACAAATTTCGCTCAAAAAGGGAATTTTTGTTGCTAACTAGTCGTATAACAAGGAATTTCCCAAACAGTTAGCATTAAAATCCCTCTCATATTTTAGTTAGATTGGGACAATGTAACAAGGTTGTCGCACAATCTAGTGATGCTGAATTGGAGAGCAACAAGAGTGACAAGAAGATCTATCACCATCTACCATCTTCAAAGGCATTTTTCAGCAATCTCTTATCAATGACATTTATGGAACAAAACACATTGAAGCCAAAAACTTCATTCCCCACTAAGTCATCTTAACCAAAGCATCACATTCTTCTTTAATTTTGAAACTCTATCTGGAAAATTGCAGTGCATAGCCATCCTTGAATTTATCATTGGGATTGAGAAATTGGTGCTTATTAATGGCGAACATTTATTAGGGCTTCCTAATGAGCTTCATGGGAATCGTGGTCACTAGGACCTGTACATACACACCTAACAAGAGAACAGTATTGAAGTTCTTTAATGATATCAACATTAAACCCATGGATTGAGATATGTTCCTGTTGATAGTTTCCATTATGAAAGAAGGGATTACATGCATCTTGAATAATTATTCTATGAATTTAAATGTGTGAATTGAATCCCTTTAAGAAAAAGAGTAATTCAATGTTACTTGTTTCAGCATAGAGCAAGATTTTTGTGCTTCGTTAGGAACCCAGAAGAACTTGCTCCACCATCCAAGGAGTTCCCACAAAACAACTCTTAGAAAGGGGATTCTCCTCTTTAAGAGTCTTCTATGCTAGTTAGGAGATTTTAAGTCGGGAATAATCAGTACAACATAACTGACGAAAGTCTAATTGATCGAAACTTTGAGTTTAGCCATGACTTTGCTTATATAAGGGTTTGGCATGGTTCTCTTAGAGGAATTCAACTAAGGTTACTGACTTAAAGACCTTTGCTATTTTCATGTCTATCTAGGATATCTTCATTAGTTTTTTTATCTTTTATAGGTCATGCATATAAATCATCAAGGGTTTACGGCACTTGTTTTGATTAAGCGTCTTTGCTTGGGCTTTGGCCCAATGCTCAATCCTGGTGTTCTATTTGATTCAGTTAGTCTCTTTATTGGGATCTATTATAGGCTATGGCTTTGCGAGAGCTTTTATTTACCTGAATCATTTGCCCCTTAAGGGATGTCAGAATTTAATCTAACATGCCTCAAATTATAGTCATGCCTAACCTCTTTATCACCTAAGGAATTCTATGCCTTGAATTATGAATCATTCAAACCTTAAAGGTTTTCTCATGGTTGGTCTTGTATACCCTGTATTGATGTGGTCTCCATTCTAAATAGACTTGACTATGTTTTCCCCAATGGATTTTTATCTAATTTTTAGGAAATTTTCCTCTCACTAGATTTCAAATCTCTTACTTTGGCATCTACTCAAGGTGGCTAAACCAACTTAATTGAGTGTCTTTTCACCTTGACTCTGTTTTCTTATGCTAGTAATGATTATTTGTATAGTTTCCAAATATTTCTTTATTAGGCTTTGCTTCCCTTGGGATTTTTCCTCCAATCTAACGATGCACATTGCCCTAACTTTGCTATAAATTCAACCTTTTCGGGATTTCTTTAAGAAATTTATTAAGCCTTTTTTAAGCTTGCCAAAAGAGTGTATGTTAGTTCCTCTTTTCAACCTTCTTATAAGCTTTTTTCCCAAGCTTTTCTCATCTTTCTCCTATACTTAAACAATTTCTATAAATCGATGGCTCATAATAACAGAGACTGGAGGTCCACTTGGACCCAGCAAGGCATGCCCCCTTTTTCTCAAAATCCTTGTAGGAGGATGTTGAGTAGCTCTAGCGTTTGGCACAATATGACAGAGATTAATAGCAAGAAAGAAAGGAGGGGAAAATAAGGGTATCTCTTTCGACGCAACAACCTACATCTCATTGGGTTTGCTAGAGAGGTTTGCATTTCCAACAACTTTAGAGCAAATATCATAGGTGGCTTGTCATGTTTCAAGCCTTGGTACACCCAAATAATGTGGGGTATTTTTCTCCCAACCCTTTCCCTCTTTGATGGGGAAATCTTTCAAGGCATAGTGGGGTATCCTAGCTACTGTACCATTATCACTACTGAAGAAAAGGTTGGAGGTCCTATTGTGACAAACTCCCCTTGGATATACCAGGGACCTCACGTGATCTTTGGGGGTTTTGTTAATGTTCCACCACCTCCTTCCAAATAACGTTTTCTCCTCCTAGTCCTCGCCGACTTGCCCCTGCACCTCCCCCTAGAGCTATCTCTCTAGGGGGGTCTACCTTGTCCATTTTGAGAAGGAACCAATGTGACTGCTTTCAATGAAGACAACAAGGATGATGACTCCCACCCGTTCTCTATCATAAGCCTTTCTCTAGGCTCTCTGCTGGATAAACATAGTCCATGTTTTCTCTAGCTCCGTCTCGACCTTCTCTAGGTTTCAGGGAGTTGTCTACTCTAAGTTGGAGGAATTCAAAGAGGCTCAAGAGTGAATCAAGAGGTCTCAATTGGAGGTAGAAGAGAGGATGAGAAAAGAAGAATATGAGAGGAGGATAACGCGGAGAATCTGGACCTGACTCCAGAAGGAATGAGAAGAGAGAGGAAATAATGGAGGTTACTTTAACTAGAATTGGCATCAAACCAAGGAGATATTCCTTTATGGCAATGCTATTCATAGCATAACCTACCCTATTTGGTCAAGTCCCTATCAAGGCCTTGATAGAGTCTAAATACCATAGGCTCTTTGGTTATTAAGGGTCTTCATCTTTTTCTTTTTCTTCTCTTTCTCATGTATTCTAATTTTGCTCTCTCCATGACATGTATCTTTGCTGTTTTGTGTATACATAATGAAATTTAAGTAATCAATGAAGAATCCACTTCTTCTTTTTTTTTTCATCCCAATGTGTGTGTCTTATATTTGTCTTTATTATAATATTTCTGTCATCTTTTTCTCTTTATTTCCCAATCTCCAGTCATAACAATAATGAAATATTAGGGTTTTCCTCCATAGGTAAAGGATATTTCAAAGACGAGGCATCTCACAAATCCTTCAAAAATTACGAGGTTTCTTCCTCTTGCTGCCGATTTCTAAGGAAAATGGCTTCACCTCAACCCAACATTTTTGGAGTCTAGTAGGGCCTCCGTCGCTTCATCAAGGAGGGATCTTGTTCATCTCTACCCCCAATTATTCTTGAATTGAGATATTCTTTTTTTGCTAATAATGCTTTTGAGGTCAAGACCTTAGAAGCTTTCTTTTATCATCTCCTTCAACGTCTTTGGAGCATTGCCTACTTGTTTCAGGGCATGAGTTCACCTGGGAGACAGATGCCCTTATAATGGGTTGTGCTCTTTTGATTTGAGGTGTGTTCTATGATCATATTGTCTTTTCCAGAGCTTGTTTGTTGAAATCCTAACTCTTAAGATCGTTGTGCTTAGGGGAAGCAATACTCTGTCCCTTATCACCATCTTTGGGGGCCATCTTGCTCAACTTTAGATCTCTATAAATGGCGCCAAATATTTCAGCACAGAGTAGAATTTCTTAGGCGCCTGTCAGAACTTAAAGGAACTTATACCACTGTCCAAAGATTTTCTGCAAAACAAACTCTTAAACGAGGTGGTTTCTCCTCTTTAAGAGCCTTTAACTCTAAAGTTAGAAAAATTTAAGAAGTGAGTCAAGAAGTAAAACATAGCTTATGAAAGTTTAATTGACCTACCCTTTGAGTTCACCCATGATTTGCTTATATGCAGGTTTAGAATGGTTCTCTTAGAGAAATTCAATTAGGATTCTATACCTTTTTAGATATAGATTATTTTCCAAATTTTATTTAAACTAAAATATCTTTGCTATTTTAATGTCCATTTAGGAGAACTGTGCTAGATCTTTATCACTTTTACAAATCATGCCTCTACATATCAAGATTTTGAGGGACTAGCTTTTATTACTGTCTACTTTGGTTTTGGTCCGATGCTCAATCATGTCGTCTTATTTGATTCATCCAGTTTTTTTCTTGGGTTTCGATTGGGCTATGGCCTGATGCTTCTTGGAGCTCTTACCTACCAAAAGCATTAATAATTAAGGGAAATGTGGATATCTTACTACAAATTTCCTCTTCAGCTTTGACATAGAGAAAACTAAAACAAGATAGGATGGATATGGAGGGAAGCTAAATTTCTTAATGTTTCTTGATCTAACCTGTTGTCTTCTGAGATAGTCAAAACCCATATTTTAAAATTTATTACATCAACTATTGTTCAACATAGGGTGATAATATAATTCGAATCCATATAAAATCATAAAACCTATCTACTTAAAAGTCATTTGGCTCGATTTAGGTCCCACTAGTGGGTTTTAAATGGGCATAGGCTGGGTATAGAAATTGTAGAAATGGGTACAATCGTATAGGAAGAGTGGGTATAGCTTTTTCACCAGTGTTATACCCATTTAAATCACATTTTTTCACATCACATTTTGGTTATATTATTTATTCTTTGAATTTTGAATTATTATGCTATGAAAATTCTTCTGTGACTTACAAGATTAGAAAAAACTCCTACTCAAATATTGACTGAATATGGACACTTTTTTTGCTATCTAAGTAATACACAAAAATCTATACAACTTGCTGGTGTAGGGACTGCTTAGAAAAAGCTCCTACTCAAATATGGACACTTTCTTTGCTATCTAAGTAGTACACAAAATTCTATACAACTTGATGTTGTAGGTACTGCTTGCTAAAACCCGACGAATATAGATATTGATTTTAGAAATAGGTGTAAACCAACCTATTGCCAGCCAAGTTGAGCACATTATAGTTGTATTAAAGAAGGGCATGTCCAATGAATATCATCAAAGATGTCTCTTTGAAAGCACTCTCCATGGTATTAGGAGTCAGGTGGTTAAAAGAAACAGTAAAAATTTGAACAAATGAAGAGTTAAATTGTAAAAACTCTAAAAAGATGTAGGTAGTTGAGCTCAACATTCCTTTATTTGGTCAATATTTATCTCTGTTATAACTATTCAGTCGACATTTTTTGCCACTTAAATAATTTAGTTGATGGTTTTCCTCTTCTCCATGGAAAATAATTTATCTTGTACCAAATAATGGAAAGTGTGACATTGTGATCAATTTTCCTTTGGAAAACATTTCGTCGAAATTTTTTTTGGGAAAAACCTTTTTCTTCCAACTAAATACTACCATAGTTAATTTTTAGTATACTTAGATCATAGCATTTAACTAACCTAGAAACGTGGTCTAGTAATGAAAGATAAAGATGTCCAAATCCAAATTCCAATCCAATACCCCAAAAATTCCGCCACTAGGCAGGATGTGAGGGGTCTGATGTAGCAGCCTTACCTATAAATTGTAAAATTACAGAGATATTGGTTCCGATTGATCATAGATTTAAAAACCGTAGGCTACCCGGTACTCCACAGAAACGAAGCAGATGAAGTTTAGAGAGATATTTTACATTAGTCATTGGCATTGGCTGTCTCACAATTTACCAAAAAGCTATTGGGAATGGTTCTCATCCAAGCTTCAAAACAACATTTGGAGACTTAATGCATAACTAGAAATCCTCTAGGAAACAACATAACTGTGCATGAATTGATAACTCGTTCTTGAAATCATCCCTGAACCCAAACAACAAAAGTAATAAAGAAACACTCGTTATATTATGACACTAAATCCTCCCTGAACCCAAGCAACGAAAGTCATAAAGAAACACTAGTTATCATTTTAACACCTGTCGTGCTGAAGTCTGGTGCTTAAGATTCGGTCATATGTATTATTCATACCCGAAAGGCCGAACTAAGTAAGAATAATATTGCTCATAATTGTATGGTAGAGTTCGGAACAGACATGAGGGATTAAATCAACTAAGCTACACGAAAAACAGGGAAGATGAGGAGAATATAATAGTTTTTTTTTTTTAATTACAAGATGAAAGAAGGGAAAAGTTATACTTGTTTCAAGGTAATAAATTAAGGGAATCTTAACTATGTACGACGCTTAGAATTTCAATTAGATGGTTAGAAAATGTAGAGCACTTTTATAATTTTATCAGCCTGAATGAAATCTCGGATGTCGCTAAGGTGCTGCTTCGGCTTTTGGAGGGAGGAGTACTTTATAAATAGGAGATAAGGAACATGAGTAGGATTCACCTAGATAAGAAGCAATAAATGTAGGTTAAGAATTAGATTCACAATCTCCTATTTAACGCAAAACATTTTAGTGCGCTTATTTAAATTAGTGCACTACATTCATCATTTTTTCCCTTTTCCTGGCGAACTTGGGAGGAATAGTGCATGTTGAGTCATTGATGACGGATAACTATTGGGCGCCATGACCATAAATAGATCAGACAAAATTCATCCAAGAAAAGAGGAAACATTAATAGAATGACCCGAACTCATATCCGATCTGACAACAAAAAGTGGAGCTGAAAGCCAAATCAACCTAAACCGAACCATGCCCTCATGTAATTTTCCACAAATTTGTTTATTTTTGCTTGACAAATTTATTGGATCAAACATTAACTGATCCATAATTGTCCCGAACCAAAAATCACTTGACTCAGGCCGAACAAAGCTACACCGAAATGTTGATTGATCTAAAGCATAACTCGACCTGAACTTAATCCAACCTACTCGCCAGGTCTAACCATATGTTAGATGATGTTACTTGAAGAGATTTATGGAGTTTGAGGTTACAAAATGGTAAACGAAGGTATAAGGATTTAAGGTTATGCCAAACAATAGACTAAGTTTTTACACGGGTGATAATGAAAATTACTTTATCTTGTCGCTTCCTAGAGTGTGAAGCAATAGAGGTTTAATGAACTTCATATGACAATTTATATTAGTAAAGATCCATATTTCTTTTCAAGAACTCACGTGCTAACAACTACATAATTTAGTACACTTAGGTCCTATTCTTTTCATTGGTAAATCCCAATTTACTAACATCAACCCCTTTCAACATCTTCAATAAAAAAAATATCAACTTCAACCAACTTCAACCCACTTTAACTAACTTCAACCCAATTATGCTAATCTCAATCAATTTTATCAATTTACCAACCCATATTTTCTAACGTAAATAACATGCATTTAATGTGAATGGGCTCAGGCCCCTCATTTACACCAAAAAAAGAAGTATACATAATGTGAATTAATCCTAGCGATGGACAACTTCTTAAGGACATTCATAGTTAGTGTGTGATTTTCTTTTTTATAAAAAAAAGCATGTCAAAAATGCTTATGGTGATTTACGGGGCTTAGTTTTGGTTTTTATAAGCAACAGCAGTAGCTGCTTATGCCGCATAACTAGCCGAGGCATTAGAAATGGTGTTACAGTTAAAGTACCGCTGTGAACTCTTAACACTATTAAGTGTACACGCCGTTCTGATGATATCTGGTTGGAACTATACATATCATATATATCAACACCGGCCTTCTCATGCATGCCCTTAAACGAACAAAATAATTTAGAAAAAGAAATTCAAATACTCCAAATTCCACCAGTCTGCTAACCTTCTTCCTTCACATACAAATATAATAAAGCAAAAACCCAAATTCCACCTACCCCTTTCTTGTGATAATGTACTGTGAGAATCAAACCCCTAATCCCCTTTAATCTTGATCAATATTTTTATCTCTTTGTATACAACAACTCCCAATGTAGGTATCACTTATACAGGGTCTGAAGATATCCAGATATAAACAGTCTTATCTTTGCAAGGATCACTACCTATAAAAAAGTCGATTTCGATAGACACACAAAATATTTGAGAAAACATTTGGAGTTAAAATTCTTTTGATGCAAAATGAAAAGTAAACTAAGAACAAAACTTTCAAGATGTTACAAGTAAATACATAAAGGAGTTATGCTCAAAACCATAAATAACAATGAGTTATAAAGTGACCACTATGACCAAAAGCAAAAATTACTAGCATGAACAAGTGCTGGAAACCCTTATAAATACTAACCACTATGCATGTTCATGTTCCCTCACGATCTAGGGATGGGCAAGTAATTTACTACCTATAGTCTGGAACTTCTTTCCTAGACCTCCACAACATTCTATCTTGAGTCATGTCCTTTGGTAATCCTAAAGTCCTCAAATCATATCTAATCATTTCGTTTCAACTTTTCTCATGTCTACCTCGACTTGTTCTACACTTCGGAAGAACAATCCTCTCACATCTCCTCACTAGCGCATCCGTACTCCTCCTCTTGATATGACCAAACCATCTAAGTCTAACCTCTCTCATCTTGTTCTCTATGGATGCCAGTCCTGGTTTGTCCCTAATCACTTCATTATGATCCTATCTACTCTCGTGTAGCCACACATCCAATGAAGTATCTCTATCTCCGCAACCTTCATCCTCTATATTTGATAATGACAACACTCCATTCCATACAATAATGTTGGTCTAAAAACCATTCAATATCAATCTTAGCAGGATCCTCATGGCGCACAACACCTTGAGGCATTGTTCTATTTTGGTCATCCTACCTTTATTCACTGGTTAATGTCCTCGTCAATATCTCCTTTATCTTGAATGGTCAAGCTCAGATATATGAATTTCACGACCCTTGGCAAAGCCACACTCTCAATGGTCACCTCGTCCTCTATACCACCTTCCCCCTCACTAAATTGACATTGTAAGTATTCAATCTTTGACCTAGTCAGCCTAAGTCCATTAGCCTGTAGGGTATCTCTCCGCTGCTCCAACTTGTTGTTAACCCCCTCTTTAGAATCATTAACAAGAACTATGTCGTCCACAAATACTATACACCATGGTACCTCTTTTTAAATCCATTCGGTGAGCTCATTCATAACCATAGTAAAAAGAAAAGGGCTTAGTGCTGACCCTTGATGAAGTCCAATGTCTATAGGAAAGTCATCACCCTCTTGTACATATCTTCAATAACTTAAATATATTCAATTGGCACACCTTTCTTCTCCAAGCACATCTATAACACTTCCCCATGTACGCTATCATAAGCCTTCTCCAAGTCAATGAAGACTATGTGGAGGTCCTTTTTTCTGTCCCTGTAAAACTCCATCATCCTCCGTACAAGATAAATAGCTTCCATCATCGACATACCTAATATAAAACCAAATTGGTTCTCTGAAATTCATATATCCTTCCTTACCCTTCTCTCAATCACCCTTTCCCATAACTGTACTGTGTGGCAAAGCAATTTTATATCCTATACTTATTGTAGTTATAAATATCGCCCTTGTTCCTGTATAAAGGGATAATAGTACTAAATCTCCATTCATGCGGCATATTTTTGTAGTCCTAAATATAACATTAAAAAGTCCCGTCAGGCAATCAAGGACCTCTTCACCCAAACGTTTCGAAATGTCCACAAGGATATCATCTAGGTTGACCACCTTTCAAGACTTCATCCTCCTTAATGCTATCTTTAATCTAGTCTCTAGTGATATGATGGTTGGAACTAGAGTTTCATTGCTCCTCCTATCCCCTATGCACCCTCTACAGGGAGATATCAAACTTCTCCCCATTAAAGAGCTTATAAAAATAGCTTTGCCATCTATCTTGTATCTTGGAATCCTCAGTTGGGACCTTCTCGTCTTCGTCTTTAATACATCTTACACTGCCTAGATCTTTATTTATTCTCTCCCTAACCCTTGCTAGCTTAGAGACTTCCTTCTATCGTTCCTTAAATTCTAGCATCTGATTCAACCTTTTGTAAGCATTACCCTTTGTAATTCCAACATATTTCTTAGCTTCATTTTTCGCAAACCTGTACCACACTACATTAACCTATTTTTCCTCGTTTGTCCTACTACTTACGAAACCAATGTAGGGTTCTCGATTTGCCTTTACTTTCTCCTTCACTTCTTCATTCCACCACCACACTTCTTTCATTCTTCCACTTCCCCCTTTGGCAATACATAAGATTTCCTTAGCTAACCTCCAAATACAATCCTCCATCTCTCCTCACATTTTGTCCGCACCCCTAGCTTGATCCAAATTACCTTCTTCTTTGATCTTCTCAGCTAGCTCAGTTGCATTCTCACTAGTTAGATTCCAGCATTTAACCTTAAAGTCCCTAACACTTCCCTTATTCCTTTTTAAAAATCTAATCTCCGCATCTATAACCATTAGCATGTCTTGCGTCATTAAGAACTCACAAGATATCACTTTACAGTCTTTACATACCCTCATATTGCTCCCTCTCATCAAGAAAATTTTTGTCTATTTGAATATGATATGTCAAATACACAGCAAAAGGGAAGAGAATTGTGCTTGTTCATTCATACAGCAGCCAAATACAACCTTACATACATATGCTTGACTTTAGCTTTCCTTCTAACCCTAGCTTAGTATCTAAGTTAAAGATAAAAATATTACCTCTAAGATATATACAGAGTATTATCCTCAAGATATACATATATTATATTCCATAACATATTATATTCCATAACATTCCCCCTCAAGTTGGAGCATGTGGATTAACGATGCCTAACTTGCCCTGTAAGAACTGGAACTGCTGTTTTCCCAATGCTTTGGTGAATATATCTGCAAGTTGATGTTTAGAGGGCAAGTATGATGGAATGAGATCGCTAGAAAGGATCCTTTCTTGAACAAAATGACAATCAATTTCTATGCATTTGGTCCTTCCATGGAAGACAGGATTCTTGGCTATATGTAACGCTGCCTGATTATGGTAAAAGAGTTTGATAGGCCGTTTAAGGAGCACTTCCATTGCTACAAGAAATGCTTTGATCCAAATCACCTCGCTAGTAGCTGTAGCCATACCTCTATATTCTGCTTTAGCTGACGATCGAGAGACTGTCCTTTGCTTTTTGGTTTTCCACGAGAGTGAAGAATCTCCAAGAGTCACGAAGTACCCAGTTAAGTTACACCTGGTGATGCGATACACCCCTCAATCTGAATAATAGAAGGCATAGAGTTGCAAATCATAGTCACTTCTTAACAAAATCCCTTGTCCTGGGTTTCCCTTCAAATATCGCAGCACCCACTTAGCGGCCTCCATATGCTCCTTTGGGCTTTTGTATGAACTGAGACAAGATGTGCACCGCATAGCACAACTCAGGCCCGATGATTGTTAGGTAGATGAGTCGACCTACCAACCAACGATACTGTGTGGGATTTGACAGTGGTTTCCCAGTCGCTAAGGCAAGTTTATGATTTGTCTCCATAGGAAATGGAACCGGTTTGAATCTAAGCATGCCACATTTATCAACGATTTGTAATGCATACTTCCGCTAACATAGGAAAAGTCCTTTGGGACTTCGTGCAACTTTGATTCCCAGGAAATATTTCAAGACTCCTAAATCCTTAATATGAAAGCATTGACTCATATATTCTTTGAATTGTATACAAGTCTGAGGATCATTACCGGTTAGTACCAAGTCATCAACATACACCAACAGAGCCATGTACTTAACTTCGTCATGATAGGTAAAAAGAGAATAAGCAGCATATGACTGAACAAATCCATACTCAAGCAGTTTGGACGACAACTTGGAAAACCATTGCCATGGAGCTTGACGCAACTCATAAAGAGACTTGCTAAGGTCTGCATACTTTACGAGAGTCAGAAGACCTGAAACCGGGTGGCATTTTCATATAAACTTCTTCTTCAAGATCTCCGTGTAAGAAGGCATTATGCACATCCATCTGATGCAATTCCTATCCTTTAGAGGCTGCCATCGAAAGGAAACATTGCACGCTCACCATCTTTGCTACTGGTGCTAAGGTTTCATGATAGTCAAACCCTTCGATCTACTCATCACCTCTTATCACAAGTCGAGCCTTAAATCGCCTAATCGATCCATCTGAGTTGTATTTCACTTTATACACCCATTTGCAATTTATAGGTTTCTTTCCTGGTGGTAAGTCCTCAATCGTCCAAGTCTGGTTCAACTCCAAAGTTTCTATTTCGTTTGCCATAATTTTTCTCCAATTGGGATTAGTTACGGCTTGATGAAAATATATGGGCTCCACAATTTTAGTAATAGCAGCAAGATAGCTCTTATGTGCATTAGAAAAATGTTCACAAGTAACATAATGAGCTAAGGGATAAGGTTTACTTGAGGAGACCTTTTGGAATGAGCAAGTGGAAGAGGGGTCATGGGAGTTTGTAGAGTAACACACATAGTCCTCCAAATGACTGACCGTTTTCTTCTCTCGACACCTGCGACCCATCTCCTATTCTCCCAATCGGTCTTTGCTCCCCCTGTCTTCAGGGGTTGTGACTTGGTCAATTGGGCCATGTTGTGCGTCTTGGCCCAATTTTGGCTACGGTCCACCCTGACCATCCCGTAGTTCTTGGCCCGGGTTTAATTCTGGGCCTGTCTAGATTTGTCTCGATACTGGCCCACCTTCACCTGGCGAACTGTCAACAGGTGCTGCAGCACTTTGTGACTGATCACCGAGCCCGTCAAAATCATAGGACCATTCACCATCCCTTCCTCTATCAAATATTTTACCTCCATTGCCTATAGCCCCATCAGAAGATTGTTGTTCTTTTTCTTTTGGTTTTTGTATGAAAAGGGAATTGATCTTCATCAAAGAGTACATCCCGGCTAATAAAAATCTCACCAGTTTTTAAGTCATAAACCTTCCATCCCTTTTTAGCAAAAGCGTATCCTACGAAAATACATCGCCGACTATGAGAATCAAATTTATCTTTCTTCTTCTGATTGTGATGTGCATAGCACAAGTAGCCAAAAACTTTGATACGATCAAAGGATGGTGATTCCTTAAACAATATGTCATCAGGGGCTTTATTTTTAAGGATCGACTTAGGACTTCTATTTATTAGATAGGCCGCAGTCAGTAGACATTCCCCCCAAAACTCAATGGGTATGTTGGCTTGAAAACGTAAGGCCCTAGCAACATTCAATAAGTGACGATTTTTCCTCTCAACTCTACCATTTTGTTGGGGTGTGTCGGTACAGCTAGTCTGGTGTATGATCCCTTGCTCCCCATAAAATTTCTTCATTGGCCTAGATGTAAATTCGCTTTCATTATCACTCATCATTTTCACACTAGCATTGAATTGAGTTTTGGTCATCATGCAAAAATTCATCACTAATCGGGAAGCCTCAATTTTGTCTTCATCAAATTAGTACACCCAAACACCTCTACTTACATTGTCAATTATAGACAGAAGGTAATGAGCACCAGAAAAAGGTTCAACATGATACGCAACCCAAATGTCACAGTGAATCAAATCAAAACAGTTCAAAGCTTTATTCTCACTATATGGAAAAGGTAAGCTTGTTTGTTTAGCACGATAGCACACATCACAGAAATCACTTTTACCAGTAATCTTTTTACCAAACACAATAGAAAGTTGCTTCATAACTTGACTGGACGGATGCCCTAGTCTGCAATGCCAAAGATCCATGTGCGTTACTTTATTAGCTTGAACATCTAGTAAAGAGGCCTCTTTGAGTAGATACACCCCTCTTCGCTACTTACCTAGTCCAATCGGGCTCCTCGTACTATGGTCCTATATCACACAAAGCTTTTTGTAAATGTTACTGTGCAAAATAATTCCTCTATTAATTGTGCAATAGAAATCAAACTGCAGTCCAAATCTGGAACAAAGAGCACATCATGCAAAGATAATTCTGGACTAAATTGGACCGAGCCATGTTTGGTGGCCATACTATAGCCGCCATTAGGTGACCGAATTGGTATGGGCCTCGTGTCTTCCACATGGCTCAATTGGGCCAAATTACCTGTCATGTGATATGACGCTCCGCTATCCAAAATCCAATTGCTCATACTTGAAAGCTTCTCGTATCTCGATTTAGGAGTCTTGATAAGACTCATCATACAGTGTACCTGTTATGCAGTTAGCCCAGGGATGGTGGGCTGTGAACTGCGCTAATAGGCTTGACTTTTAGGACTGGGCCGTGAATTTGGGCCTATAAAATCAATCCCAGAAACCGGTTCTCCTTCTACCTGAGCTGTGAATGCCGTCTCACGCCCTCGACCCCTGCCTACTCCGCCGCGTGCTCCTCTTCCACCTCGGCCTTCTCCGTGTCTTTTGTCGCTGCCACGATTACCCTAGTTTACAGGATATCCGATGAGCCCGAAACAGTTTGATTCATCATGCCCGAATTTGCCACAATGCTTGCAAGAAGCTCGCTCTTATTGTTGTGAATTTCGAGAGTGAGCTATGGCTGCAAAGGCAGGTTACTTAGGCCTTGCTTGTCGTCGACTCACCATCCTTTTATGGGTTTCTTCTTGCTGTACCATATTAAGTATCCGGTCCAATGAAGGCAACAGATCCATTGCCAAAATTTGACTCCTGACTGTTGAATAGAGGTCATCATCGAGCCCCATCAAAAACTGATAGGCTTTGTCATCTTCTATTAACTTCATGAACTCCTTGGCTGCCTTACAGGTGCACTTCGGATACTTCACATACTTATCTAATTCATTCCACAAGCCCATAAGTTTCGAGAAAAAAATCAACCACATCCATATTACCTTGTTTCAAAGATGCTATCTCTGCTTTGAGTTGGTGAATGCGAGGTGCATTCGGAGCCGAATATCGTTTATGAATATTCTCGCACATCTTATGGGCTGAATCAACGTACGCGACACTGGCATGCAGTTTTGGCTCGAGCACATTCAATATCTATGAGATCACTAGAGTTTACCATCTCCCACGCGTTCAATTCAGCTGAATATTCATCCTTTTCCACCGTGGGTCTATGTATACTTCCATATGTGAATCCTAGTTTATTTTTGGATTTTAAGGCGGTTTTGACAGCTTTCTCCCATAAATCGTAATTTTTGTCATCAAATTTGATAGTTGTTATAATCGCCCCGTGTCCATCAGATGGGTGGAGATAGTAGGGAGATTGGTTGGTAATTACAGATTCTTTTGGTGTCTCGTCCTTCCCCATTGATCACGGCTGGAGCTTGGTTCAGGATTTTGTGGAGTGCTCTGACACCATGTCAAGTACGCAACAAAATGGAAGAGAATTGCGCTTGTTCATTCATGCAGCAGCTGAATACAACCTCATATACATATGTTTGACTTTAGCTTTCCTTCGAACCCTAGCTTAGTATATAAGTTAAAGATAAAAATATTATCTCTAAGATATATACGCAATATTATCCTCAAGATATACATATATTATATTCCATAACATGATCTTTACTTTTCCATTGGTCTTTTTTCTTCTTCAGTCTCAATCTTCCTCTCTCATTCGGTATTTTCCGCTTTTATCCTTCTGTCTTCTTCAACTATTGCTACCCCTTCTCTTTCCTTCAATCTCTGCGTCTGCTATTGGCAGTGACGTCAGGGCGGTGAAAAAGAACCACGGAGAGGAGACAACTATCGGCACAATCACAAAATTTACAGTGCTCTGTACTTTCCTTTATCAAAATTCAGCCAAAATTCACACGTCAAGAATAACCTAGATGCAATGATATAACATATTGCTGCTATATTTACGACCCCACCATCACACAAACTTTGTAGCATGGCACACATTATACACCGCAGATAACTTAATAGCACAGTGCGATTGAACAAAGTATAACTCCACCTTAAGAGGACAGTTTAAGTCAAACGTTGTTTGAAGAACACCATAAGAGTATTTTAATCTTCAAATTAACTACATTGCTGGAGGAATGTATTTTTTTAATTTTCAAGGAAATCATTTAAGTGTGTTTGTTATGAATCCAGTACTGGGGATCTTAGCAAGAAGTTGATCCAGTAGTTTTTGAATGACAAAAAAAAAAAAAAAAAACGAGAAAGGAGCATAGTGATTCCTAGGGTCGGGCTAAACATAGATCATGGAATTAATTTTAAGCAACATGTCCCCAATACATAGGAGGTCAAAGAGTTTATTTACATTTCTCATGTAGGTGATTTTAGTGAAAGATGGTCATTTCTCATATATATGGTTTGATCATGTTACTGATGAATTTGGTTTCTTCTTATTGTAAGCATTAATAATAGTAAAACTAAACTAGAATTTCTTTCACAGTGGTGACTGGTGAGCATTGTTGGTGTTTCTTGGTCATCTTATTTAACTTCTTTATTGTTCTATCTTTGGTGTTCACACATTTTTGGAGTTTCAAAATTAATATCGATTCTAAAGGATGTTAAGTATGGAACTACTTTGGTTGTCGTATCCGTTCTTATTAGAGGGTTAATGATGGGCATTTGATTACCGAGGGGAAACAAGGTGCTTTAGTTGTTAAAGAATACATTTATAGAAATAAATAACAAACGCTACGAACAAGTAAAACTGGGAAAGCAATCCATGTATTGCTGAAAATGGAGGTTGAAGTCAAATTTGATATGTCTTGTTTGTGCAGTCGAACCTCTATGAACCACATGGACCCCCCCCCCCCAAAAGAAAGGTCATTAAGATGATCTAGAATCACACACTATTGTAACGTTTGGTTGGATGTAATGTAATGACAATATAATACAATCAACTTTGCGATGTAATCATAATTACTTAATTTATGGTAATCATAATTACAAAATAGTTATTTTATTATGACATTTTCACACAACCAAATAAGATAATGAAAACACAATTACAAACTTGATTGCATTACAAAATTAATTACATCTAACCAAATATTACATATGTTTAAAAACTTTAGGCAATAGCATAATCTTATCACATGATTAGTGAAACTTAGACATAAGGATTCAAGGACAATCAGATATCAACTAAATATGAATCAGAACTTAACGTACTTAGAGATTGTGGGCATTCAAATGGCAACATAGCTAAGCTTGAAAAATAGTTATGCGATTTAGAACTTCTCAAGTACCAAAAAGTTACGGCATGATGGTCATCATTTTGAGTAGTTCTTGTATGAGTTCAGAAGACTATTTTAAAGCTCTCGTCAAAAGCGTATTTCCTCAAAGCAATTCTTACATGATGACCTCATGGGAAATTTCTCAAGTAGTATTTCAATAATGACAGCACATTCTATAAAAACCTGTGATAATTTGTGAGAGTCATGAAACCGGAAAGTTGGCATGAGAAACTACTTGCCGTGAAGTTAACATAGTTTAGGTGACATAACATGTGACTATGGAAGAAGTGCATAATAGGAATGCAAGGTAGAAGCTAACAGCCTAGAATCGTCCAGAAAGCTATTATTGATGATACCTATATTAGAAACTATTCAAGAATTAGGAGAGTGCTCACAAAATATGTGTAGCCTTTGTCTTGCTATTGAAGAATAAGGAGTCAATGAACATCATAATTATGATCATAATAAATGTCTTGCTAGGGGAAGTGTTTGTTGAAAATCATATGGAATCAGCTAGGAGAAAATACAATCAATAAACACGCAAGATATATGTTAGAATAAACAGTTGACAACAAATCAAAAGCCAATATTAATGATCATATGCGAATAAAAGGTCTAATAAAAGTCATGCAATAAATTTCGATGGCCTTGGTTACTATGCAGATGTCATTTATCCAAACGATCTGCATGATAATGCTTCTAGTAGCAAGTTAGAAGTACAATAATTGGACACTATTATTACCAGAAAGGGATTCCTGATTGGAGACGCCCATGGGAAGGAATTTGATGACTTGGGTTTCTCTGGAGAGGACATTAACCAATTGAAGAAAAGTAATATGCAAGTTAACGGAAGCACCAAACGAATGGTACAATAAGCTCAAAGTCTATTTGTGTGTTAGTTTTACTGGCCTCAATCTAATAACCCACTAGGTGAGACTTGCTTCTATTAAACATTTACTCGATCACTCCCCTCAGCCTCTATCTTAAATATCTCCTTTACATTGTCTATCAAGATAAGGACAGTCACATTTCTTTGGATGTTTGGGAGTCTTTTTTTGAGGTTGCCAATGTATTATTTAATTAAAAAAATAAATTCATCACTTTGCTAATCTAGATTTGTTTGGATTTGATTCTATTTTGGTTGGTAAAATTTTAATGTACATTCAAGCTGACTTGGATAAGTTTTAATTCAAGAAGATTTTAGGCCAATTAATTTTGATAGAATAAAATATATTAAAAAAATGACCTTGGAGGACAAATTCTTAGTCAGCTTCAGTTGATTAGAGCCAATTCAAAACTCGATTGAAAATAGGTTTGTTTTATTTTGGATATTGATTCAAATATAAGCTTCACTTATTTAGTTTGAATATTTAGGATTTTGGATTAACTTTGTCATTTTTATGCTAATCCATCCCAAAGTGCTGGCGATTTGATTGAGATTATGCCTTCCTTTTGTTCACTAGCTTTATTTTATTTTGTTTCATTCTTCTCACTAAAAATAACACACATATCGAAATAGTCGCCATTAACTTGTGTATTTTAATTTTGATAGAGACGATAAAAAAATGATCAATTATTAAAAATTACAAATACATACTTGTGACAAAATTACATGCTAAACAAAAGATAGATGGATGATATGTAAGATTATTGAGTAGTAGAGCATTTCATGATCAAAGAGTGATATGACAACTTAAAAAGAATAAGTGACAAATTTTTTTAACTTTAAATATCCTTAAGCTAATAATTTATTTTTTCCCCTTTGATGGTTGAGCTAACGTCTTCAATTGAATATCAATAAATCCTTGTGAATAGCAAATTTAAATATAAGCAGTAACTTTTTAGATAAATCAAAGAATATCATAACTCTTAAAACATGACAAGTTCTAAAGTAGGCTATCCTTTTTATAATTTTTTTTAAATCTTTCAGTATTTAGAATCGATTTGACTATGACATATAAAAAATGAAACAATTCTTACTCATGAGTATGGTTAAATATTTACCCAATTATGTATCATACATTTTCTATAAATCATTTATTTACTTATCAACTTTTCTTTACAAGCATTATAACGTAATTCTCTACCAAAAAAAGTTAACAATGTAATTTAAATTACACAGAATATTATTGACTTTAACTCTTGAAATTATATAAAGTATTGTCCGTACCTTGCACGGACTCAGCCCCACTATAGTAAAAGAAAATAGAAAGAGGGAGAGAGCCACTCATTACCATAATTTTTGTTTGCTCATCTTTAGATTTTCTCCCCCGTCAACATCAAATTCGATTTTATACCAATTATCATTTTATAAGGCCTTTTTCTCCTTCCCCCCCTTTTTTGAGTCTTCTCTTTTCGTCTTAATAATGAACTGTTTTTGAGTGATACTAAATCTCATATCTACTTTTGTTTTGTATTTGTTGGTCATTAGTGGTTACCTTAGTTGCAGAAGTTGACCTTGGATCTTTATGCCTTCTGATTGCTACCCATGATTATGGTGGCTACTCGAGTCACCGGCGATTCACTATTCAAAACCCGAACCTTTGAAGATGGCTAGGTTGTGCGAGAAAGTGGGTAGAGAGTGGATTAATTTGAGGGAATGATTCTTGCTTGCTGCTGTGTAATTCCCTAATTCACACCCCCCTTTTATAGTGGCACATAGCCTCATACAGAATTAGAAAATTTAATGCTGATTATTGCTGATTAAGATAGAATTAATATGTTTGGTAGCAGTAGAATCAATTGTCTGATTTATGGGTCATTATTGTGACCATCACTGTCAACAGCCCCCCCTCGGTCACAAAGACCATAAATCTCATATCTCACTGCCAATAAAAAAACCTCACGCTTGATACTGGGAATTGAGTGTGCGACCAAAAACAAAACCATCAATATTGTATCAGGTCACCATCTAACTAACATAACACCTTCACGAAACATCAATACCCCGAATCATTTAAATACATCACCAATGGCATACATTGTCCCTTTATGCCTGATACATCAATTGATTATATACTGAATATAATCGTTGGGCTTGATATGGCGACGTAGAAATGATTCTTCCCTCGACAATTAAAATAATCCATCTTAGCATAACTATTTTTCTAATATGCTCCCCTGAACCGTATACATCTCGGCCCTTGGATTACACATGACTTCATATTATAACTCTAAGTCAAGGAGTATTGTCAATGAGGGTCACATAGTGAAATGGAACCCACTTATCACCCATCAAATATGTTGACTTTTAGCACACACAGTATGAAAGCGTGTCATGACATAACTCCCACCAAGTTGGGCATGTCACTTTTCTATGCCATGCGAATCATAAGTCTTGCTTTTACCTAAAAAACCAACATGAGCTACTAGATCAACATACCCAATGTTAATCTGAGCACTTAAGATTCGGCTATTAGGCTTTGATATGAAAACTTATTTTGAATTCGACTCTGTTGAGTCTCATCTTAGTCTTGCTAAGGTGACTATCTTCTTCATTAATACATTCCTAGTATGAGTAATCAATATTGCACACATAGTGCCAATATGATTTAGTCTCATCTTGCCCGCTACTCAAGTATCAGGGCGATTGCGTGTATAACTAGGCCAATTAGAAGCCTGGTGACATTAAAATGTGCCTTATAATGCACTCATATATTTATGAATATTTGAAAAGACACATAATTCTTTATTTCATAAATATTCGATACAAGGATAAACATGTCCATTGTACTCTTAGATACATCCAAAAACTAAGTCCTATGTAGACCTAAGCTCACCACATGAGCTCTAAAAGCATATCGAGGAATAGGCTTAGTCAAAGGATCAACTATCATCCTACTTGTATATAGATACTTAATGACAACCTCTTTCTCTTCTATAACGTTCCGAACAAAATGATAACGCCTCTTCATATGCTTGGTCTTCCTATGGGACTTTGGACCCTTAACAAACTCGATAGCAGCAGTATTATCGCACATCATCTCTACAGGATCATCAACTCTAGGAGTGAGGTTGAGATCCTAGAGAAAACTCCTCATCCATATTGCCTCCTGAGTGGCAAGACAGCAAGCAACAGACTCTAGTTCCATAGTCGAAAGTGTTATGCAGTCTTGTTTCTTACTGCACCAAGATATGGCTCCCCCGCCTATGGTGGACACATATCCTGAGTTAGACATGGATTCATCCAGATCACCACCCCAATCAGCATCTGTATATCCTCTTAGCTTAAGAACCCCACCGTAGTAGCAAAGGACCAAATCACTTGTACCACATAGGTACCAAGAGATTCTTTTGATGGCTTGCTAATGAGCAGACCCTTGATTGCTTTGGTAATGACTTACCAAACCAACCGCAAATCAAATATTTGACCTATACATAAAATGACATACATTAAGCTATCCACTGCACTTGCATAAAGAACATTGCTCATTCTCTCCTTATCTTTGTCTGTTTTAGCACACTAATCAAGACTTAAGGTTAGGCCCTTTTCAACTGGGTGTCCATAATTTTAGAATAAGACATTCGAAAATGTTCAAAGATTTTATTAATGTATACTTCTTAACTCAAATCAAGAAGCTTCTTGAACGGTCTCGAGTTATTTCTAGGCCCAGGACATACCTAGCCTCACCCACGTCCTTGATCTCGAAGACAGATGATAGCCATTGCTTAGTGGTCTGGATCATCTCCATATTGTTTCTAGCTAATAGTATGTCACAACATACAATGTAAGGAACATAATCCCCTTTTTAGTTTTTTCGACATACACATATTGATCTTCAGACACCCTATTTAAGCCAAAAGAGATAATGGCTTCATGGAATATGAAATACCACGCTTTGCAAGACTGTTTGAGACTATAAATAGACCTTTAAGACGACAAACTTTGCCCTCTTGATCTTTTGATACAAAATCAATAGGTTGATCTACGTAGAACTCTTCTTCAAGATTTCCATTAAGGAAATCAGTCTGTACATCCATTTCGCATAACTCTAAATCTAAATGGGCCACTAGGGTCAGAAGTAGGTGAGTAGAGGCAATTCTCACAACAGGAGCAAAAGTTTGTTCATAGTCTACCCCCTCAATTTGGGTTAAACCCCTTTGTCACTAAACGAGCCTTAATCATGTTGATTGATCCATCAACCTGACATTTTATCTTGAAAATCTACTTGTTTCTAATTAATTTATGATGAGGAGGAAGATCAACAAGTTCCCAAACTTTGTTTCTTGCCATAAAGTCCATTTCATCCCTCATAGCTTGAAGAAAGGGAGTGGATCAATAAACATTTCATCCCAAACTCTTTGTGGCTTGGTGAATCAACAGCTTCTTGAAAAGAGGTAGACTCTTCTATCTCCAAAGGAGTGCACATGAATATCTCGTCTTCGATTTGAAAATATCGTCGAGGTATTTTTCCACACTTACTCCTCTAGAGTAGATGGCCTGTGCTGGTTTGACCCACTGAGGTATTCCTCCCCCTATCTCTAAGAGGTATAGAATCCTCAACTGGAAGAGAATCATTTCTACTATCTTGAACAAGTGGACTAACCTCATGTTCATGAACAAGAGAGGGAGGGCAAACCTCATTCCTCATTCTCAGGTTGATTCTCTTAGTGATGGGGGATCACCCCTAAGAGGTTCTCCTAGTTCAAGAGATCATAAAGACTCTCCAAGGGTTGGAAATCGATCAAGGAAGCCTCACTTGCATTCTATCGGGTCCATCCTACACATGGCCCGACTTTCTGACCTTGGTAGCCTAAGGTCCTGAGGGCTTTAAGCCCAACTTTTGGTGTTCCTAGAAAGCTTGGAGAGTTAACTGCCCAACAAATCAAGTTTCAGCCCATTTGGATGTCATTTGCCCATCCAAACCCTTTGTTAAAGCCAGATTGTCCAAAACTATTTTCCAGGTCAGATTATGACCGGTTTTGGGAATCCCATTTCCCCAACCTAAAGTACTCCTACCAACCTGGAATTTTGAACCTAGATCCCCTGTTGAGTTGGCTAAAAGGGTGGGAACAGAAACCAGAGCCAAACGTTCCCCAAGGAGGCTAAAAGAGAGGAGACTTCTAAAGGTGTTTTTCTAAAGTCAAACCGCATCACCTCACTTGTTCTACTTATAACTCCTGAAAGGCTGCACCAACTGAGCCCCAAAAGTAGTCACTGGAAAGAACACTTTCTAAGCTTTCTATTAAGGTATGTTGGAGCCAATTTGGGTAAGTAGAAAGGGAGATAGGGCCGTTGGAAGTCGACCCTGGAAAACTGGAAAGCTGCCAGCAACTGTCGACATCACCTTTTGTACTTTTCTGGCTTTTTGTGCTTCCCCTTTTGTCTTGGTCCGATTGGCTTGACTTGTAGCCGTTGTAATCTGAATTTTGAGGCTCCCTCATATATAAGGGGCCTTTAGGAATGTAAGAAGGCGGCTTTGAACATTATGCAAATAAAATTGAGTGTTATACTCTCTCATGAAATCCCTAGTTGCTATATCTTGAATTGGCTAGTTCAAGTGGTGCTCTTCTAGGTTCCTTTTCTTGCTTATGGTGGTGATTTAATTTTGTATCCATAAGTGAAGAAGGAATAGCCCAACATCTCCTCTAGGTGGCACATTGGCTTATCCTAGACAAGAGGGTTGCTTTCTATCTTCTAAACCGGTTTGAGCTACTAGTGTTCTTGGTCTTGTTCTTCCATCTTTCCACTCTTATAACTTCACCCATGACATCCCCTAGGCTAGATACATCATCTTGGTATCAGAGCTTGGGTTACCCTCTTGGCCAAGCTTCCACCCTAAACACATTCCCAAACACAAACCACAAAAACTACATTTCTTCACCTGCGCTGGACCGAACTTTGGCACGGCCTGACCCTGCCAAATCTCCTCGTTTAATTTTCTGCCTTTTCTTAACGACCTTTCTTCACCCTTGCTGGACAGCACCTTGGCATGGCCTACCCGTGCTTGAAGGCACGACCGTGCCACTTCCTTTTCAGTCCATTTCCGTCCTTTCTCCTTTCATAAAGCACACACATCACGTCTTCTAGCCAAACACCCGAGCAAGTAGTCGAGCAAGCCTTGAGACACAAGGCCGAAATGGAAGCTAGAGTCAAGTATTTACAATCCCAACTTCCAAAACTCATGAGGGAAAAACAAAACAACTTGAGAGCTTCACCAATTCCATGTGAGTCTAGTGACTCGGATGAGAGCGATTCGGATTTCAATCCTTTTGGCTCTCAAAGTGGAGCTAGTAGAGGGTCAAGGAGACAAGCAAGGCACCATGGGGGTGGCTTCAACGACTTCAAAGTTGACATCCCCCAGTTTGAAGGGAAGCTTGATCCGGACGAGTTCTTGGATTGACTACAAACCGTGGAGAGGGTGTTCGACTACAAAGACATCCCGGAAGAAAAAAAGGTAAAACTAGTAGCCCTTAAACTTAGAAAGTATGCTTCTACTTGGTGGGATAATGTTTTATCTAAGAGGGCTAGGAAGGGGAAGGGAAAGATTAGAACTTGGAGGAAAATGAAAGAGAAACTCAAAGAGAAGTTCCTTCCGTCTCACTACCTTCAAGAGAACTTTTCTAGACTTCACCATTTGAAACAAGGGTCTTTAAGTGTGGAGGAGTATACAAGGGAGTTTGAACAATTGATCATCAAATGTGACCTTAAGGAAGATGAGGAGCAAACCTTGGTGAGGTATCTTGGTGGGTTGGATGAGAAGATAACCCATATGGTGGAGTTGCACCCCTACACCACCCTTGATGAGTTAAGCTCTTTAGCTCACAAAGTGGAACTACAAAAGAGAGTTAGGGGGAAGAGTGAAGCCTTTAAATCACAAATTCGACCCTACACTCCTCAAAGGCCTTCCTACACTACTCCAAAACCCTTTAACCCTCCAAACCCGAAACCTCCTCCACCCACGGTCCCCAAAACAGCCCCTCAAATGGCCCCAAAACCCAAAGAGACAAGGAGGTGTTTTAGGTGCCAAGGCCTAGGCCACATTGCCTCCGAATGCCCAAATAAGAGAGTAGTTACCCTAGCGGAATACCAAGCATCCTTTGAGGAAGAAGTGGAGGAAGAGAAGGAATTGTACTTGAATGAGGCCCTAAAAGAAGTAGAGGAGGGTCCGGATGAAGGTGAGCTATTGGTGGATTGGCTACTCAAGATGGGAACGAACAAAGGGAGGCCATTTTTCACACAAGATGCACCATAGGAGGCAAAGTATGTTCCCTCATCATTGATAGAGGGAGTTGCACAAACGTGACATCCAAGACCTTGGTGGACAAGCTACAACTCATGGCATCTCCACACCCTTTCCCATACACCATTCAATGGCTCAACCAAGGCAAAGGTATCCAAGTTTCGTCCCGTTGTTTGATTTCTTTGAGCATTGGAAAGAATTATAAGGATGGTATTTGGTGTGATGTGATTCCCATGGATGCATGTCATGTACTCCTTGGTAGACCATGGCTTTTTGATAGAAATGTCATGCATGATGGCCGAATGAACACCTACTCCTTTATCCTAGCTCATAAGAAAATCACCTTAACCCCCATTCGTCATTCCCAATTCCTCAAACCAAAAGAAACCCCACAAAAGGATATCCTACTCATTAACCTCCTCAAGGCCGAAAACCATGAGTTTGAGTCATTCAAGGAGTGGCTCCTACTTGGCCTAGAGAAAACCGAAACCATTACTCACTCCCACCACCTCCTAATCCCTCTTCTCCAAGCCTATGATCATGTGTTTCCATAAGAAATACCTCATGGCCTACCCCCTCAAAGAACCATCCAACACAAGATAGATCTCATTCCCGGTTCCAGCCTCCCAAACAAACCGGCCTATCGAATGAACCCACAAGAAACCCAAGAAATCCAAAGACAAGTGGATGAACTTTTGGCCAAGGGAATGATTCGGGAGAGCTTGAGTCCATGTGCCGTTCCGGCCTTATTGGTTCCAAAGAAGGATGGGAGCATGAGGATGTGTGTGGATAGTAGGGCTATCAACAAAATCACCATTAAGTACCGCTATCCCGTTCCTAGATTGGAGGATCTACTTGATAAGTTGCATGGAGCCACCATCTTTTCTAAGATTGATCTTAGAAGTGGCTACTATCAAATTCGAATCCAAGAAGGGGATGAATGGAAAACCGCATTCAAGACTAAGGGGGGACTATATGAATGGATGGTCATGCCCTTTGGCCTTTCTAATGCTCCAAGCACTTTCGTGCGTCTAATGAATCAAGTCCTCAAGCCTTTCATTGGGAGATTTGTGGTGGTTTATTTTGATGACATCTTGGTTTATAGCCAAGGTGAGGGGGAGCATGCTAATCACCTCCAACAAGTCCTTGAAGTTCTCTCCCAAGAGAAGTTGTATGGAAATTTGGAAAAGTGTCACTTCTTCACTCTACAAGTGGTTTTCCTAAGGTATGTTGTTTCGGCCCATGGGATTCAAGTTGATGAGAGCAAAGTCCAATCCATCCGAGAATGGCCGGTTCCTTCATCCATTCACCAAGTAAGGAGTTTTCATGGTCTAACCTCTTTTTATAGGAGGTTTCTCAAGAATTTTAGCACAATCATGGCTCCTTTGATCGAAATTCTCAAGTCCAAGAAGTTTGAGTGGAGTGAAAAGGCCCAAGCCGCCTTTGAAGATGTTAAGGAGAAGCTCACTAGTGCTCCTATACTTGCTCTTCTAAGCTTCTCCAAAACATTTGAGGTTGAGTGTGATGCTTCGGGAGTGGGCATAGGGGCGGTCCTATCATAAGAAGGCCAACCCTTAGCTTACCTTAGTGAGAAACTCAATGAGGCCAAGCGAAAATAATCAACATATGACAAGGAGTTTTATGCCTTGGTAAGGGCCTTGGAACATTGGAGACACTACTTGGTGGGGGGAGAATTCATCTTCCACTCGGATCATGAGGCACTCAAGTTCATACAAGGGCAACACAAGCTCAACCCAAGGCATGCTAAGTGGGTGGAGTATCTTCAAGCTTTCCACTTTGTAATCCACCACAAGTCCGGTCATTTAAATAAGGGAGCGGATGCTTTATCTAGGAGGTACTTACTCCTCTCATCCCTTGATTCAAGAATCCTTGGGTTTGAATTGATCAAAGAGTTGTACCCCAAAGATGAAGATTTCAAAGAGACCTTTGAAGTATTCTCACGGCACCCCCACGGCCCATTTCACATTGAAAAGGGGTTCTTGCTCAAGGGAAACCGGCTATGTGTCCCTAAAGGAGGTATCGGGGAGCTTATGATCAAAGAAGTCCATGGAGGGGCTTTGGCCGGCCACTTTGGCATTGAGAAGACCTCACTCATGTTGAAGGAACACTACTATTGGCCTAAGATGGCCAAGGATGTTGAGCATTATATCAAACAGTGTTCTACTTGTCAACTTGCCAAAAGCCATGTCTTACCTCATGGTCTTTACTCACCCTTACCGATTCCACAAGCTCCTTAGGACGATGTGAGTTTAGACTTCATTACCGGCCTTCCAAGAACACAAAGAAACAAGGACTCCATCATGGTGGTAGTTGACCGTTTCTCTAAGATGGCACACTTTGTCTTGTGCCATACTACTCATGATGCCACACAAATTGCTAGCCTCTACTTCAAGGAAATCGTGAGGCTCCATGGCATTCCCAAAAGCATGGTGTCTCACCGAGATAGTAAATTCATGAGTCATTTTTGGCTCACTTTATGGAAGAAGATGGGCACTCATCTCAAATTTAGCACATCATGTCATCCCCAAACGGATGGCCAAACCGAGGTCACCAATAGGACCTTGGGTACTTTGTTGAGGGTCCTAGCCAAGAAGAGCACAAAGGGGTGGGACAAGTTGCTTAGCCATGCCGAGTTTGCCTACAATCGAGCTCCAAGCAAAGCCACGAACCTTTCTCCATTCCAAGTCGTCTATGGGTTTAATCCTTGCACTCCCATTGACCTCACACCCCTCCTTACTCCAACCAAATTTAGTTGGGAGGCCGAGAAGCGAGTAAAGGAAATCCAAGAGCTCCGTGCCCAAGCGAGAGCTAGAATTGAGAGGGTCAATGATCAAACCAAGGATCAGGTCAACAAGCACCGGAAGAAGGTCCACTTTGAACCCGGGGATTTAGTATGGATCCACCTAAGGAATGAGCGATTTCTAAGCAAAAGAAGATCCAAGCTTCTTCCACGTTCGGATGGTCCATTCAAGATCCCTGAAAGGGTCAACCCAAATGCATACAAGGTTGATTTGCCCGACGAGTATGGGGTATCCGCTACATTCAACGTCGCCGACTTGAGACCCTACTTTGATGAAGAGGAAGAGCTACCAAGTTTGAGGACAAACTCTTCCCAAGCTGGGGGGGATGATGGGGATCACCCCCAAGAGGTTCTTCTAGTTCAAGAGATCATAAAGACTCTCCAAGGGTTGGAAATCGATCAAGGAAGCCTCACTTGCATTCTATCGGGTCCATCCTGCACATGGCCCGACTTTCTAACCTTGGTAGCCTAAGGTCCGGAGGGCTTTAAGCCCAAATTTTTGTGTTCCTAGAAATCTTGGAGAGTTAGCGGACCAAAAAATCAAGTTTCAGCCCATTTGGATGTCATTTGCCCATCCAAACCCTTTGTTAAAGCCAGACTGTCCAAAACTATTTTCCAGGTCAGATTATGACCGGTTTTGGGAATCCCATTTCCCCAACCTAAAGTACTTCTACCAACCTGGAATTTTGAACCTAGATCCCTTGTTGAGTTGGCTAAAAGGGTGGGAAAAGAAAACAGAGCCAAACATTCCCCAAGGAGGCTAAAAGAGAGGAAACTTCTAAAGGTGTTTTTCTGAAGTCAGACTGCATCACCTCACTTGTTCTACTTATAATTCCTGAACGGCTGCACCAACGGAGCCCCACAAGTAGTCACTGGAAAGAACACTTTCTAAGATTTCTACTAAAGTATGCTGGAGCCAATTTGGGTAAGTAGAAAAGGAGATATGGCCGTTGGAAGTCGACCCTGCAAAACTGGAAAGCTGCCAGCAACAGTCAACATCACCTTTTGTACTTTTTTAGCTTTTTGTGCTTCCCCTTTTGTCTTGGTCCGATTGGCTTGACTTGTAGCCTTTGTAATCTGAATTTTGAGGCTCCCTCATATATAAGGGGCCTTTAGGAATGTTAGAATGCGGCTTTGAACATTATGCAAATGAAATTGAGTGTTATACTCTCTCATGAAATCCCTAGTTGCTATATTTTGAATTGGCTAGTTCAAGTGGTGCTCTTCTAGGTTCCTTTTCTTGCTTATGGTGGTGATTTAATTTTGTATCCATAAATGAAGAAGGAATAGCCCAACATCTCCTCTAGGTGGCGCATTGGCTTATCCTAGACAAGAGGGTTGCTTTCTATCTTCTAAACCGGTTTGAGCTACTAGTGTTCTTGGTCTTGTTCTTCCATCTTTCCACTCTTATAACTTCACCCTTGACATCCCCTTGGCTAGATACATCACTTAGGTAACCAACAAGTCATCATTTCTTCTAGACAATGGAAAAGTAGTATCTTTGGTGACACGACGAGTGTTGAAATCCTCCCCCTCACCGAGAGATAACTTATCATTTAGCGATAACTCAGAAACGCTATTTCCCGTTTGATTTCAACAATATTTGGGAACTCATCCTCAAGAAACTCAATATTACGTGAACCTACTTCTGTCATACCACCACTAGGGTGTTCACCATACATAACATATCGGATAGAATGTTCGGGATATCGTATGAACACCATTTTAGTGCCCCTTGGACCAAGTTTCCCATGTTAGTGTGTTGGGTTGTGTACATAACTAGCTGAACCCTATGGACGTAAATGTTCTAAGGAGGGCTTTGTACCATGCCATAACTCATATGGAGTGGCAGATACGCTCTTACTTGGCACACGATTAAGAATGTGAGTTGTTGTAAGCAACGTATCCCCCCAAAAACTAATTGGGAGATTGACATGTGCCATCATTGACCTAACCATGTCAAGCAATGTTCGATTCCTATGCTCTGCCACACCATTTTGTTGTGGCATACCTGGAATTGTAAGTTGTTTTCGCATACCCTTCTTCTCACAAAACTCTTTGAACATATGTGAGAGGCATTCACAACAATAATTAGTCCAAAAAGTCTTAGCTCTCATTCTAACAGGGTCTCAACCTCGGCTACAAAGTGTTTGAACACATCAAGTGCTTCGTAACGAATGTGATAATAGGTACACATACTCTTATCTAGAATAATCATCTACGAAAGTGTGGAAATAGAAAGCCCCATGATGTACTTTCACATTCACGGGCCACAAATATTAGAGTGAATAAGCTCTAAAGGGGTTAACACCCTTGAAGCCTTACCAAAAGGCTTCGTGGTCACTTTGTCAGCTAGACATGACTCACATCTAGGTAACTTAATCTTAGTGAGTTGGTCTAAAAGATCTTCTTCAGCTAGCCCAATCATCCTATCTTGGCCAATATGACCAAGTCTAGCATGCCATTTAATAGATTCATAATTAGAATCAAAATGTGAGACAAAAGCAGAATGAAAATTATTATAACAATCATCCAAATCAAGCACAAGATAATTGTTCTCCAAAGTAGCATGCCCAAATACATTGACACAATACATAATGTTCAAACCATCATCACAAGAACTAAAGCCAAAACCAGATTTCATTAAAGAAACTAAAGACAAAAGGCAAACACGCACCCCAAGTGCCTAGAGAGCATAAAAAGAAGCAATTTATTCCATCCTCGCAACGTGAGCCGGTACATTCCAACACCTAGAACGTCTTCTTCACTACTGTTTCCCAGCATGATAGATTGTGAACCCACCGAGTAGCGGTGAAATTCCACAAAACTAGCTTTATCCTGAACTATGTGTTTACTTGCTCCCGTATCTACAATGCAATTAGGAAAGAAATTAGCAACTAAGTCATGAGAACATACATATAATTCAGGAGAATAAGTGAAGAATGGTGCCTTTCTGAGGCTCAGGACAATCCCGAGCATAATGACATTTCTTGTCACAATTATAGCACTTCACATGTACTATGTTTTTCTCTCTGTTGCCTTTGGCTTTTTGCTTCTTGGCAAACCCGGACTTTGGCCTATCTTTTTCAAGGGGTCATGAACCTTTCTTAGCCTGTCGACCTTGAATGTTCTTGTTGCCTCTGGACCTATTTCCCTTGGAAACAAGAGCTACATTAGGAGTACCAAACATTTCCATGCGTTCCTCCATTTTGAGGTGGCTTTGGATCTCAGCGAAGGTCTTTATACGATCTGAATGAGTCAAGGCCACCTTCACATAATGTCAAAGTTGAGATTCCCCAGGAAGAGCCCGAATCACATTCAAGACTTGCTCCCCTTCAAAAATTTCTTTACAATTAGCCTTGAGATCACAAATTATGCCACTCACAATTCGTAAATGCTTAGCCATGGAATGACTGGAGTCTATTTGGTACTGCATCCATTTCAGTTGCAAGGTACGAAGCCTTGTTTCGGATGTTTGTCCAAACAGATTTGAGTTGGTCCCATATGTCCATAGCCGTGGGACACACCTCAAACTCTCTAATGAGGTCGTCGTGCATGCAGTACAACATAGTAAAGCATGCTCTTTGATCCTTCTTGGACCAGTGTTGTTAGGTCTGCAAGCTTCTGGATACTGCACAGTAGAAATATCAATAGGTTTGCCATCTTTGTCCTTATCAGATGGTGGAAACTTGGTTACCGTCAAGCGTTCCAGTAGGTCTCTTTCGTGCAGAAGGCATTGAATCTTTCGCTTTCACATGTCGTAGTTAAAGCCATCTAACTTTTGACAAGTGGACAATTCACCGATCCTTGCATTGTTAGTTGTCACATCTACAAGTATTCATTAAAAGATGGACATAAGGCACATATTTTTAAAGCAATTAAACTATTAAAAAGATTGTCATCATTCACATCATATGATTGAAAATTTCGCTAAGCTCGTAATCATCTCATATAATCATGAACTAGAAATTCAAATAATTTAATTACAACAATGTTTTTATAAAAACGCATTCATATGGACCACAATTAAAATGTTAAACAAATTAACATTTATTTAAATACCAGATAGAGATTTATTAAAATCTATGTAAAATTAATTTGTATATTAACATATTGGAAATGGCACATATATATGAAACTAATTCAAATTTCTATTATCATCAATCATTTAACATAATAATAAATTATTTGGCATATAAAACGAATTTATATGTAATGAGCATGTGATGATAAACATTTGAACATTAAACATATTAATGTTATAATAACAAGTTCATGCATTCTTAATCAAAACTAATTTGAAATTATAACTTATCTTAAGAACACATGATATATATTATCAGAATTATCATGCCAAACCACCATTATAAGCGTAGTTAAAATCAACCCAAAAATATTTGGCCCACAAAAGAACAGGGAGCTCTTATTTAGCCCGAGACCCCCTTCCCCTTTATTTTGGCCTTTGCATCTGGAGCCTCTTCAACCCTCATTCCTCTGTCCACATTAAGAAGTCTCTCTCTCTAACCCTCGAAGGCACCCTCGTTCTTTCTCTCTCTAACCTTTGAAAGCTCTTGGTGGGTGCCTCCTTTTACTTGCCTCATCCACTCTCTGTCTCGACCAAAGCCCTATGGTTCCTAGGTTCATTCATCGATCTCAGTCCACAACCGAGACCATAATCCGGGCTTTAGCCCTCTTCCTTGGTTTTGGTACACAACTTAGACCACCATCCAAACCTAGATGAAGACAAACCGCAACCTTGCTGCCGCCTAAACTAAGCCCATGGCATCACAAACCAACCAAAAAACCACACCAGTAAGCAGATTGGCCACTGAGCACTGAAGCCACCAACTCGCACAACGCGCCACCTTTGTGGCGGCGCGTGGCTGACATGCACAGCCTGTCCAGTGTTTTTGGGTTGGTTTCGTGCCGGAAAATAGTAGATCGGCGGGGTTTAAGGAAGAAAACCCCAAAAATGGTTTTCGCCGGTAACGCGTGTAATCTTACATGTGCTGCCCCTCCCGGTGGTGCGGATGGGTTCAAGGTAATTTCCGTTTTCCCTTTTTTTCCTTTTTTTTGTTCGTCTGGGTCCGAGGAGTGAGAAGGCAGTAGAGGGTCTTGGGGGACCTCATCCAGATCTAATTGGCCTCGGTTTTCTGGGTTTGCATTTCCTATTCTACATAGATTCACATAGGAAAACATTTTCAAAAATTAGAAAACTAGCATATATGAGTTTGAGTTCGATTTATGCATAACATTATGTCCAATAGTCACACAGATTATCAATCCATTTAGCAGATTAGCAAAAGTGCATATGAACCGAGATTCATGTCATTTTATCATTTTGATTAGCATTCTATTCATGAGCAAGTGAATCAAATTCATATACTTATTTAACACAGATGACGTGATACATTTCAAGGCTAGAATCAAATAGGCTTAGCTCTTATACCACTGTTGGTAATTAGAGGTTACCTTAGTTGTGGAAGTTGAACCTGGATCTTTACGTCCTCTCATTGCTACCCACGATTATGATAGCTACTAAAGTCATCGGCGATTCACGCTCCAAAACCCCAACCTTCGAAGATGGTTAGGTTGTGTGAGGAAGAGGGCAGAGAGTGGATTAGATTGAGGGAATGATTCTTGCTTGCTGCTATATAAGTCCCTGACTCACACCCCCTTTGTGTAGTGGCACATAGCCTCATATAAAATGAGGGAATTTAATGCCTGATTATTACTGATTGATACATAATTAATATGTTTGGTAACAGCATACTCAATTGCCTGATTTATGCATCATTATTGTGACCGTTACTAGTCAACAGTATTGTTCATTTTCCACTTGTTTTTGAGAAATGACATTTTTGACTATTAGAGGACTTAACGGGCAGCTGTGATAGAAAAGCATTTGGGTGAAAACCCTAGCTTTTAGAAAGTGAGGTAAGTATACTAAAGTAGCACCCATATTAGAATGAAATGTAGAGGCAAACTCTTTATTTTGGCCATATGAAAAAGAAAACTATAACACTTCCACACCATACGGTTAGTGATGTAAGTGATTATTAAAATTGTGGAACAAAACGAACAAAATTATGCTAAAAATTGAGCATAACTTATGCTTAAAGCCTTACATTAGGTACCTGTAACAATAAAAACATAAATGATATATTCAACAAACTCGACGGCTACATGCCAAAGATCACAACTCCACGGTCCACACGCTCAGGGTGCATGAGCTATAAAGCTAAACAAATAAAGGAATAAAAGATACAACTCAATGCATTGCACATCCGAAGCACTGGGATCATATCCCAAAAACAAAACTCAACTCTGACCCAGAACATGACTGGGCATTCGGATGGTTGGCCCACATGACCTTTCACAGCGCCCGCTAGTCAACATACATTACATAATCTGCAGCAATTAACTTCACATATACTGTAGAACTTACAAATACATCACATGACATTATTTAACTCATGATTCTACGCATATATGCATATAACTCCTCCTGCAAGCAAGAAGGGAGGGTTTCGGCTCAATTTACGAGAACTAATTTCTACTTCACATGACATTATTTAACTCATGATTCTATGCATATATGCATAGAACTCCTTCTGCAAGCAAGAAGGGAGGGTTTTGGCTCAATTTACGAGAACTGATTTCTACTTGTCTTTTCAAGAACCTAGGGGAAAAAGCGAATGGCGAGGGGTGAACTACCACATGCTCAGAGAATGATTTTCAACCCCAAGAAAAACAAAATAATAGCATACAATGTCAATAAGTAGCATACACACGGAAATTATATATATTACTACCATATTAGCCATACAAGAACCCAAGAAAAAGCATTTCTTTATTTAGCTTATCCTCACCGTTGAGGTAGGTGGCCTACTTGAGTCCAGTTATCCAATCTCAAAGTGTACCATTTATTGTCACCACATGACTTCTTTTAGTAAAGAATAGACATAGCACACGGAAGAATGCGAACTTTAACCAAGCCAAATGGTTTTTTTATAAAATGTTTTTCCTTTTTAAAACAATACTCCTTTTATAAAGTGTAAGGACCCTTTTACAAATAACTCCTACACTTTTCAAATTCTCGCATCGACATAAGTCACAATAAAGGGTTTTTCGCTTATAATGGCTATCAAATCATTTCTTAAGGAATTGGATTCACAAGTTACTGCTCCTAGTAGGTGAGTGACACGACTCACGACGTTTTGTACCCCCGGGGCCTCGCAAAGTCAACGGACTCTTCTCCTTGTTAGGATAGCAACAACTAGCACTCCTGCACCAATCATGATCCTCATATCTACTCTCGAGAACGGGTCCTTTATATTATAACTATCCTCCTAGCCCAAAATATGTCAAATGCACTTCACTTTCAAACATAATTGATAATAAAATTCCCGTATTGCCATGGTAATAGCACATCTATTTTCGAGAAAGCTAACCAAGCCTCATTTACGGAAAAACTAATTTTTGAAAAAGCATAACATTGATCAATTTAGGGGGAAAACCAATAAGTGGGTTATCGACCAAGCAACATCTAGTTTCACTTAAAAGATGTTCAAACTCGACTCAGAAATCTGTGGTTAAAATGTAATCACACTTAGCTTCACTTAAAAGCATACAACAGTTTGGTTCTGTAAATCAATCACTTGCTTCCATTTACCAATTTCATTTCAATCTTATATGGAATGCAAAGTTTGAAACAACTCGCTGCATTTACATAACACTTCATTACTCGAGTAACATTTTAATGTTCTGGTCGATGATGCAACTAATGGGACAATTTAAGTGCACCGTTCAGCTGAACCATTCAGCAAACCCACATTTGATTCCCAGTTCATGTACAACGAAAGACTAAGGCTTGCACGCAATCAAACAGGTGAGTGTGCTTTAGCTAAGGTCAAGAGGCAGGGTAAGTTGCTGCTCGGTTTGTGAAACTGGTTCGCCACCGAACCTATTCGTGAATCGTTTAGCTTATTCTCTATTTTCTTGCTTCACTTTAACATAAACAGGGAATTTAGGAACCCACAGCTAACAACTATAACAATTCTAGTGGCTAGCAAATTACCAACTGACTCTGTCAGCCAGTAGAGAATGACACATCATCACAACACATCAATCCACTTCATAATTTCATCGATTCTCAAATAATCGTAACATCCTCCTCATGGCACCATCCACAAGAACCTCAAAATCAACTAAGTTTCAACTTTGAATAATTTCGTTAACTCCAAATAATTCACTTACTTCCTATAACTGTCAAGTCAATCAAAATTCATCACCAAAATTGAATCAAACCATGAACAAATGCAGGGAACTTTGTAAATCAGCAATAGTTTAGGAAATCAAGAGTCATCCACCTTAAATCCACGCTTTAGGCCCAATTAATGGGTCAATGAACAATTTTCAAAACCGGATCGAGTAGTGCTTTCGCCCCCGCTACTGGTCCTTATGCCTTCTTCCCCTAGCACTGTTACCGCTTAGCTCGCCTCCTTCGCTCACTGTGCTAACTTTCTTCTTTCCCTTATCTCCTTCGCTATGCCATTCTCTCTTTTCCTTTCTTTCTCTTTCTCTTGCTAGGCGGTGGAAATGGTGGTGGTGAGATGATGAAGACAGATGTGGGTTTGGGTTTGAAAGGGATTGCTGAGAGCATTCCCAGTCAGAGTTTCAGTTTTTGGAACTCTGACCTGCCACGTCAGCAAACGTTCCACAATTTTGGAACTCACATTCCATCACTTTTCCACCCAATGAAACTCCAATTTTAATCATCCAATAAAAATATTTGTCATGACCCACATTATAACACACAACCTATTTTTAAAATCATATAAAAATTATATACTTCTTTTAAAAAAAAAGAAAAAACCAAAAAAAATATTTTTAAAAGGTAAAAGTTACACGCGAGGGAGCACGCACTGGCGTGTCTCCCCGCATGCAACCTTTTTCTCCCTCCAATCAACATGTGACATTTGGCAGCGTGGGGCCCGCGTTCCAATTTTACACCCCACGCTGCGAATGCTCTGAGTATGTGTTCGTGTCATGACTTTTTTTGCAGGGAAAGGCACGTGGCTACTTCTTCATTTTTTGTAGCTCAAATCTTCTTTTTTTTGCTAGACCAAAAATACATTTGGTCATAAAAACCACTAATGTAATTGGTTTCAGCATCAAACAATCCAACCAGCTTCGCTAATCTCACGTAACCATATCTCGAATCTAATTTAACTACGTTACTAATTTCACGCAATCACAAATGAAGTCAAGCAAAATCATAAAACTGCTTTACATAAATTATGATACTTATTTAGGACGCAGAATTAGTCTAATATAGATAATATGATAAAAATTCGACTAATAAAATGGCTAATCTAATTAATTAGCTTGTATCCTAAAATCCATGGTTATTATTCTCTCTCCCTGAAAAGAATTTCGCCCTCGAAATTTCAAAGTCTATGGTACAATAAAATATGAGGCTCACATACAAGTGACACAACCACACAACTTAACAATAAATTCAAAACTTTACATACAATTACATATAACTTTCAAATTGAAAAAGATATTTATGGTATCCAACCTCCTCCTCACCATTCTCTGTAAGTGTTTACCGACTCTATTATGACGCTGATGGTAAATCGCATAAAAGATGGGCAAATGAGTTGGTGTGTATCTTCATATTGATATGTTTAGAAATGACCACTAACTTTCAAATTTATACTTAATCAATACTAGCATATCAGTCGATACTTTGTGCTCATTTATCAACACGAGCTGACATGTAAGGACTTTTTAATCATGACAGCTTTAACAAAACAAGTTAGGTTCGTTCGAAGGAAGTCAACTAAGTTGACTCCACTCTAAAGCATGAAAAAAAAACAAATCATTTTGGAATCAAGTCAGTCAACTAGGCAGCTACCATTTCACACCAGAGTAGTAGAGACATCATATAGCATTACATTCATGACGACGACACTTCAAATGGCATTTGAAGCCACAATGACATCATGTAGAATCAACCAACATCACAGGTATATCACATGCAAAGGCAAATTACGATGAAAAATGCATGGAATTATTAAGTAGCAAGCGAAGAAACAACACAGGAAGATTGGAATAATAGGATTACAAGCCAATGGGTAGGGGAAGTTCCATGCATCTCCTGTACAAAAGCTGTTTAAAGGAGATGATGAGGTTGGATTGGCATAAGGTCTCTATATCGAACAATACACGTATAGCTTGGCCACTACTTCAGGCCCTTGATAGGCTAATTCAAAGAAGGATCGTCACTGAGGAGGCTTCTAGTTCCTGTGGTTTACGGAATACAACCTAATAAGTAGCATCATTAATTAGGGCAGTTACTCGGAGTTTTCTAGACCAATGCCTCACATTACACTTAACTTAACAAAATGAAATACATGTGGAAAGTGTGCATAGTAAAAAGGACAATCAAATAGACCAGGTAATCACATTAGCTTAGTTGATGAAAGGTTCTGTCCTAGGGTCTCCCCGTGAAACTGATTAACTCTACGTCTTGAGTGCAGAATGACATGCTCATAAACATAACTCTAGACCCTTTACTGCCTCAATAAAAGTTCACAGGTGTATAATGCAATACAACTAATATAGAAGAGATCATATATTTTCATCATTCACATTCGTGACCATGTTTGACAATTCGATGAGTAGGTGATGCAATAAATATTCCGATACGACAACAACCACACAAAGCACATCAACAAGTCATATAAGGTACATCGCAATCCCATATTCATGCATTCACTCAAGTATAGTTCTCTAAGATTGCAAAGTACTAGAATGCATAATGGTAGCATGCTAACAAGGCGAACGGATCAATCCCCTTGCACCAATGATAGTTGGCCTATAAATCAACAAAAAGCATGACACTAGAATTTCCCTCATGCAACTTATGGCGTAACATATTCAACAATTATCTTGGACGCACTAGCATGCTACCCTTATCAACACATGAAATATGCAGAGGAGAATACATGCGAACACAAACTCCTACAATTACTAGATCATATAATATTCATGTACACATACAACCAGTCAAACTGTAATATGAGACAATGGAACTCAAGTCGTGCAAATAACAACTCAATGATTTTATCACGTAATAGATGACATAAGCTAAATCAATTGCCCAATTTGACACTCAACCCATGCATGACTAAACTTAGGTTAAACAAACACCAGAAGTTAATGTCGTATTTACTTAGCAATTCAGGCACAGAATACAATGATGACCAATTCACAATGAAGCTAAAGGTCTAGATAAGTTCCCATGAACTTCATATTATGCATAAGGCCATACTAATGCCGTAAGCACATCACTCAGGTAATTTCCAAACAAAGAGATATCTAAACGGTAACATGCGAGTACAAATCCTTGGTTTGTAGCCTATAGTCGGAGGTAATGCTTCTAGCTTTTCCAGAAAGATTAGGAGTTAGTTGCCAATAATGGCTATAGATGTCCATAGGGTAGCTTCACAACTTATTTACTATTAAAAACAATTGTAAGCCCAAATAGGGTGCTTTAGACAACGGCAAAGGGCACCAGTGCCAAGGTTCACTTGGCTAATACTTACCTCAACACTTAACTCATTATGAAGGCAGAGACCCCAACAAATGGGTAATTACTTCAAGCTAGGCAATGGCATTAATGGCACGATAGGTATGTCTAGATGCTCTATGGAGCACATCTGCCCGTATATGGTCGTAGGAGATTGAAAGACTCGTAATATGGAGGAAGGGTTCAATCACTTAAAGGCTTATGGCTTCTGGACTTTGTAATAATACTTAGGAGTACACTGGTAATATATGGGTCCTTTCCTCTGGTAGGTCATAATTCCAATGTCCATCAAGTTCTCACATCCTCTTTCTTTCCAAGAATTTTTAGGTTTGATGTAACTACAGTGTTGCCAATCCCATGACAAGAATAAGGTCTATATAACAAAAAACCTAGCGCATAATAGACTCAATAGTAAGCATGATGAAAAGCACACAATATGCTACGTAAATAGCACCAAGCCACAAATCAAGCAATGACACATAATGAAAACATACAAGTAGCAACATCAAGAATGCAAAATGATAAGAATGACACCTATGCAACAATCATTAAGACCTATGACTATCATTCAAATTAGCATGCACGCATATGAAAATCTCACTTAATTTCCTTAAACAATTCAAAATTCACTAAAACAAGGTACCATCTATTAGTATTGTTAAACATAGCAAATGTTTTATGATCATCCTTCTAGTAACTTATTATTAACAAATCTAGTGATGTACATATCTCAGCAATAACTCACTCACAAACACCTTCCAGCCACACATAGGAATGCATACTCAAGAGTGTAAACCCATGCACTACCATGCAATGTGTGGAAGTCATCAAAAGCGGCAGAAACACCTAACTAGGTGATTAGGAAAGACTTTAACACCTCAAAATCTTTGGGTTCCAAAAGTGGGCAATAGGTTAACAGTTTCTGCCCTCCCTTCTACTAACTTTTGAGTACGTATGCTCTTTTCATTATGGGGTCTATAAGGAAAATTGTATGTAAGGGCAAAGAATGGGCTTAAGGTTAGCCACTTTCGCACATCTTGAGTTCGAAAACCCTGCATAGCTTCAAGTATGTCATTAAGGATGCATGGATAAAAAAAGCAGTTACTAATAGAGTTAACACTTTGCTAACTCATGAGAATACAAGTCATTTAGCCCACACTCTTAAAAATAGTTCACTTTTTCAATTAATCGGTCTACTCTAACCATATAACAATCAATCAGTCAAACCAGTTATTATGTCAGGAAGACATTGCATCTCAAATGTACACCATATGTCATATCGATACCCAAGAGATACCTAGATGGCTATATGAAATACAAGATTCAGGTCATGACCTCGGTCACAGGACCTTGCTCTGATACCTTCTATAACACCCCCTACACCTTAAAGCTAGTGATGTTAGTGATTGCTAAAATTCCGGAACAAAATGGATAGAGTTTTGCTTACAAATTGAGCATAACATAGGCTTAAAGCCTTACATTAGGTACCTGTAACAATCAAATCATTAGGATATGCTCAACAAGCTCGACGGCTAGATGCCGGAAATCACAACTCCATAGACCACACACCTGGGTACAAAAGCCATAAAGCTAAATGAAATAAAGAAATAAAAGATACAAATCAACAGATCACACATTTAGAGCACTGAGGTTACATTCCGCAACAAAAATCAACTACGACCCACAAGGCTGGCCACTTAGATGGTTGGCTCACATGACTATTCAAATTGACCACCAGTCAATAGGCGTTATAGGATCTTTAGCAATTAAATTCACATATATTCTAGAACTTATGAATGCATCACATTACATTATTAAACTCATGATCCTACACATATATGCATATAAATCCTTCTCCAAGCAAGAAGGGAGGGTTCCAACTCGATTGGAGAACTAATTTCTCCCTATCTTTTCAAGAACCTAGGAAAAAGGGAATGGAGAGGGGAGTGAGATACCACATGCTCAGAGAATGATTCTCCACTCAAAGGAAAAAAATATAGTAGCGTGTAATACCAATAAGTATCAAACACATAGAAATTATAGATATTACAGCCATATTAGCCATACAAGAACCCAAGAAAAACCATATCTCCATTTGCCTTATCCTCACTATTGGGGCCTACTTGACTCCAGTTCCCCACTTAATATCAAAGCATCCCATTTGTCATCGCCATATGGGTTCTTTTAGCAAGGATTAGACATAGCGCACAAAAGAATACGAACTTTAACCAAGCCAAATCATTTGATATAAAATGTTTTCCCTTTTTAAAACAAAACTACATTTATAAAGTGTAAGGACCCTCTTACAAATAACTCTAGCACTTTTCAAATTCCCACGTCGACATAAATTAGAATAAAGGGTTTTTGACTTATAACGGGTAAGAACTCACTTTTTAGAGCATTGGATTCAGAAGTTAGCGCTCTTGCTAGTTGAGTGACACGACTCATGACTTTTTGTATCCCTGGGGCTTCCTAAAGTCAACGGACTCCTATTCTCGTCAGGATAGCAACAACTACGACTTCTGCTCCAATTAGGATCCTAAGATCTACTCTCAAGACCTAGTCCTTTGTATTAACATTATCCTCCTAGTCCAAAATATGTCAAATGCACTTCACTTGCAGACATAGTTGACAACAAAATTCCCGTTTCACCGTAGTAATAGCACATCTATTGTTGAGAAAGCTAACCAAGCCTCATTCATGGAAAAACTGATTTTTGAAAAAGCATAACATTGGTCAATTTAGCAAGAAAACCTTTAATTGGGTTATTGACCAAGCAACATCTAGTTCAGCATAAAAGATATTCAAGCACGATTCAGAAATCAGCGGTTATAACGTAATCACGCTTAGGTTCACTTAAAAGCATACAACTGTTTGGTTCTATAAATTAGTCATTTGCTTCCATTTGCCCATTTCGTTTCAATTTTATAAGGAATGCAAAGTTTAAAACAACTCGTTGCCTTTATATAACAGAGCAACATTTTAATGTTTTGGTCGACGGTGCAACTGAAGGGACAATTCAGGTGCATCATTCAGCTAAACCGTTCAGCAAACCTACATTTGGTTCTTGGTTTAGATACAACAATGTAATGAGGTTTGCACGAAATCAGATAGGTAAGTGTGGTATTTAGCCAAGGTAAGGTGACAGGGTAAGTCCCTACTCGATTTAGAAAACTGGTTGGCTACCGAACCGATTCGTGAACTGGCCAGCTGATTTTCTTCCTTCCTACTTCACTTTAACATAAACAGGGCATTTAGGAACCCACAACTAACAACGACAACAATTCTAGTGGCTAGCAAATTATCAACCGACTTTGTTAGCCAGCAGAGAATGGCACAGCATCACAATGCATCAATGCACTTTATAATTTCATTCATTCTTATATATCCCAAACTCCCTTCTCGTAGCACCGCCAACAAGAACCTCAAAATCAAATCAGTTTCATCTTCAAATAATTTCAGTTAACCCCAAACAGTTCACTTCCTACCCATAACTCTCAACTCATTCAATATTCATCACCCCAATTGAATCAAACTCATGAACAAACGCAGGAAACTTTGTAAACTAGTAATAGTTTAGGAAATCAGGAATCATCCACTTTAAATCCATGCTTTAGGACCTGATTAATGGGTTAATGAACAATTTCGAGACTGGGTCGAGTAGTGCTCCTCCCCCCTGCTAGTAGTCCTCGCGCCTTCTTCCCGGGCACTGTTACTACCTAGTTCGCCCCCTTATCTCGCTGTGCTGTCTTTCTTCTTCCTTGTCTCTCATTCGCTCTGCCATTCTCTCTCTACCTCGCTCTCTGTTTCTCTCTCTAGATGGTGGAACCGGTGGTGGTGAGATGGTGAAGACAGGTGTGGGGTTTGGGGTTGAAAGAGAATGCTAGGTATGTGTGTGTTGTGGTTTTTTCGTCCATGAGAAAGGTGTCTGGCTGCGTCTTCCTTATTTTTTTTAGCTCAAATATTTTTTTTGGCTAGACCAGAAATACAGTTGGGCTTAAATACCCCAAGTCTAATTGGCTTCAGCATCAAATAACTAACCAACTTTGCTAAACTCGCATAACCATCTCTCGAATCTAATCTTAGCTAAGGTTACTAATTTAATGAAATCACGAATGAAGCCAAGGAAAATGATAAAACTACTTCACATAATTTATTACAATTAGTTAGGACTTAAGATGCAAAATTCGTCTAATATAGATAATATGATAAAACATTCGGCTAATAAAATAGTTAATTTAGTTAATTAGCTTGAATCCTAAAATGCACGACTACTACAAAAACAGATTGGAATCCATCGGAGAAGAAAAGATGGAGGAGAAAGTGATACAATTTGGTTAGAAGGATAAGAATTGAGGAGAAAATTAAATGGATGAATGTTGAGGTTACATATATATATATATATATATATATATATATATATATATATTT
>JACYFF010031958.1:36666944-36678400 GCA_017589665.1 Selenicereus undatus | reverse complement strand
TATATGTATGTATATATATATATATATATATATATATATATATATATATGTATATATATGTATATATTTATACATATATGCACATACGACGTGGGCTGAGGCTTCCTCTACAATGTAGGGAGTGCACAACTGACCTGCCAAAAAAGCTCGCAAAATTGAAGAGTTACATTATTATGAAATGCATCCATTTTATAGGAGACTCAAGGGGCCAATTTCAGGAACTTTCTAGCATGCACGGGTCATTGAGTACTAAAGCTATTTGTTTCTGTGAACCAACATCTATCTATAAGTTAGTTCAGAGTCAATGATTTTTATATTTGACTTGTGATGGACCCAGTCTCTTTCGAATTTCGCAATTTAGGGGAAGTTGTTACTGATAATCATCCTCTTCTTACCTACTTTGTAAGATGGGATGTTCTGGATTGGGATTTGAATTTTATCCAAATTTCAAATTAGACTTAAAATTGATACATCATTGTAACTTCTGAAATGATGCGGTTGTGGAAAAAAAAAGCTCTTCCAGACAAGATTATTTTGGCAAAACAATTTCTTAAGATTCTCTATGGTTTGCTATAAAAATTTATGGGACCTAATTTTTTAAATAAAATATTTTGGAATTGCTGAGATTTAGGTAAATATTTTCAAGGACGAAAACTGGGGTGAAACTTTGTTTTCCGCTGCGAAAATGGCACGGCATCTTCAAATTCCTAAAATTTGCACCTAACTCCCGGAAAATCCACCTTCCTCTCTGTTAACTTTCCGTCTCCCAACCTGATCCTAAACTTCATAACCTTAAATTTGTGGCAAAGACACCCTTCATTATAAAGAGATTTTAGGCCTGTTCTTTTCCTACATAAATAGGGTTTGGTAAATGGGTAAAAGTGTTAAAGATTGTTAGAAGTGGATGGAAGTTGTATTTTTTTTTTTTTGGAATAATTGGAGGAAATTGGTAAAGGTTTGGAAAGATTAGAAGGTTATAGAAGTTGATGAAAGTTGGAGGATGTTAGTAAGAAATGTAAATAGGTGGGGTTTTTTTTGTTAATAAATTTAAAAAGATATTGATAAGAGTTGATAGAAGTTAGTAGAAGTTGGATGAGGTTGGAAAGAATTAGAATGTATTGATTAGAATTGGTAGAAGTTGATAGTAGTTGGTTCAAGTTGGTATACGAGGATTCACCAAAGAAAAGAAAGGCCCTTAGGTATTATTTTAGTAATTTCATGTCCCACATCATGTTTTTTCTAATGGCAGACAAGGTTTCTCGTTGAATTTGGTCCCAAAAAATATTACCCAAATCATGATAGTTCTAAAAATAGTTATCTAAAAAATGGGTCGTATAAATTCTTTCTACCCTTCCTCAATTGGCCCTTAAGAAATTTATTCTTATTTTGGCATTGCGTTTTCACTATCATTATTTGTTAAATTAGTTGTTAAAGGTATCAATATTCATGTCAAAAAAATTAAATGTTTCAAAACATTGTGCTACAAAGGGAAATAATTAGTACAACAAATTAATATTAGTAATGACAGTTAAAAGAACATATATAGCTTTTTCCATCAACTAAATAATCGAAAAAAAATAAGTGTATAGAAGAAACAAAATGATCAACATTAATACTTTCTTAATTATGTTTTATTGGATGACCATATACATCATGTGGAAAGACATCTCTAAATGGCTCACATCATTCTAAGTTAATATATTTTATGATCCCAAATCACAAAATTTATAATAATTACAATTTATTATGAATTGCTAAATTTAACTACTTGCCCACTATATCAAGTCGTACCAATGACTCCCTAATCCTGTCAACCCTATCCTTGAAAATGTATGATACACGCACTTTTGTAAATGTTAAGAATTGCGGATAAAACTATTATTTTGCACAATATATAGGTGGCAACAAGCTACTACTATTCAACTATACCACCTTTTTTTTTTGACTTAAAACATAACCATATGATTTTAAAGCAACACAAGACACTTATGAGGTGTCTTGTAGCAAGACATTTATGTTTTGCGATTTTATTATTATTGATGTAATAGGTAAGAAAAACCATCAACAGCGGAAGTCTTCACGGAGCATTTCCAGTAAACATTACTAATGGAGTTTACTTATGACATTTCAGTATATTTTCGGACATACATGAAGAGAAGAAGGTGTGCAGTCACCGACCGTTAATTCAAAGATTTCTTGACCTCCAAAGTGATGTAATGCACTCCAAGTTGATTTTAGAGTCACTCACAAACATCAGTCCTTTAAATACATCCCAATCTAATCATGCCCTGATGGCCTCATCAGTAAAGGCTGCAATTAGCCTGGCCATCGAACGTAAGAAAAATGCAGCTTCATGGATTAATGCCGCAGCAGCTTCTGATATTCCTCCATTTTCTGATTTCATGGTGCCTGTGGATTCTAAGCATGCTAGCAAGAGAACAAAGAAGTCAGGGAAAGGTAGCTCTAGTGTTGAGGCAAAGAAAAAAGTAATCAGTGTTAAACTACAAGATAAGGCCAGTGAAAATATTCCAGCAATTGACAAGGAAAATTCAAAATGTTGGACAATGGGAAGTGCGATGTCAATTATGACAAGTTTAGCAGACTCATTGCTCACTGAGTGCCGAAGATGGTTTCTTCCTCATCTTGAGAAAATCTTGGACGAGTACCCAAGAAAGTCTTCAATTAAAGAACCTGATAAGGAGATTGCCGAAATGATGCGCCAAATAAAGAGAGTAAATGATTGGTTAGACATGATCATCAGTAAAGAGACAATGTCTACGCTAAATAACGATTGTAATGTCAGGTTTTCGAATGAGCAAGAAGAACAGTACATTGAAATACATAATAATGTACCGGAGAATTCTATAACAGAAGTTTGTGAGAGGGTTAGAAGTAAGATATACAAGGTGCTTTTAGAACATGTGCAGAAAAATGCTGTAAGAAATTCTTAGTGTAACATACCACATGTACACATGTGTTTCTAGAAAGGACAAATATTTGCTTATTTTCTCTTAGGGTCCGCGTCAGGAATTGTAAATGAGTTCAATTCAATTCATATTACATAATTTTCGACTCAACAGAAAATCGCCTATGAACTTGAAGATATAATATTTATATCTATATTGTTGCTAAACCTAGATTTTGAAGGCATCTATCAACTCTCTTAAATTTCTAATTTGTTGGCATTTTTTCTGTCTATATTTAGATTATTGACTGCTAGTAGGAGCAACCATTTACATTATTGTATGTCAACCACATTATTGTTGGAGATTTTTGGAGGAACGGCAGGTCTAAATCAATGGCAAGGGAATGAGAATAGGGGGTGTGCTGTGGTAGTACCACTGCCTTGAAAGCTATTTCGGTTCGACCTCAGTGCAAATAGAAAACAACCGTTCACTCCCCACACTTTACACAGTTAGCTTGTTGAACGCGTGCACTCGCAGCCAAAAGCTTGGAACACACAAGACTATAATTGCCCAGAATAGAGAAGAGGAAGTAGAGAAGGAGAGGAGACGAGAGGAGATGCTTGGTGTAAGTTGAAGCAGTAGGGGAGCAGGCTATTTATAGTGTAGAATGGAGCTGTTGGAGGTGAAAAAAAGAAGGGAACTACTATGATGCAAAATGAGTTCGTGGCTAAAAAACAAGGCCACCACTAATGTTGCTGAAGACTAGAGCCACCAGCCATTAGTGGAGAAAAAATGGGAAATCTGCAAGCGAACGTTAGTGGTTACGCAGCCAACAGACAAAAATATTAAAAGAATTTTTCACCAAAAAATTAGTAGATAAGGCCCACAACCCATGACCACGACCACACCGCATGTAACCGATTGGCCTGGACCGGACTAGGAATAATGGAAGCTAGTTTTTGCCATCACTTCTAAGAATCCACTCTAATGGCATATAGACTAGTGAAGAATCGATATATGCAAAGGAGGAGTTAAATACTTAAGTATCAATGTCTTTCGATTGAATTGATAGATAGTGTAGGAGGGCAACAACTGAATCTATCAAGTGAACAAATCTTAAACTTGATGGATTTTGGTTTAGACCCCTACAACTCATATAAACCCTTATGGTCACTGTGCATTCCACGACAACTCACTCGCGCTTTTTAAGGCCATGCGAGTACCTTCGGTCTCATAAGTGTTCTAAAGAGACAACCAAGAGTCTCTCATAGAAGGTCACGACACCTTTACACTTATGTAGGTGGACTACCATAGTCATGGATATAGAATTACTAAGAGCAAGATTTTGCTCAACCTCACACATATCAATTGGTGAATCTGTCAATTGCGTCTCAGTAGCACCATCCTAACAGGCTATGGATCTATTAAGAGCTAACACAGGAGCTTAACCTCTCAGAAGCACTACTGTATGCCATAGGGATGCATATGTAGAGGATATTGAGACCAATATGGCTTTGTTTGGCCATAAGTGGGTATCCACCATATTATCACAATCCATAGGCTTCAATCCCATCCCCCTCGACGTCTGGAGAGCTATTCACCTAATCAACCCTTGGCCAGTGGATATGCTAAATTTTCTCTCGAATTTTATATATTCCAAGGAGATGAGACCATGTTTTAGCTTCCGCTTCACAACACTATGTCTGATGCGAATGTGTCTCTTCTTTTTGTTGAACACACTGTTATGTGCAACTCCAATTGTTGCATTCAAGTCAAAGTGAAGGGAAATAACTGTAGGTTGCATCCCCCATAGTGGCATATCCATTAGTAGATTTTTCAGCCATTCTACTTCTTGACCTGCCAAGTCAAGAGCAATAAATTCAGCTTCCATGGTGGAGTGAGCTATATAAGTCTGCTTGGTAGACTTCCATAAAATAGCTTCTCCACCTAATGTAAACACATAACCACTAGTAGAGCCAACTTCATTGCTATCAGAACCCAGTTTGTTTCACAAAATCCTTTTATCACAACGGAAAATTTATTAAAATGCAAACACTAGTCTATAGTACCTCTTAGGTACTTGAGTAATGAAAACAATGCATCCCAATGCTTTTTACTAGGGTTATGAGTATACGGTCTTAACCTACTCATAGCAATAAGCAATGTCAGGTTGAGTATAATTTGTAAGAAACACAACACTTCATATGACTTTAGCATACTGAGTTTGGGAAATACTAGATTCCTTATTCTTCTTAAGGTGTATGCTAGGATCAAATGGAGTTCTCACTGGAATCACTTCAAAATTCTTGAATTTTTTTTACATTTTCTTAATGTAATGAGATTGACATAAAGAAAAATCATGTCATTGACATAAAGACATATTATCACACAATTCGAACCAATCAATTTAGAATACACACAAGAATCATAAGTGGTCACAGCGAAATCATGTTGTATCATCGTAGTGTCAAACTTTTGACACCACTATTTAGGGGCCTGTTTTAGGCTGTAGAGGGATTTTCTAAGCTTACATACTTTATTCTCCTGCCCATGAACAACATATCCATAAGGTTGAGACATATAAATCTTTTCCTCTAAGTCACCATTAGGAAATGCTGTTTTCATGACCATTTGATGCACAACAAGACTATTTATAGCCGCCAAGGCAACTAGAGTCCTAATAGTTGCTATCTTGGTAACAAGAGAATAAGTGTCAAAGTAGTCAATCTGTTTCTTCTGGTCAAATCCTCTAATCACTAGTCTAGCCTTATATTTATGAATTGAAGCATTGGGTCTTAACTTTTTTTTTGAAGATCCACATACTATTAATAGGCCTACTACCCTTAGGTAAGTCAACCAACTCCCAAGTTTAATTAGACATTTTTAGAGTCTAATTCACTTTTAATGACCTCTTTTTAGAAGCTAGCAGCTATTGATCTCATAGCCCATGTGAAAGTTTTTCGATCTTCTTTGATAAAGAAAGCAAAAACCAGTTCATTGTTCATGAAATTCACATCAAAGTCTTCAATCAAAAAGGTAGTAAGAAAGTCAGGACCAAAACTAGTCTCAAGTCTACTCTCTTACTCCTCCTAGGTTCATCAATTGATTCTCTAATAATAGAACTAGAAGTAGGCATGTTCACATCATCATGTACAGGCACAGTTTCATGCACAGTAGTGGAGACATTCTTTTTCAAAGGGAAAACATACTTAAAGAATTTTGCATCCCTTGATTCACAAATAGAGAAGCAATTCAATGACATGAATCTATATGCAACACTATTTTCGACATAACTAATAAACACAGAATCATAGGTTTTAGTACTGATGTTTTATTGTTTTAGGTCAGGCAAAGGAACTTTAGCCAAACACCCTCACACCCTTAAGAAGCTCAAGTTGGGAGCACAACCTTTCCATAGTTCATATGGGGTTAGGTGTAATTTTTTATGGTGTACTATATTAAGAGTATAACGAGCAGATAAAGCAGTTCCCCTCTTCCCACATATAATTAGAACGCCCTGAACTTAGAAGCATGGAATTCATCATTTCTTCAAGGATTCTATTTTTGCATTCGGCTATCCCATTCTGTTGGGGAGTATGGGGTGCACTAACCTCATGTATGATACCATTATTCTCATAGAAGGTAGTCAAAGAGTTAGTCTCCTACTCTTAAGCTCTATCAGTTCCAAGACGTTTGAATTTTCGGTCCAGTTGGTTTTCCACTTCTTCCTTGTATTTCAAAACAATTCCTCAGCCTCATTTTTGGACCTAAGGAGGTATAATCTAGTATATCCCGAGTAATCATCCAGAAAAGATTTTTTTTGTTGTATTGTTGAAGCCCTCTATGTCTGACTCCACTAGTTCTAGTAATTCTATTTTCTACTAGTAGCAAGTTTGAAAGGCTTGTTAGCATATTTAGCTTTTACACACAAAAGACATTTAGAAAAATTGTCAATATTCACAGCGGGAATTAAGCACATATTTTTGAATCATTTAATGGAAACAAAATTAACATGGCTTGGCCCACCATGTCATAGATCAACAAACTTAGCAATATAAGCTGAACTAGAAGCATTTCCACCCATGATCTCATAATCAAGATTAAGTACAAACAAACTTCCATTCAAGTATACCTTCGTAAGAAAGACCCCATTATGAGAGATAACAACTTTGTCATCTCCAACAACAATTTTTGTCCAACTTTTTTGAGAAGTATACCAAAAACCAAGTTTCTACGAAGGGAAGGCACATACAATGCATTGCTTAAGGACAGTAACTTGCCGATGCTTAAGGACAGTAATTTGCCAGAAGTAAATTTGAGAAGAATCTTCCCTTTACCTATAACTCTGGCAGTCGTAGAGGTTTCTATGTAGAATTATTCACTATCGGGCACGTCTTTAAAGTCCTACATAAGCTCTACTATCGTAGATCCATTTAATGTTGTTTGCCACCAGGTTTGCTTCTTCAACCACTATGCAGATTATTCCTGTGTCTTCGGCAAGGTTGGCCTGGGGTACAGGCTTCCAGTTTGGCTGTGACTGCCATTTATAAAGTGGACACTGGTATGCTTATGCCCCAGTTTGCCGTAGACATATCACAACTCCTTTGGTTTTTGTATCTGATTGCTGAACTTGTTTTGCTGTTAAGATAGCTTGGTTTATGGTTCTTCTTACCTTTTCGTTTAAACCTGTCTCTATTTGTAGGCACATAAGATTCAACTAGGTTAGCTTTAGAACAATTTTGACAAGGAGCATCTATCTTATCTTTCAGGTGATTAAATTCTTTTATTCTCATGTAGCTCATTCGTTCCTATAGAGTGAGATCTTTCTTCTTATGTTTCAGTTGCTTTCTGTAGTCACTCTAGGATAGTGGAATTTCTCGATCAGCACATTAGCCTATAAAATCTTGCACATCTTCATGTTCTCACTTAGAACATCAGCACATTGGTTCTGATAAACGTGAACCTGTTCCATGATTGTTTTGTCATCACTAATTTGAAAATGCAACCATTCATCAACCACATATTTCTTCTTTCCAGCATCATCAGCTCCATACCTAACCTTCAATTTCTCGCAAATGATCTTGGCATATTCGAAGGTGACAAATAAATCGAACAAGAGGTTAGTCATATGATTCAATAGATGCCCCTTGACCGCTTTGTTGTCTTTCTCAAATTTGTTTTAAAGTAGCCTCATCAACCGTCTTACTTTTATCTTTAGCTATTGCATTAGGGGAAGCATTAGAGGTTTCAGATGTATTGTTCTCTTCAGGTAGGTTACAGAATAATACATAATCTGCTTCTAAATCCTCAAAGAAAATTAGAAGCTTTTGGGACCAATGTTTGTAGTTGGTTCTGTCCAAAGGTTCGATTTTTGAGTGATATGGGAGAGTTTTGTTAATAGAGAGAGCCATTGATTTATGTATGATAGAATAAATCGCTTTCAAATTGTAGGAAAATAGGTCTAAATCAATGAAAAGGAAATGAGAATAGGAGTTGTGCCGTGAGAATTCACTGCCTTGAAAGCGATTTTGGCTCGAGCTTGGTGCAAATTGAAAACAATCGTTCACCTCCCAAGGTTTACACAGTTAGCTTGTTGAATGCATGCACTTGCGGGTAGAAGCTTGGAGCACACAGGACTACAATTACCCAAAATAGAGAAGAGAAAGTAGAGAGGGAGAGGAAACGAGGAGCTTGGTTTAAGTTAAAGCAGCAGGGGAGCAAACTATTTATACTGTACAGTGGAGCTATTGGAGGTGACAAAAAGAACTGAACAACTATGGTGCAAAATGAATTTGTGGCTAAAAAAAAAAGGCCGCCACTCATGCTGCTAAAGAGTAGGACATTGGTGGAGAAAAAATGGGAGAGAAATCTACAAGTGAACGTTGGTGGTTTCTCCAAAAAAATAGTAGATAGGGCCCACAGCCCATGGTCGTGGCTGCGCTGCACTCAGAACAAACTGTACAGGGCGAGTGAACGGCGCACATGCGTGTGTGTGGTATTCACCCTCATCGCACAACGCTACAAAAACCAAACCCAAAGGAATTTAACAAGCCCAAGAAAGAGGGAATAATAAAAACCACACAATGGGGCTTCTCATCCCCCTATGTGGGACAAGGACTACCAATAAAGTAAGCTATTTTTTGCCATTGCTTCCAACACTTTCAACATATCTTAGTAATTATTTGGATAACGTATAGAATGATTGAAGTTGAAGATATTAAATTCTTAAAATAGAGATAGACAGTCTTCCGAACAACTACAATCTATATTCGGGTAACCCATGAACCCATATTTGCTAGAGGTCCTCTTTCCTAGCAAATTAAAGGGACGAAAATGTAACTAGCACACATAGCATTGTTGAAAGACGGAACACTCTCTTTGTCTATTGAATCGACTACTCCAATGGGTGTAAATAGTATCATTGCAAAGCAAATCTTTTGCATTAGGAGACACTGTAAATTCACTGCAAAAAACAATATTACCAAAGTCAACAAATTCAAGGGATGCATTTATATCCAATGACAATCAGGTTTTGATTAAATGTATATTATAACAAAATATTATGCTAGTACTACATAGTTTGTACGTAGTACTATTGAGAGTACAGACAAGCTTCCACTCCAATCTCAAAAACATAACCCGTTGTTCACATGTTGAGATCATGCACACATAACTTGCATTTGATTTTGCACACTTAATTTATGACTAATGCACGCCAAGCATATTACTGATGCACGCTAAATACAAAATTGATGCATGTCGTATATCTTGTTTATACAATATATATAATTTTTGGTGTTTAGTTTTTTCTCTATTTTCTTCGTTTACTTTATTGACAATTGTTTATAATATTGTTTATAACATTATCAAGATATATAGAATAAATGTTCAACATATATATCGCGACAAGTTGTTGTTTTATGAGTTCTAGTTTACCTGTACTTCTTTTTTAGTATTATGTTACTAATACCTAAAATCGTACATATATGATGCTATTCACCAAGTATGACGCTAATTTTCACCAAATATAATACTATGTTTAGTACACGTTGTAATAATAATAATAATAACTTGATATAACTCAGTTGCACCTAATATGTTATATTAATAATTGCTAAATATGATATGAATGTTCACCAATTAAACTTTTCCAAGTATTCATTATATATCAAATTTAGTTGAATAGAATATATTCAAAAACAAGATTAAAAAAATAAGTGAATCATAAGCACATTTCTATTTTTGATATCCTTATTCACTAAAAATCCCAAGCCATTATCCAATTGATACTCAAACAAATTGTATAATTGATGCAGAACAAATATGTTGTAGATGCACGCTAAAACTGAAACGAATGCACACCATATATTTTGCTTAAGCACCATATCAATTTTAATTAGGTGTTCGGTTTGTTTCTCTATCTTCTTATTTTTCTGTTTGACAATTGATTATAATATTGTTCATATGATTATCAATATATATCGGACAAATGTTCTCACATATATTTCAGGTGATTGTTTTTATAAGTTTTAGCTTATACGTATTTTTTCCCTTTGAATTTAGTATTATTCTAATCTATCTGTAAACATAATAGTAATCATTCAATAACTGCTATTTCCTACGCTGGCCTTAACTCACGGAGGTAGTGAAGATCTGCACCGCTAATAAAATACATCAACTGAATCTGATCCATTCATTTTTTCAGTAAAGAAAAGAAAACAAAAATTAAAAGTGCACTCTCAGCAATATTGCCCCACGTCTCCTTTGACCGCTAACCCCCAACTCTTAATGTCTTCCCACTTCTTTGTCTCTTCCTCTCCAAGTCATTGCTTCTCACCGTCATCAACAAACCTCCATAAAGAACGTGCTCTTACACAAAACACCAATTCTCCTTCAAACTCATTTCCAAAACCCATTGCCACTGCTCTGAAACAACGACCCCCTCATCGACAACTTCACATTCATGGGAAGAGAAAGAAGATGATGAGAGAGAATCCGACAACACAAAAGCTAGCATAAGTGAAGTTAATTGAGTTTAAAAGCATCAGCATCTTTAATGCAATTTGCAAGTGAGGTTGCTTCTCTCCCTTGATGGCTAACCCCCTTATTTCCAAAAGCATGTGTAAGTGAGATTGTCGTAGGATATAATTGAGTATAAAAGCATGAAGATAGTATTATGATATCTTGTGAAATTAATTAGGACTTCAACCTTCATTTCTAGCTATTTTATGTCATTTGCTGTCAGAATCTTTAGCCACACACTTGATGCTTTCAATTAAAATTGATCTAAAAATGGAATTGCAGAAATTTTTGTTTCATATTTACCTAATGTGTGTTTTCCCTTATTTTTGGACAACTTTAATCCAATGTTCTCCTTTCATTGACTCATTCAGTGCCTTCTTAGTATAGTTTGGTTAAGTCATAAGTTTGTACTACTTCTGCTTAGCTTCATCTTCTTATAACACGGTCTATATTATATTTCTTTTTTGAGTTCACACTGCTATAGTCATATTGTATTTAATTTCTTTTTGTTTCATATTTACTTAATGT
>JACYFF010031958.1:36626604-36666934 GCA_017589665.1 Selenicereus undatus | reverse complement strand
TAGTCATATTGTATTTAATTTCTTTTTGTTTCATATTTACTTAATGTGTGTTTTCCCTTATTTTTGGACAACTTTAATCCAATGTTCTCCTTTCATTGATTCATTCAGTGCCTTCGTAGTATAGTTTGGTTAAGTTATAAGTTTTTACTACTTCTCCTTAGCTTCATCTTCTTATAATACGGTCTATATTATATTTCTTTTTGGAGTTCACATTGTTGTAGTCATATTGTATTTAATTTCTACAGTGCTACATTTGGTGCATGAGAATTCTTATTATATGATGGTCATTTGAGTTGGGAGTTGGTAGATAAATGGGTTGGGACTTGGGGTCATATACGGGTAGAGACAAAAGAGAGAGAAACGCATGTGGGTTTTTTGAAAGCTAAGAGGAAGATTGAGAAGGGGTTTTGGAGGTGGGGAAAGAGGAGGAAAATTAAATGCAATAGTGACAATTGACAACTAGATGGATGACATTTTCGGTTTTTTGGTATCAAGCCCTATTGTAATTTGATGTTGTCGGTTATGGCTTACTGTTTTGACCATCTGTTAATTATAATATTAACATTTAATTTCCGGAACATGTGATGCATACCCTTCAGTAGCTAAGGAGATTGTTGCAAAGATTTGAGAAACAAAAGACTTCTCGGGCTCTTAGTGTACCCTTTGAATTGAATACGAAAATATGACCAAGATGTTATTGGGCTTTTACTCATTTGTAAATGAAATTCTAGCCACTAAGCAGTTTACATTCAGAACCCATAGGCACATTCCTGCATTGATAGTGGTTGATGTAAACCATTTCCATTCTCACATGCATTTCAATTAACAAATCTTACATTATAAGAGAAATACAAAGAAGAAACATCACGTTATACCCTTGCCCAGTTGCATCTTTTGGAGCCATGAGAGATTTCCACAATGGATAAACAAATTAATCACAACGTATATAAACCTCCCACATCAACCCTACAGGTTGAACAATCCATATCATGTTAGCCATGATATGCTACTTTTCTGAAATCATAGCATGCATAAACCTCCCAACACAACCCTGCAGGTTGAACAATCCATATCATGGCTAACATGATCAAGATAAAACTACTCGACATTACAATATTAAAAATTTAAAATTTAAAAGATGATGATGAGATGATGACAAAGAACATCACTCCATTTTCTTTGTGATCTTTCTAAACCATGCGTTGTTGGAGGTTGATGCTAAGCTATCTTGATTTTTCATGGATGCTACTTTATATTATTTATATTTAGTAATTTCAATTAAATTATATCTTATTCTAATAGATGTGTAATACGAGACATTGAATCAAATCTTAATTTACACTAAACCACGCAATGCTATACATGCATTATAGGAGACAGATTTCAGATATCTTTATGATTGGCGTTGTTCATTTGTTATTTCTGATGCATTATATGTGCGGTAGTTTATACTTATTTTTATTTAATATTTCAAATCCAACTAAATTTTATTGTAATTAATGGAAAGCATGATAAATTGGATCAAATTTCGATAATTGGGAATTATTGCAGAACTGTAGCATATTTAAATTTTATATTTTCACTCTACTTTGAAATTCAGGCACATGTGTGAGTACGTTCAGAATTTTCCCTTTTTTTGAGTATAATTATAGTTTCTATCTAAAATATGGATTAAACAATCATTACCCAAATCCATACATTATAGGAGATATTGGATCATATTTTGCACTCCAAACCCAAACTCTTCCACTATAACAATGTCCAATTACCCTTCCATGAGCGCACACTTATTGATACCTTACTGTTACTCATGTTCATTTTATATTCTTACTCTATAGTTTACTTCCAATATACATTAGTGAAGCCAACTAATTTTCTTGCCTATTCTTCATTTGTAGCTTTTTTTTTGTAGATCTGCCCTTGATGTCCATATTCGTTGAGGTTAGTCTATCATATTACTATATTTATTATATGTACGTAGTTTATCATCATTTGTATTTAATATTTCAAATCCAACTAAAATTTGTTGTAAATAATGGATAACAGGATATACTGGACCAGCTTTCAATAATTAGGAATTATTGTAGAACTGCAGCATATTTAAATTTTATATTTCCATTCTACTTTGGACTTTAGACATGTGTGAATATGTTCAAAACTTTTTTTTGGGGGGGGGGGAATAATTACAGTTTTTTTTATCTATAATGTTGACTAAACCATTATTACCCAAATCCATACGTTGTACGAGACATTGGATCAGATCTTGCACTCCAAACCCAAACTCTTCCACTACAAGATACGCTAACAATGTCCAATTACCCTTTCATGAGCATACACTTATCGATATCTTACTTTTACTCATGTTCGTTTTATATTCTTAACCTATAATTTACTACCAATATACATTAAGCAAGACCAGCTACTTTTCTTGCCTAGTCTTCATATGCAGCTTTTTTCTACATATTTGTCTTGGTAGCAGTATTCATTAAGGTTAGCCTATCATGTTACTATATTCATTATATGTGCGGCAGTTTGTTATACTTTTCCACATGCATGTTTGCATTACCATCCTATTTTATTCAAAATTATAGGTACATCTTTATAGTTCTCTTACAAGATAATATAGGTTGTAGAAAACTCACTGTTCTTCATGAGGATGCTCAAATTCTTTTGCAAATGATGACTACCCAATTGGATGTGTATGCGACGCAGGTATTACAATTTCCATGCTTATAACATTTTGTACAGTTTATTGTTTTATTGTTGACTATCCTATGTTAATATTTTCCACAACCATATGGTCATCTATCGCTTTATGTGATTTTAGATGATTACAAAGGTAAACCATGATGAGCCTCCATACCACCATCAAGTAGAGGTTCCTATAACTTTTATTGTGCCAGTCAATTGTGAGGAAGAGGTTTATTACTTACGAAACAATAATGTTAGGTACACCTTGTAGAGAACATGTAAATATAAATTTCAACCCATCAATGTTATTCAAATTATTACGAAAACTTTATTTTCTGTGTATGTATAAAAAGAGGAGGTGGATTCTTCGTCATTGACATCATAGATTGACTTCTCATCAAGTCATTTAGCTTGATTTTTATCATAATCACTATTGAATATCTCTATCATACTATTATAGACCACTTTCACAGTCATATGACGTTTAATTGTTAATCCCAATGGATATGCACGAAGTTGCCATCGACTTATATTTTTCATTGATTATTCTATTTTTCTATATTATAATGTTGGCTATGTGTACAATGGCTATCAGTTTATTACTTGCATAGTATATGTCTACAAAAAATCTATTTTAACATGTACCGTACAAAGTACGGGTTCAGACTAGTATAATTAATACCAAAGTAGTATATGCGTGATAGTGCTATCCTAATATGATACTAGTGATCAGCAAACATAATATTAATTCCTACTAGATATTATTCAATTGCTCAACATATATATTACAAATGCTCTTTAAATGTAATATCATAACTACCAGATTTCTTTCTAGGTGTTAATTGTAGTTCAAGTTTTGTTGAATAGAATATATTCAAAAAGAGATGTATAAAAAAAAAAAACTAAGTTATAAGCTCATTTTTATTTCTGTACACTCATCTTTATATTATAAATAGTAGAATCTAAGTGCCTAAAAAACATTCCCTCCTCCATCCCAAGAAATCCATGCAATCCCTCTTAATTGTCATATTTAAATTTTAAATTTAAATTTAGACTAAAGATAATAATATATCAATATCTTTTTAGGAGAAAAAAAAACTCAAAGCGGTTACAAATTTACAATCTCTATTAAATAAGTCTCTCTTTCCCTAAAATTATGCAGCGGTTTTAACTCCCTACTTCCATATTTCTTTTCATTGCCAACCATGACTTCGATCCCTCACTGCTTCCATCCCTTTAAATAGCCATAATCTATTAGTTAATTCTCATTGATTCGGTTTACTGATCCGTTGTTTCACCACGAGAGAGAAATGGAGGACTTAGGATAGAGAGCCAGAGGAGTTTCATGAGTGGCTGTTGAGGCCTCCTTTGTGCCATATAAAGACTTGAATCTTTCCTTTTTCTTAATTTTCCCCCACTTTGTAATTTTTTTGGTTGATTTTTGTCCCTTTCCTCCCTTTTGATCGATGTCATGCTTTCATTCTTCATGAATGAGTATTCATTACAATTGAATTTTGGGCTTCATTTTAGGGTTTAACTACCAAGGGATGAGAGTGGTTATGCATGTTCTGGTCGGGGGGAGAGTTGGCTAAGAAAGAGAAAAAATTGTTGTATCGGGGCAATTTGTGGACCACACACTAAAGAGAGAGATCGAAGTCGAATTTCAATTAACATTGAATGGGTAAGGTTTGAAATTCATTATATGAAACACAATTGGTGCAAAAATATACAATATTTCTATAGTTAGTTAGATAATTTAGTCCATATCAATTTATAACTTTTTATTATCAATGTAATTTGTTACGAAAATTGAGGTTGTTGATATGCAGTCAGTTATATAATTTATTCTATCAATTTATAAAATGTTCAAACAAAATGTAAGCATTGATCAATTTTTTCCTATTACGTACTAATGTAAGTTTCATTAAATTTAGAGAAAAATATATGAAGATTAGTTCGATAATCTCTGTTTCGAGAAAGAATCATACTTACCAAGTATTGTTTGATAAAATGTCATTGTAGTTATCTTTTTTTGCTTTTTAAAAACTTTTTCTTCTTAGTGTTTGCATCATGTTTTTAGTTATTTTATATTATGTCCATCAACATACATTTACATTTGCATCACATGTTTCAAATAGAAATTGCAATTTTAATTTTATCTAAATGTATCAATCACATGAAATCTTTTTTTTAAATTTTAAGTTGTATTTTATATAAGTGATTAACAAGCCTCTCCCATCCCCTGCCTCCCCCCGAAAAAGGAAAAATAGAAAAAAATTTGTTGTGGGTAATGTTGAATTTGTTGTGGTAGATGAGTTAGGCCCTGTTTTTTTCGTAGTTTAATGAACCCAACCCACTCTTTTCCCCCATTCCCACTCATTCTCACACTTAAACAAAAATACCACTCCTTTCCACCCTCACCCACTCCTTCCCCCCTTTCCCACACTCCTTCATTCAACTTCCCAACTTCATTCAACTCCCGCCCATTCTCAACCACTCCTTCCCCCCTTTCCCATACTCACCCATCCTACACCCATCATTTCCCACTAAAAATAACAGGGCCTTATACAAATATATGGACACGTGTAGAAGTGTCACAATTGATTGTAGGGTGGCAAGTATACCTTAATTTTTTTATTTGTTTTTTGTAGAGGGAAATGTAAAGGTCAATGTAGGCCTTTTTTATGTAAAAAGAGGTGCCAAGATCGATAACGCCCTCAATTAGGGGTATGCAAAATCGGTTAATCGGAGTTTCGGTTAATCGAAAATTACTTAACTAGTTTTTCGATTCAAAAAAATTCCGAACCGTAACCAAACAAAAAATTTCGGTTCGTCCAAAACCCGAACCGTAACAGCACCAAAAAGTCGGTTAACCATTTTTTCTGTTCGGTTACCGGTTAACTGTTAATAAATAATAAAAACATATGCTTTCTTACCTAATTTTTTTTTTATGTTTAAACTCTTTTTATAAAAATTAAACTTTGGTTACCATTAATAAATAATTAAAAAAAAGTGCACTATTTTACCTAATTTTTTTATTTTTTGTGTATAGTTTTAAAAAATAAAATTATGTTCGGTTCGGTTAGCCAAATTTTCAAATCATCCGAACTGTAAACCAATTTTTTTTCCGGTTCAGTTTAATCAAACCTATTTTTTTGAAATATTTATTCGGTTAAGCGGTCTTTCGGTTCGATTCGGTTTCGGGTTGTTTACCCCTACCCTCAATCGTTCAAACTATTTTGTATAAATATATTTGTGTTTTAGTTAGGAATAAATGCTCTGTCAAATAGTTCTGACATACACATATACTTAAGCATTCTCATCATGTAGGCCTTCATATACTTCATTCATGTTTCGTTAAATATTTAATTTTATTGACTTCTACCATTTAGACACCCGTGCAAGCACAAGGACAAAAACTAGTTCACAAAAAAAAAAAAAAATCAATAAACGATTTGGCTTGATAAAACTTACAAAGAAAAATCTTAAGAAGTAGTAAAATACTCACCAAATATAATATTCATATTCACTAAACATGATACTAATGCTCACTAAATATAATTGAATTGCTCACCATTTATAATACTAATACTTACGGCATATAATATGAGGCTCTCCAAATTTTTGGGGTTTTCACTATATATCAAATTTAGTTGAAAAGAATGAGCATAAATTGTTTTTCTTTGTTTTAGGCATTTTTGATTTATTTACCTCTATTTTTTTTAAATAAATATTTTTTATGAACTAATTTTGATTATTATTAATATAAGTGGAACAAATACTCACTATATGCATTGTAAATATGAATAATAGTTTTATAGGTTTTTGGTTGGTCCATCTTTTTTTATTTAATTAAATTCAAAATGATATATATGATAATGCTAGCTAGATATACCACCAAAGCTCCCTAGATCCTATACTAATATCCACTAAATATAATCCAAATGCTCGCAATATATATAGATGCCAAGTTTGCATATGGTTGTCTTACACTTATTATTAATGTAGTTTTTTTTTAAGGCATATCCATATAACCAAACTTCAATATAGTTTTCTTTTTAAAAAAATGATGAGATGAAAGATCTCAAAACAAAAGAAAACGTTTAAAAAAGAAAAGCAATCCTTACAATTTGTAGGTTATCCTTAGAGATCAAAAAGCCATTATAGGAAGTTACTGTAGAATAGAATTTAGGGGGCATTAGAGCACATTCGTGAAATTCATAGGTTATTTGGCAAATGGAATTTTTAGCAAAAAATTACTTTGAGGTAACCTATAATTTGTGGAAACTATGTTTAGGGGACACTGTTTTTAGAATGCAATTTGAGATACATAATATGGCACTCACACAATTAAGGCGGTATTTTCCAATGGCTTAAATATGGTGAGTTTTAGGTGGGAAATACATCTTAGATTCCTCATTCTAATTTTACCCTCACTTGCCCCAATGGTTGGATTTTGAACTCTTTAAGGGACGAATCTTCCATCCCGCTCCTCCCTACTTTTTTTTAACCCTCCTCTCTCTCTATCTCTCTCTTGTCTTCATTGCCTTGAGGATGTCATTGAACGAAAGGAAGGTGAGAGTTTTTTAAATTTAATTTTTTGTTTTTAATTTTGTTTGGTTGTTGTATTAGTCTTTCTCTTATCTTCTGTATGAGTTTAAGAACTTATACATTGCTCCTTTCATGTTTTCTATTTTCAATGATGACTGAGTTAATTTAGTGTGATTGGAGGTTGATTATAAGGAAAAATGCATAGATCATCTTTATCATGAAAGATATCAGAATCAAGCCAAAGCACTAGTAGAGTTTATGTCAAGTGCCTGAGATGCGACAAGTTCTTATGTTGGGTTGATAAAGTTAACCTAAATATGCAAAGGAAAAATGCAATTGGTGAAGTGAAACATGAGCCAAGGGAGTTGAAAATGATGTTCAAAATTCTTGAGAAATGGTAAAGCACCTTCTCTATGTCACTGATTGGAGTAATTGTATTAATTACACTTGTCCTGGTTATGTAATATGTAGTATGTATGAACATGATGCATGTGAACACGGAATTCTAAAATGAAGATGTAATTGGAATTAGAAGCTTAATCAATTCAAAGCTTGTTAAAATAACATCAAGTTTGGTCTCAAGGCTTTATAATTTCATGCAGCATCCTATAACTATCTCCCTGAAAAATATCAGTTGAACTACACACATGTCCTGTCCAAAAAACACCAAGCTGATACTACTTTCAATCCCTAACTACAAACAAGTACAACAAGTATGACACTTAATACACACTTGTCCACATACACCAAAAACATTTAAGCACTAACAAATTCAAGAATAAGTTGCCCAAAGTAGTGGAAGCAAAGTAGCCCGTTCAAATTACTTGGCTAGATTGAGTTGGATGATTGCGGCTGCAACGGCTAAAGGAGAGGCATGGTTGACCTTTGGGATCCTTTGGGTTCTTCTAACTGGATTCCTTATCTTCTGTTGAGTCTTCTTCTTATGTTTCTTTAGGAGTCTGCCATTTTTATCCTTTGACTTCCTCCATGTGAGACTATTATGGCCTAATTGTTTTCATTTCTTACACCTTACGGTGCCATTCAAATGGATGAAATTGCTTGGTTGAGATAGGATAGTTTGGATATTCTGTTTTGGTACTTATTTTGCCTTCTCATATTCCTAAGTTCAAAGGCCAAAAGCAAGAATCCAAAATAGGGTGAATTATTCCATTGTGTAGCTTTCAATACTTCTCAACCAAAAATCATTCAGCATAGTAATCAGCCAACTGGTGGTTTTGCCTTTGAATGCACTTAGCAGCATGCTTACACGGTAATCCACTAATTTGCCACTTTTTTAGAATTACAATAGAGTTCTCCCAACTTCCCACTGAAATTTGCAGTTCCATTTTAAACGTCAAGATGCCCTCTTTAGGCTAAGACTAAGTTACTTCAATTTTGTAACTTTGACTAATGTAGCTTTAGCTTTTTCACAATATAAGGGTCCACTTTACCCTCCCACACAGCTGACTTCTGAAACTTTTTGTCAAATCTAGCCATAATGAGCTTTCTTATCTCCGTTAGCATAGTGCAAATGGGCTTCCCTTGACACTTGACAAAACAATTATTAAAACTCTAAACAAAATTATTTGTGTTGTCATCTAACATAAGACTTTAGTCAAAAGTAAGCCTTGCTGAATATTTAAGGGGCTCATTTTCCCTTAATTAATTAAAGGTAAATGGGCATTTGCCCTTGATCTTCTCCATTGCCTTTCTCTAAACACATTTTAAGTATGCATTTGTAGCAATATAAAAAAGTAGTGAAGCTATGTACCCTCAACATTTTAGGGGGATAAGCGTAAAAGAATAAGTAAGTGTAATAGAAAGTTTTGAGGAATCAAATTTGAAAGTTCCAGCAAGTATTACAGGCATATACTATCATAAATTGAAGCAAAGCTTTTGTAAAATTGCATGACATGTATCCTTCTTAGAGCTTGAGGCATTATCTTCTTCAAAGCCTTAATTATACCATTTAATATAAGCGAAATTAGAAAAATTGGCGTTGGTCTTGCTATAAAATGGTAAGGGAATAAAAAATAAAAAATAAAAGCGAAGGGGCCTAGATTCTACCTTGTGTCTATCACATACAATTGTGTACTTGTTGTTATCTTCCTTTGCATCAAGAGAAGTTGCATGTTCATGAAGGGAAAAAAAACCCTTCATTATTCTTTAGTGTCTTAAGGCGCTCGTAACACCCTAGGGCTAGTGATGTTAATGTTTTCTTACATTCTTGGACGAAACGGGCAGAGTTTCACCTAAAAATTGACAATTTCTCAGGCTTAAAGCCTTATGTTAAATCAAGGGCACTGAAATAAGCTCAATGACTATGCGCCGGAGTTCACAACTCTACGAGCCACTCGCCCGGAGCATACCAAATAATAAAGTTCAATGATAAAAAAGGAAATAAAAGATACAACTCCACGGATCACACATCCGGAGTACTGGAGTTTACATCCCAAAATATAACTAACTTCAACCAAAAAGACAACTAGCTAATAAGATGGTTGGCTCACATGGCCATATAGAGCGACTTCTAAACAATATGTATTACATGAACTAGAGTACGTTGTTTATGTACAATTACAACTTTGGGGATACATCATACTACACCATTTAACTCATAAGTCTACTTTTATATGTGCACACATGACACCTTTTTCAAAGCAAGGGTATACTCCAACTTGGCATACATAAGTTGATTTTTATCTATCACATCGAAAACCTGGGAAAAGGGGAAATAGAGATGGGATGAGCTACCAAACACCGAATGAGTATTTCTCAACTCCTTAAAAACCAAAACATTTGCAGGCAATAACGATAAGTAGCAATCACACAACATTTATATACTACTATCATATTAGGCAACAAATGTCCCCAAGGAAACCATCACCTCTAAAGTTCACACCAAGCCACTCAAGCTTGTATCTACACCCTTAATAACCAAACTTCCTTAATAACCAAGCACTCAAGCAAATAAGCAAGCAAAATCACAAAGATCGGGTAAAAAGCTTTTAGACATGCATTTTGAAAACGTAGTGACTCATTTTGCACTTAAAGAATCGTTCACAAATCAATCTAGCCTCCTCAAGGCTCATATACTTTTTAAAAGCTCCTAAAATACCCACATTCGTAATAATTCAAACTGTTTTCTTATATAACAGGAAAATATCTTCTTATTCGGGCATAAGATCTCATAATGTGTTGGCTAGGGGAGATCTACACTCATGCTGTGTGAGGTTGTCACTCACAACTCACGTTATCCCCAAGGCATGCATAACAAAACATTTGGCCAAAACGCGTCTTAGCAAAGTAAGTCCAACTTCGATATTGTCCTCTATGGGGGCAACAACTTACACCTTGTCCTGTGTCCAGTCCCCCCTCAAGGTTTTATCGCGCGTTACATATCATCGAACATTACCTTTGGGGGAAACAACTCATGCCTTATCCTGTGTCCAGCGTCCACCCTAAAGGTTTTATCACTTGTCATCGAACATTACCCTTGTCAAGGTCTTCTAGGGTTCTGACTTCTGGGTCTACCGCCCTAGGCTTGGCTAATTGTCTAGCATTATCTTAGCTATTAAAATGCTCTAAACCGCTATAGTTATTAAAAGAGGTCATTGTCACATGCACACTACAAAAAAAGTCACTTTTACCAATAGGGGTCTATCTATTGGTGTAAGGCACTTTTCTATTGATAAAAGGTTTTACTAATAGATATTGGTTTATTACTAATGTGTTGGTAAAAACTTTATCGGTAAAAGTACTACCAACAGATAACCATGAATTGTTGGTATTATTTTTTAATATCAACATACATGTTTTTCTTTGTAATGAACAAGTCTTTAGTGATAGATCTTAAATTGTTGGTGTTATGTGCTTGTACCAATAGATATCTCTGCTATTGTTTGTTATAGTGGCGCCTAGATCTTGCCCAACAAACTTATCTGTTTGTACAAAGTCTTTTCCTCTAAAAATATTTGTTGGTAATAAGGCATTCCCTCCATGATATCTGTTGGTAGAAGTCTTTATTGCCAACAATATCTGTTGGCAAAGGTCTTTCCCACCAACAATATCTGTTGGTAAAATGCTTTCCTACCAACGATATCCATTAGTAGAATGCATTTCTTGCCAAACATTTATGTGGTAAAACTTATGATCTCCTGTTGGCAAATTTTTTTTTATCATGTATTAGAAAATGTTGAGAATGGTAATATAATAAACCTGTCACCATTTTGTAATAGAAGCCTATATCGTTATCTGTGTACATTGGTCAAGATGGAAAGCTTTGCCACAATAATTTAGGCCTCCATCACAATGATCTTGGGAGTTCACAAAATACCACAGCCATTGTCCATTCTCTAACAAAAGTGTACTGATGTCCAAATTATCAATGAGTATCAAGCACTTGATAATAATATTCAACAAGAATCCTAGGTAAATTAAATTAAGACAATCAATTGGAAACTAAATATCTTGTTCTTCATTTCCTTCTTCATCTTCTGCACTTTGATTGCATACACCTTATCTTCAGGATCATCCTCTACAAATTCATTGTCATTTTCATTTTCCTTGCTTGTAACCTCATCCTCAAGTGAGGAAATTACATCTTCTGATAAGCCCTGCAAAAATTGCCACAAACAACACCATGTTTATTCAAGGCATAGTAATTATCATTGCTATTATAACACATCAAATATTTTTTATGGACCCACTTTAGCATGAGGATTTTCCAGTAGATACCCATGCACGTACGGACCTCTGTGTCTAAGAAAATGATTATGTCATTGCAATGATTTGAGGATGTTCCCTGAAAATGGATTACAAATCCAGGTTTTGCAGATTGCCAAAACTCTTGGTTGGGTACTTAAAGGAGCTGACACGAAGAAGGCATACCTTCACCTCAATTGTAGAATTCCAAATGAGCTGAAACTCATCCTTAACTGCCTTTTGTTCACCCATGGAACATGTGCAAGGGTTGTTATACAAAGTTGGGAAATCATGAAAACAAAGATTCAATTAAGAAGCCTTATCCCTTGTTAAATTAGTGTAACAACTCTGGTAAAAGAAGGCAATATTTCCTTTAGTTATTCATATCAATGTATTATATATGTATGCTTATCTCTCTATGCCGTTTCTTTTATATCTATGCCACGATATCATGTTGTTAGCTATAGGAGCCGTATAATTTATTCCATGATTGTCTTTCCTGATTTGCATGTAGGATTATAGGTTCAACCTGGCCAAACTGATCCTACAGGCGAATGAGCTAACTGAAAGCAAATCTGGCTCCAGCAAAAAAAAACTAGTTATTTTGACTTTCATCTAAATTGACTGACAGATTGCTTTTATCACAGCCCCTGAAGGTTAGACCTTTGTCTCTTAAACACTTCTTGTAATTAACTAATATTTATTCTAGCATATTTTAAATTCTGTGTGTCTATGCAGGATATTGAATATACTGATTGGAAATGGGTAGAAGGACATTTCAATACTGGACATAAATAAAGGTTGCAACTTCTGTTGCTCCCCTAAATCATAATTAAAAATAGTGAAAATATTCTCCTTCAAGACTTTCATTAAGCAATTGGTGTGTAATGCGAGAATCCAAACCATATACTTTGGCAAAGTCTACAAAAGCCTAAATTGTTAATTTATCATGCAAAATAGGGGTGACCCTAACCCAAGATGGGGATTTAGCAGAAATAATTCCATAACTAACAAGATACTTGTCAAGCTACACTAGCAAGTTAAGAGCGAGAAAGTTGAAACCAAATGAACTTGGCACTTTAGAAGGATTAGCATCATCTTCCCTAGCTTATGAACTCTCTCTTTGGTTTCCTTGTGCTCCTACTCAATTTTGATTCTTTTAGCTCGCTCTTCCTCCAAAGCGCATCTTTTACTACGGGAACGAGGAACTTTGATGCCCATACCAAGGGTCTTTGCATAACCACTTTTATCTTCTCGCACAACCTTTTTAAAAATGTCATCTCGAGTAGTAGGATCACATGTGTCTTCCTCAAATTGAGATAACTCAGGCTCAATTCCTTCCTATCAAGTTGTCATATAAACATTCGATCGCATCAATACCACAAGATATTTTAGTTAGAAAAATACTTGAAAAAGTTGAAAAGGAATTGGAATGCCAAAATAACATTTTGATTACCTTTGCCGCAGCAGAAGCATCATCAAGCTTTGAACCCTTCTTTAGTTCATGGGTCTTAAACCATATTTGAAGCCTATCTAACTTATTGCCTTTTTCCTAAATAAGGTGTATAATACAAAGTAAGATAAGCTAACTAGGTAAACATATAGTTCGTAAAATTAAATTTTATAATACTCTTCTTTTGCACGTGTACGTGCAAAACTCTTTGTTCCCACATAGTGAGGTAATTTTGCGTTAGCTCGATTTTCAATACCTCTTTTACCCCCTTCCTAATGTGAGACCGAATAAAATAAAACAGTGTTCTTTCAAAGAAGTTTAAGCTTTATAATTCAAAATAACAAAAGTTAAACGCTTACCTGTCCTTTGCAAGATTTCCAGAACTGTACTAAAGTTTCCTATATTTCAAGAGGTATATGCTCTGACCGCCTACCTATTGCATCATCATAGGTTCTTCCATCAAAGTGAGGCAGATTTAGCTCAGATTTATAACCTCTCCAACAAGAATGCATCTTTAGTAGTATGCAGTCATAGGGCTCACATCCTTCTGGAAAATTGAATGATCACTCTATAATAGAAGAACAAAGACGAGTTAAGAAACAAAGACCATTATTTTTGTACATATATAACATATATATGGATACAATGCTAAACTATTATGTGCACATTACTTTTTTCACAACTTAATTTTTTACATACCTTTACTTCTTACCACAATGCATCTTTCTTCTCTTGTTCCATTTTCCTCCAGTCAAAACAATCAAGTGGCAATCTTCTGGGACCTCTTGCAAGACAATCAACTAAGGAAGATAGTTGTCTTGCCGAGTGACTAATTGGTTGCAGTTCTTCATTGACATCCACAAATACGGTGTCCTTTAACACCTTTGTCTTGTTACACTCGCAACCCTTTTCATTCTTTTGCTTTGTTGCTTGCACTCGCCTTCTATTTGTAGAATTGTAAATACCTTCATTTTCTGATGATGAAATCTCATTATTTGTTTCAAAATTCTTCTCTAGGGAATCCAATGGTCTAGCATTAGATTCATTAGATTGTTGAATACTGTGCCTTAGACTATGTCGTGCCCCTTGCAATGGTTAGAATAAAAAAAAAAAATTGAAAACAATGTAAGGACAAAAGAAAATCTAATACTTCTCTAACAATGTACCAGTTGAATATCTTTCTATATGACATTGAGGGTCCTTATGCAATGGCACATTGCTCTCCCTTGGCACAATTGAAGCATTCAAACCCTTAGCGGTTGACATAGAGGTAGTTTTTTCTGGAAGACCTTACTATTAGGAATCGATAGTAAGAAGACAACGATAAAGTAAATATTGAATTTTGTAAGTATGCACTTTAAGTATAGTGTTCTGTAAAAATATAGCCTTCTACAATATCAATACAAAAATTGGATTTGTTACTCAATTTCTGGCTTAATTTATTCAGATTTTTCGATGAGCATCCCCAGAAACGGCTTTCTCAGTGTCAGATCTCAAATGGGTCTAGATGAACCTATTGAGAAACTCAAAGCTGACATTGTTGCTATGTCTAGAAGGGCAGAAATGTTAGAGTTGGAGTTGCAAACTCTTCGAAAGCAGGTTGTGAAGGAAAGCAATAGAGGGCAAGATTTAGAAAGAGAAATCACTACCTTGAAACAAGAAAGAGATGCTCTGAAGGATGAATGTGAAAAGGTCAGGTCCTCTCAGAAACACGCCTGTGACTTTAAGGTGAAAGGAAAACTCTTCAGTTACAGCTTAAAAGCACCCAGGAATAAAATGCTGAGCTAATGCTTGCTGTACATGATTTGGAGGAAATGCTCGAAAAGGACAGCAAAGGAGTGTTTGATTTACCAAACAAATCGACATCTAAAAAACACTCTCGAGATCGAGGAAAGTATGCTGAAGAGCCAGCGTGATGATGATGAAGAGCAAAAAGCTCTAGAAGTAATTAAGGAGAGTAGCAACCCACTTCAGTCAGCTAGAGAATGAACTGAAGAAACATTTAGAAGAATCTTTTGACACTTTGGCATTTGGTGAAGCTAGTAAACTACGCACAAAGAACCGTTGTCTTCAAGATATGCTTCAGAAGGCTAATGAAGAGCTTCAGCTAGCCAAAGATGATTACGAAATAAAACTATAGCAGTTGTGTATTCAAATGAATAAGAAAGCTCCCCAACCAGGAAGCATCAGCAAAGCACCAACAGGGCTTTGTAAATAGTGTGCATCTCACAAGAAATGCACACAACAGAAATTTAAGCAATAAGCAAAAATGTTCAACACATAACAGAGGATTCATCTGGGCCATATCTTGCCCCTCTGTCACACAAAGAAAAGGGATGAAACAAGAGATTGACACAAGCACTTTGCATAATTTACAGCTTGCGGGACCGCTTAGCTATTTAGAAAATAATTATTTCATTCATCTTCATATCACCATATACAAGGAAAGGGAAATGCAAGAGTCTTGCCTCTTACAAACAAAGACACAAAAGGTTGCCTGTAATCAAGGATATTTCATATAGAAACTTAAAGGCTAAGGTTTCCACCATAATTGCTAGCAAAAAGTAGTTCAAATACTGTAATAACCCAACCCTAACTCATATTTATTTATTTAAATCATATTTATTTATTTCATTAATCATGTTTATTCATTGACTTTACCATGTTTATTGACTTAATCATTCATGGTTATTTGTTTAACCAAATCATATTCATTAAATTCAATTACGCTCCATTTATTTATTTAACGAGTTCAATCATGTTATTTCAATTTTTCACCTTCATTCATCGTATTTAATCTTCCCGGTTGGGAGATATTTCATTTTGGGTACCACTTTACAACTCAAGCTTCATTGATTGATTAAATATCGGGTGAATCGATATTAGGCCTCGATGAGTATAAATTAGTGATTAATTATTTTCTTATCTTCGCTAAAATTTATTTCCGAGAAATACCAATTTTTATTTTTGTTCAACACTCCAAATAATTTTTCAAGCCCCAATTTAGTTTTTTGGGCCCAAAACAGAAGCCCAAAACCTTACTAACTTTTCTTATTTCACTAATTACTCATTTTAGCGCCTAATTTTAATTAGTAAAAAGCTAATTTTTGGGTGGATAATTTTCAGCCACATGTTGCTATTAAGTGGCACTTTATAAACACAAAATTCAGCAAAGTTATCACAAACCCATCCCCATTTTTTTCTCTCTCCTCACAGCAAAAACAGGGGCAGCAGCTGCTGCCCCTTGTGCCGCCACTTTGGGTGGTTTCCGGCCACTTTTCCAGCCACTTCTCGGCTACCCCGACTTCCCCTTGCTTCTAACTATCATGCCCAACCATTTATTTCACTCAAAACAGCCTCCTCATCTCATTAATTCAAGCCTAAAGTGAGGTATATCTCAAAACCCTAACTTGTTTTATCTTGAGTTTTATGGTTGTTTTCTTTATGGGTTATGTTTGGATGATCAAATTGATAGTTATTGTGCAATTTTTATTGTGTTTGGAGATGTTTGGAGTTATGGGTATTTGATCAAGAGGATGATTTTCATGATTTTGCAACTGTTGAACTGCTGCTGCCGAAAATTCTGGAAATCACAGGATTGTCCAAAAATTCTGAAAATTGTACTGTAGGTTCTATATATTATTTGGGATTTTCTGGCAACATTTCATGAAGTTTGGAGGTGTAATCAGGGAGTTATGGAATTTTGAAGAAACTGCCCTGTTTTGGATACGAATTTAGTAATTATGTATTAATGAAGTTGTTTAGGGTTTGGATACATATATGAGGCCTTAAATGATATTTTGTATCTGATTGTGGTGATTTACAATGATTTCAAGTGAGTTTTCTGTGAAAAAGAAAGAGGAAGTTAAATCAGTGAGGAGCTGAAATTTCAGGAAATTAGGGTTGACTTTGGGATTAAACTGGTATTGAATGGTCTAGACAAAAATTTTTATTTTTGGTGGGTAGATAGTTCAGTGTGGTATCTTTAAAATGCCTCTTTAATCTCCTTAATCCGAGGTCTGTGCAAAACGTTATGGTCGTTTTACCAAAACTGCGCAGAATGAGATCAAAACTGATACACTTGTGTTTTAGTCCCATTTTGGGAATCCTATTGTAGGAATCATGTTTTGAGTTATAAATGAAAGTTTTTGGGGACTTCTTAATCTTTTCATATTGGGGTTTTAGGTCTCCATTTGAGGTCCTGAATGAAAGTTATGAATTTTTGAAGTGAACTGACCTGCTTGGGTGTAAATCAGGTTGTTATTACAATTTCTGTGCAGTGTATACTTGGAGAAAAATTCTGAAGCTTTTATTGTAGACTGTTCATATTATTTCTGAATTTCCTGTAAGATCTCGTGAAATTTGGATGAGTATTTTGAGTTTGGTGAGCTTAATAGCTTCTAATGAGTTTAATGACCCATTTGAGGTGGAATTCTTTATCTAATGGATTTATGAATGATATATGAGAGATGGGATGTTGTGACTTATCAGACCAAGTTATTGCAGTTTATGCCATTAAATCAAGATATACCTCTCTTGGCCTCAGACCTCTATTACTTACTCAATTCAGATTGTATCAAATGTATTTATCAAGCCAGTCTAGTGTACTCGTTGTTATCTTGAACCAAACTATACATCAACGAGCCTTAAACTTGTATCAGCAACTTATTTCAGAAAAGGCCGTAACCATTCTCTCGATTATCGCCATCAAGGCTTTTTCCTTTGTAATACCATTTATCTCATTGTGGACTATTTTTACTTTCATCAATTCAGTTTTGAAGTTATATTGAAATACACGAGTTATGTGTACCATTTAATTACTCAATTTCTGTTACGCATACTTTTACTTACTCAATTGTGCGAGTAAGGATCATTTACTAACTACACATACTTTCAATGACATTTATGAAACAGAGTTGAGGCCTAGTTATCGTTCCCCATTATGCATATGTCTCAAGTCAGATGACATTTATGAAATAGCTGTCCTGTATCAAGTTTGATAACATTTTGTTTTAAAGACTCAAGGTACGTCCATTGCCTGTATCTTCAAAAAGCAGATCATGTTTATCAAGTTACAACTCTTAATGAGTTTATCAATGAATCAGTTTATACAGTGATTTGCCATTTAACTTGTGACCCCGTCAGTTATCATCTATAGGGCGTCAGCCCATCATTTACCCGCGCGGCTTCAGGCCAACTCTTGATCGGATTGGCAGGTGTACACCTATGTATAGATCATATCAGTGCAAGGGGTTCACATCCAGATAACAATGAGCAATTCAATTTCATATTACTTTCATTTTCATTTTATTGCCAACTAAATGAATTGCAAAGTCGGGTACCCATCACCAGTGTTTCTATGGTCATTTTACAAATTCAGGAATGTATGTACTGAGTTTTTGCTCATGTTTTCGAACTGTTTTCATGTTTTCCATTTTAGGTGATGAAGTGCCACATATTCCTCCTTTTAGCAAGCCTTTTTTAAGGTCATCAGATGCTCACAGTGGATTCAGCATAGCTTGAATATTGGAACCGACCTTAGGGTCAAGTACGTGTGTGGTATGGAATGTGAGTTAGTATATGGTATGGTTAAACTATTATGAGTTTCGGGCTTGAAGTGTTTCAGTTTACTAGTTTTTGTGATTGTAAGCACGAGTTGCGAGATTAAATGGTTTCAGTGAGCCTTGTCCTTATCAGGACGGCGGTAGCGCCTTCGGTTACTGAGTCTTTCACTGCAATTATCAGTAATCATGTCATTAGTATTTTTGGGGGCGTTACAAATACAATGAGTATATCAATTTATTACAACAATAAACCTCAATAACAGTAGGGGGAAGGGCAATAAAGATTTACAGGTCTGCTTTTTTTTTTTGAAAAACAAAAGAAAACTACGAGCTTAGAAGGTCGTGAAAAAATATAGCCTAGGACTAAAAACAAAATGCATCATGTTCCAACCAGGAACAATTAGCAAACGACCAACAGTGCTTTGTAAATAGTGTACATGTCACAAGAAATGCGCATAACAGAAATTTGAGCAATAAGCATGTAATAGCCCGACCCTAAATTATGTGTATTTATTTAACTAAGTCATGTTATTCATTTTTCACATTTATTTCTCTCATTTAATTATCCCTGTTGGGGGAATTCATTTTGGGCCGCATTTTACAATTCAGGTTACATTTACTGGACAATTTCGGAAAAATTGATAGTAGGCCTCGATATTTATGATTTAATCGCACCCAGTTTGATATTTTTTTTCCGAACCCGAGTTCATTTAAGGAAGATTTCGGTCCAACAAGTTCCTAATCTATTTGTTTAGCTAATTACCATCATTACCCCTAATTTTGATTAGCGAAAGATATTTTGGGAGGTTAAATTTCAGCCAAGTAAAATTTGGATCATTTTCATCCAAGTGAAAAACCAACCAAAATATCAAAGCTCTTCTATTCTCTCTCCCTTTCTTCTCCACGGCAGCTGCTGCCACTGCCCCTTCTCCTTGCTGTTTTGCCACCCTATAGCCACCAGGGCAACCACCCTACATCCACCAGATCAGCCACCATCCAACCCCCACACCCCCTCAAGTATCAAACACTATTAAAACTCTTTTCTTCTTCAAACAAGTGAGTAATCTGTAATCCCTACTATGCTGATTTTTGTTTTTGATTTTGTTTTCGTTGGTTTTTTATAGATCATGCTATTTTGATAAGAATAAGGGTTATCTTTTAAGTGGTTAATTGTTGATTAAGAATGAAAGCATGTGTGAGTTGAGATTGTTCATGATCAAACTAGTTTAAGTTTGAAGTGCTGGATTCGGATTATTTTGTATTTGATTTTGTAATACTTATCATTATAAATGATTATGGAAATATTGGTGTGATTTTGGATGAATTAAAGAGTGATTTTAGTGGGTGGTTACATGAAGAAAAGATGAAACTAGGCAATTTTAGGCTGGGAAACAAACCCAAAATAGGGGTCTGTTTATGAATAAACTGGTTTTTCGTGGGACATGGAAAAATTATGAATTTTGGTGTCGAGATACCTCAAGGCGTTAGCTTTCAATAGGCTCTAGAATTACTTGAGTCTGAGTTGTGTGGACAAAGTTATGATTAGTTTACTGAACACTGCACAAAATACATTGAAACTGGGAGCAGTTTTAAACGGTGGACTTTACGAAAAAATTAGTTTTGATTGGCTCATTACAAATTTGTGATTTTTGGTGTGGGGATATATCAATGAGTTAGCTTTCACATTCCTTTTAAATCACCTTAATCCGAGTTTTGTGGAAAGAGTTATCGTCGTTTTACTACGACTGCGCAAATTGGATCAAAGTTGTGCACGGTTGTGTTCTAGCCCTATTTTAGGGACCTTACTATGTAAATCATGCTTTGTGCCCTAAATAAAAGTTTAGTGGACATTATAATATTTTCATATTGGGGTTTTACATCATATTTGGGGGTCAAGAGTGAAAGATATGGATTTTCTAATGCAGACCATCAAACGGTAACATGGGTGAATATCGAAATCGTGACATTTGGAAATATTTTCAGAAGTTTCTATATAATTATAGGTATTGCAATGAAATTATAAAGTGTAGTGAGTTTAACAAGTTTGATTATGTATAAAAGCTTACTTGGGCTTGAAAACTGAGTTAAGTGAGCATGAAAATGAAATTTGAGAAGTGAGCTCAGTAATAACTCAAATTAGTGTCTATTGGATCAACCGAGATTATTTGAGCTTTTATGAACCTCACAACACCACTCATGGCATTGAACCTTCTATTATCCATTTCAAAAACATCACACTTTCCTTTATCCATTTCAGAAATATCAGAAACCCATTTTTCATTTATATCAATTAAAATCTTTTCATTATTACCTCAATAATTTCCATTTGGTCTATTTTGCTTCAATTTGTTGTATTTCAAGTTCAATAACCCTAACTTATTTATTATTCAGATAATTTTGATTTAACTTCTCTTATATTGAATTAAACTCAGTTCGTTTGGTTAAATTGTCTTATATTGAATTATTGGAATGGTAGAAGTCTTTTTAAAGAAATCAATTTCCATTAAAGTAGCAAATTATGTCAGTGAATATGGTTTACTAACTACATTTACCTATAATTACATTTCTTTAGCAGAATCGGGGCCTAGTCTATCGTTTCCATTGTGCATAAGTATTATCAAGTGAAATATCATTTTAAAGACTTCAGGTACATCGATTGCATGTATCTTTAGAAATCAGAGTGTATTTATCAATGCTATCCTGTTTTGGTAAGTACATCAATGAATCAATTTACACAATGATTTATCAATTAATTAGTGACCCCGTTAGTTATCATCTATAGGGCATTCGCCCTTCAGTTACCCGGATGGCTTTAGGCTAGGTCCCCGATCGGCTTGGCAGGTGTACACCTATTCGTAGAACGTAACAGTATCAAGGGGTTCACTATCAGATAATAACTAGCAATGCAGTTTCACATTCGTCTCAGTCCCTGTTTTAACTTAAATTGAATTGTAAAGCGGCTGCCTAGGCAAGTTATTCAGAGATCATTTAACAATTCAGGAATGCATATACTGAGCTTCGGCTCACAGTTCGAAATGTTTTTCATGTTTTGTTTTAGGCAAATGCTCATAGAATTGCCCTCATGCTAACAAATCCATTGAAGAGAATAAGTGAAGCAAGGAAATCCGGATGGATCAGAAGTAACAGAGTATATGCATACTTTAGAGTTGTATATTGAATTCTTCAGTGGATAGAGATGCAGATTACATGGTGAATTGTTTTTACTATGGTATAAAATCCTTATATTGGTTAACAGTTGATTACATACGGATCGATTGGGTGCGTATGTATATGTTTGAGGTTATTCTTAACTATGTTATTTATAGTACTCATGTTTCAAACATTGTCCTCTTTGGACGGTGGTAATGCCCCTATCATTCGGTTTATCATATTATAATTGGGGGATTATTAAGGAAATAGAAACATGAATCACGTTTAATTTGGGGGCGTTACAGGTTTGGTATCAGAGCCAGGTTGAGATTTTTTTTATGGGATATGGAATATGGAGTTAAGATACTGAGAAAATTGGTTCATGAGGAATGAGGACTATTATGATATCCTTGGAGATTTGTGACGCTGGTAATGTCTGCTTATCTCACACATATTCTACTCATATATTCTTCTTTGCCAAATGGATCCATACAATGTGTATATAGGTTGATCTCAAGCATCAGATTCGAGGGTGATTTTGAACAACAAGTTAAAGGTGTTCCAATGCATTTGGATATGTATGGTCATAGGAGCCACCCATCTAATTGGTATGCCATTCTTTTAGCTTGAATTGTTTATTTTTGGGATGTAAACCCTTGTACTTCAAGCATGTAGCCCGTAGAGTTGTGATCTCCAGTGTGTAACCGTTGAGCTTGATTTGATATCCTTTTGTACTTGTATTCAATGCAGTGGATTTGATGTAAGGCTTTAAGCCTGAAAAATAGTCAGTTTGCAATTGAAACTCTGTCCGTTTCACCCTAGAAATTTAAGAATCACTAACACTCCGAGCCTTAGGGTTGGGGGTTGTTACAAATGTGTCCTATGAAAGGCCCTTGACTCATGTTGAGGTTAAATGCATAGGAAAAACCAAGTATTGGTATAATAAACAAGTTCAATCAACTTGGCGGTTTTGATCAGTGCACAAGGACTGACTTTGAAGTAACTTTTGTCCATGATCACCATAATTTACGCAATGGTTTCCTATCCTAACTTTAATTTTAAGGAGATATCTTTCATATGAAACAAGTTTGAAGTGGATTAGAGGTCATGTGGTTATTCAAAACTATTAGACAAGTCAAAGTCTACAAATTGAGCAGAATCCTAATGCACAAGGTTTGAGCTTAGTCCACTTGCAGCCTATGCATTCCATCAGATCGAGATGTTTTAGTTAGTCTATATCAAAGTTCAGAAAGTAAGCTTTCCAATGACCCATGTTGCAGCACATTTGGAGACCAATGGTCAATGAAATTCAGCCTAGAAGTCTGATGGTACAGGCTGTTCAAGTCAGTGGGTACCTACAACTTTGAGCGTATGCTTCCTCATCATATGGGTGTAATTTTATGTAGGCAACTCATTCAATATGCTTCAATAATTATAGATATATTGTCTTCTGTAAGCCAAGAATTTCATCTAAGCGAGCCATATGGGGGGGTTCTTGACGTAGTATGCCCTAAATTGTTGCATTTTAGAGAGGCTTATTCTGCTATACATAAGTTTGAAACCATTGACTACTGACTATTCCATAGAAAGGAAACCAAGGACACTTTAGAGAGATATTGTGCTTCAATCCATTGCAATTCCAGACTTGCTCAAATTGTTCAAACTTTTGTAAGTAGTCCATTGACTCCACCTCAATCTGTGAAGCAGGGGCTTCGTCTTTTTGTCTCCATGACATCTCCTCATCCAGTTGCATCACCATTTATTCTCATGCCACATCTTCATCAGTCTGGGTCACTTTCTCCTGCTTTTAAGAGCCCAATTGATGCTAGTAGCTGGTTTATAATTGGGTTGCACCCATGTCAACAGATGATAATTTTGTAGCACACTTGTATAGAAGGTAAATATGAACTACGCTTTACATAAAGGTTGGTTATTATCAAACTTATGGAATCCATTGTTAAGGGGAAACGCAATGTGTCTACCTTTTTGTCTGATTCAACCTTAATTTCCTATTGGAGATCACGTGCATAAAGCTTAAGTTTGATAATCAAAATCTTTGTCATGCATTTGGATTGCGTTAGTAAGAAATTTTGATGGGTTACTGCCCCTTGGAAAAATGTGTTCAAATGATTCATACTAAAGAACTCTAGAGTGAAAGTATGACCCAGTGGAACCTGAAGAATGGATTCGAGGAGTGGAGAAAGTTTTCACTATAACAGAGGTCCCAGAGGATAAAAGGGTGAACATTGGAACATTTTATCTAACTGGTGAAACCGATATTTGATGAAATACTATTAAGAATGAACCCTTAGGGCCTGACTTCACTTGGAGCAGAATTGCGGAAGAATGAACTACACCGCTCCGGAGTGCTAAGTGGAAACTAACAAATGCATGTGGTGCGGTAGCCCAGGGCACCTTATTGTGGCCAGTTCCCGAAGACTGAAGGCTATAGACACGGGCTCCCACCTTCAAGGCCCACAGCTGTAGGAAGGGCCTATGTGTTGACGAAGAAGGAAGCTGCCACCTCTAGTATGGTAGTTGCTGGAACTCTCTTTTAATTTCAAAGCCATTTTATGTGTTATTTGATTCAGTTACCGGTCATTCATTTATATTCACACAATCTGCCATACAACTGAACCTTGAGAATAAGGAGGCATAAACCAATTATGGACTCAAGTTATCCAATGACTCTAGAGTTGAGTGTTCTATCTCTCACAAATTTGTTTCAATTACTATTGGTGGGATAGTTTTCCCTAGAGTTCTGATTCTATTTGACTCATCAGACTTTGATATCATTTCGAAAATAAGCTGGTTGTGTCCTTATGGGGTCAAGATAGGTTGTGATGACCCTAAGATTATTTCAAGAGATGAACAAGGGAGAGAATTATGTGCCATGGGCAAAGAGGGGAAAAATCTTGTCCTTTAAATTCTATTATGAAAACAAGTGAGCTCTTATGACAAGGATATATTGTGTATCGGTGTTATGCTATTAACAATCAACCTAAGGAAGAACAAGCAGAAGATATCTCTATAGTTTGTGAATTTAAAGATGTTTTCCTGAAAAGCTATCGGGATTTTCCCCCCAAGACAAAAGCGATTTTGAGATTGACTTAATCCCTGGTGCCTAACCAATCTCAAAAACCCCATATCGTATGGCCCCAATTGTGCTTAAAGAACTGAAGTTTCAGTTAAAGGAGTTATCACAGAAGAGATTTATCAAATCATCCAAGTGTGCTACCATGGGATGCCCAGTTTTATTTGTAAAGAAGAAGAATGGAACCTTGAGGTTATGTATTGATTTCAGGGAGCGAAACAAGATCACCATCAACAACAAATACCCATCGCCCCTAGTAGACGACTTGTGTGATCAACTGCAGGGAACATGAGTCTTATTTAAGATTGATCTGAGGTCAGCGTACCATCAACTTAGGATTATACCTGAAGATATTACCAAAACCACACTACGAACCATGTTTGGGTCATGATAAATTCATTGTGACGCCTTTTGACTTACTTAATGGCGCCGCAGCCTTTACGGATCTTATAAATAGAGTTTCAGGCCTTGAAGGGACATCAATTACATAACCAATACAAAAAGCATGAGTATTGATTAGAAGCAATAGTATTTATGGAGCATATGGTTTCAAAGAAAGAGAAATATTGTGGCAGATGCCCTGAATAGGAAAGCACAACATACCTTGAACACTGCAATAACTACTCAACTGAATTTCTTGAGATAGCTTAAGGACTTAGCCATTCAGTTAATGTTGCACAGAAAGGTGAATGTTCAATTATTGGCACTTACCTTACAACCCTGCCTAATGGAGGAAATTAGAGTGAATCAGGATAGTGATCCTGAGCTACAAAGAATCAAGCAAAATCTTGAGAGAGAGATTCAATTTCAATGGAGTTTGTTGAGGGATTGTCTCAGATATAGTGTCTGATAGAGATCAGAGGTTTCAAGCCCATTTTGCCAAGCACTTCAAAGAGCCTTTGGAACTAGATTGAACTTCAGCAGTTCTTATCATCCTAAAACGGATTGGCAAGTATCTAAACATATCAATGGATCCAACTCTTCTGAGTTGGAGCCTGTAGTACTTCATGAGCTACGACCAACATGTGCATTTGAAGAAAGTATGGAACTTCCAGTGGTCAACGTTGTGATAGCACTAGCAGAGAATCCTACATGAAACATCAGGATAAAATGACAGCAGACATTAACAACAAAAATCATCTTTTGAGTCATGAAGGTCTTCTTTAGCAATCAATAAGGCGGCATATCTCAGAAGACTCCTGAAAGCGTACCATGGGAACCGACAGAAAAGCTATGTTGATAAAAGAAGGAGATTCCTAGAATTTTCGGTACATGATAAAGTTTTTTTTAGAAAGTCTCACCAACTAAGGGTGTAAGGAGGTTGCACTGCGACCTAAATTGAGGCCAAGATCTTTTGGACCATATCAGTTCATTGAAAGGTTGAATTCTATAACTTGTCTATCGGATCTGCCTAGATAAAACTCCAACATGTGCATAACATGTTCTGTGTTCCTTACCTTACAACTCAGGTAGTACATTTCAGACCCTGATCACGCTATCATAATCAAAACCATTGTAGTCATTAAGGGTCCTATGCTTCAAGAGCACCTGTCCAGATATTAGATCACAAAATTCAATAGTTAAGCATCAAGCCGATATCTTTAACCAAATTACTTGAGAAACTGAGGATCAAACGAAAGTCAAGTACCCATACGTATTTGAGATAACCTTGCATCTATTGACAAAGTTCATAAGTTTTGAGGACGAAACTCTTTAAGGAAGGAAGGCTGTAATAGCCCGACCCTAAATTATATTTCTTTATTTAATTAAGTCATGTTATTCATTTTTCACATTTATTTATCTCATTTAATTATCCCGGTTGGGGGAATTCATTTTGGGCCGCACTTTGTAATTCGAGTTTCATTTACTGGACAATTTTGGAAAAATTGATAGTAGGCCTTGATATTTATGATTTAAAAGATTAAATTATTTTTCATGACATCATATTTAATTTCGAGCTTCGGGAAAAAAATGTTAAATTAATCGCACCCGGTTTGATATATTTTTTCCAAACCCAAGCTCATTTAAGGCAGATTTCGGCCCAACAAGTTCCTAATATATTTGTTTAGCTAATTACCATCATTAACCCTAATTTTGATTAGCAAAAGATATTTTGGGAGGTTAAATTTCAGCCAAGTAAAATTTGGATCATTTTCGTCCAAGTGAAAAACCAACCAAAATATCAAAGCTCTTCTCTTTTCTCTCCCTTTCTTCTCCACAGTAGCTGCTGTGACTGCCCCTCCTCCTTGCTGTTCTTCCACCCTACAGCCACTAGGGTAGCCACCCTACATCCACCAGATCAGCCACCATCCAACCCCTACACCCCCTCAAGTATCAAACACTATTAAAACTCTTTTCTTCTTCAAACAAGTGAGAAATCTCTAATCCCTACCACGTTGATTTTTGTTTTTAATTTTTTTTTTCATTGGTTTTTATTGTAGATCATGCTATTTTGATAAGAATAAGAGTTATGTTTTAAGTGGTTAAGTGTTGATTAAGCATGAAAGCATGTGGGAGTTGAGATTGTTCATGATCATGCTAGTTTAAGTTTGAAGTGCTAAATTTGGATTATTTTACAGTTGATTTTGTAATCCTTATCATTATAAATGATTATGGTAATCTTGGTGTGATTTTGGATGAATTAAAGAGTGATTTTAGTGGGTGGTCACATGAAGAAAAGATGAAACTAGGCGATTTAGGGCTGGGAAACAAACCTAAAACAGGGGTCTGTTTATGAACAACTTTGTATTTCGTGGGACATGGGAAAATTATGATTTTTGGTGTGAAGATACCTCAAGGAGTTAGCTTTAAATAGGATCTTGAATTACTTGATTCTAATTTGTGTGGACAAAGTTATGATTAATTTACTAAAGATTGCACAGAATACATTGAAATTGGGAGCAGTTTTGAATAGTGGACTTTACGAAAAAACTGGTATTGATTGGCTCATTGCGAATTTGTGCGTTTTGGTGTGGAGATATATCAATGAGTTAGCTTTCACATTCCTTTTAAATCACCTTAATTCAAGTTCTGTTGAAAGAGTTATGGTTGTTTTTCTACGACTGCGCAAATTGGACCGAAGTTGTGCACAGTTGTGTTCTAGCCAAATTTTAGGGACCTTACTATGTGAATCATGCTTTGTGTCCTAAATAAAAGTTTAGTGGACATTATGATATTTTCATATTGGGGTTTTACATCTTATTTGGGGGTTGCGAGTGAAAGATATGGATTTTCTAATGCCGACCATCAAACGGTAACATGGGTGAATACCGAAATCGTGACATTTGGAAATATTTTCAGAAGTTTCTATATAATTATGGGCATTGCAAGGAAATTACAAAGTGTAGTGAGTTTAACAAGTGTGATTATGTATAGAAGCTTACCTGGGCTTGAAAACCGAGTTAAGTCAGCATGAAAATGAAATTTGAGAAGTGAGCTTAGTAATAACTCAAATTAGTGTCTATTGGATCAACCGAGATTATTTGAGCTTTTATGAACCTTACAACACCACTCATGGCATTGAACCTTCTATTGTCCATTTCAAAAGCATCACACTTTCCTTTATCCATTTCAGAAATGTCAGAAACCCATATTTCATTTATATCAATTAAAATCTTTTCATTATTGCCTCAATCATTTTCATTTGGTCTATTTTGCTTCAATTTGTTGTATTTCAATGTCAATAACCCTAATTGATTTATTATTCAGATAATTTTGGTTTAACTTGTCTTGTATTGAATTAAACTCAGTTCATTTGGTTTAACTTGTCTTATATTGAATTATTGGAATGGTAGAAGTCTTTTTAAAGAAATCAATTTCCATTAAAGTTACAATTAATGTTAGTGAATATGGTTTACTAACTACATTTACCTCTAATTATATTTCTTTAGCAGAATCGGGGACTAGTCTATCATTTCCATTGTGCATAAGTATTATCAAGTGAAATATCATTTTAAAGACTTCAGGTACGTCAATTGCCTGTATCTTTAGAAATCAGAGTGTATTTATTAACCTTATCATGTTTTGGTAAGTACATCAATGAATCAGTTTATGTAGTGATTTACCAGTTAATTAGTGGCCTCGTCAATTGTCATTTTAAAGGAAAAAAGTTACCCGTGTGGCTTCAGGCCAGGTCCTCGATCAGCTTGGCAGGTGTACATCTATCCATAGATCGTAACAGTATCAAGGGGTTCATTGTCAGATAATAACTGGCAATGCAGTTTGCATTCATCTCATTCCCTGTTTTAACTTAAATATAATTGTAAAGCGGCTGCTCAGGCAAGTTATTTAGAGATCATTTAACAATTCAGGAATACATGTACTGAGCTTCGGTTCACAGTTCAAAATGTTTTTCATGTTTTGTTTTAGGCAAATGCTCATAGAATTGCCCTCATGCTAACAAATCAGTTGAAGAGAATAAGTGAAGCAAGGAAATCCAGATGGATCAAAAGTAATGCAGTATATGCATACTTTAGAGCTGTATATTGAATTCTTCAGTGGATGGAGATGCAGATTATATGGTGAATTGTTTTGACTATGGTATAAAATCCTTATATTGGTTAACAGTTGATTATGTATGGACCGATTAGGTGTGTATGTATATGTTTGAGGGTATGCTTAACTATGTTATTTATAGTACTCATGTTTCAAGCCTTGTCCTTTTTGGATGGTGGTAACGCCCCTATCATTGGGTTTATCGGATTATAACTAAGGGATTATTAAGGAAAATACAAACAGTAAACCATGTTTGACTTGGAGGCGTTACAAAGCAAGAATGTTTAACACATAATAGAGTATTGACACAAGCAGCTTACATTATTTGCAAGGAAAGGTTTAGGACATATTAATGGGCATTGTCTTGGCGTTTAATACACCATATACCCTCATCTATGCTAAGTGAAGTTAACTAATAAATAAGGTCTTTATCATTATGAACTTACTAGCTTGAGGCTGATAAGAGGTGGGTTTCTTAGAGAATAAAGAGTGGCGAACAGATGAGCCCCCAATTCTTTTGCCAAGATCTAAAGAAGTCTAAAGAATTGCTTGCTTCAACCTAGGACTCCTCCTTATATTGGAATTTGGATTCTTCCCACCTGAAGTTATAAAGCTCCACATCAACATAAATACGTAACTTGTTAAAATAAATAATCCGAATTTTATTAGTATACACATGTATATATTTATACATATATAGCCTACCGTTAGTCAACTTCTCGGGATCAACATCTCTTACCGGTGATTTTTCTTATAGAAGCCATGTAGAACCTAATGCAAGTCCAATTAGTGCTTGTTTAATTATATAAAAATATCAAGGCGACAATGATATCACAAATGCTCCCATGAGAAGAAAAAATAACTAAACAATGTTGAACATATAAATTATTGAAAATACCTTTCCACACAATTTAAAATGTCTATTATCATCACAAGTAGACGTGCAACTAACAAGGTACACTATTAAGAGCTGAAATCATATCATGCTTCATCTTCTTCCTCGCCTTCAGTATGATATGAATTTGCCACCTCAACATCATAGTCTTCTTCAACTACATTAACAAAAGATACATTGAATGTGACTCCAGGAATGTCATCTCTAACATCACGAATGTCAGCTCCATATACCATAGTTAAGTTATGTGCTTCCAAGAGATCCACCTCTGGAACACTGTTGTGCTCCATTTCAAACAGATCCCTTGGTTTAGCAACAATTATTACATGCCAATTTTATCTTTAGATTTTGGAACGTAGAACACTTGCACTACTTGAGATGCGAGGACGAAAAGGTTCACTTGTTCTCCAACGTGCTTTCAAATTGACAAGGGTAAATCCATACTCATCTTGTTCGACACCACGAATTAGATCCACCCAATCACATGAAATTAACAGAACATTTCTTCCTTGAGGATAAATCAACTGAATTATCTCAGTTAGTATGCCATAGTAAGCCATGTCCCCTACGTCTGTGATTGAATTCACAAGAACACTAGAATTTTGAGTCATACTCCTTGTATAAATCTTTTTAATGCGCCATCTGTACCCATTACAAGTGATCCTAGTCATTCTTTTTATCCAACAATCTAGTTTATTAGCCAAATATTTGCAACAATACGATCCAAAGGAAGATGTCTAGAAACCTGAGAAGCATATAGTTTCAGTAGTCAAATTTTAAATACATACATATTACATATTATATAGTACATTTTGTAAGACACTTACATTCCATTCAAACCAATGTTGAAGCCTTATTTTATGAATCTCATCAATGTTTGCATTAGTATTTTTGTGTTCATGTCCAATAATTTCATAATGCTCTCTGAAAGGGGAACATCAAAACAAGACATCTAAACGACTGTATTTTAAGAGTTAAGTGAAAATAAGCACCAAAGTTCAAGTGTACTTACTGTACATACACTTGAACTTCATCACAATTAAATAGCACATAATTATGTGCTCGATGAATTACAGAATGACCAGGATGAATGTCTTTCACCTTAGATAATGCACGCCAATTTGGGGAGAATATAGATAGACCCCTATGTGCTGCATTGCCATCATCTTAGTTCCTTGGTGGTCTATTCTCCCCTGTCTCAATGCCTTGCAAATATTTAGCGCAAAATGCCACACATTCCTCTGCTACATGTGCTTCAGTAATTGAACCCTCTGGGCGAGTTTTATTGCAAATAGAAAATTTGCGCTTTCCCAAATCTCTATGATTATCAGATTAATTTAATATGACCACAAGTTCTATTTATGTTTTCGAATAACGACATGCGGTTAGAGACGTACCTTTCTACATGATACATCCAATGATACATAACTGGACCCCCAAATTTTGCTTGACAAGGAAAATGGACAATTAAGTGAAACACTATGTCGAAAAAGGCAAGCAAAAAAATTCCTTCTAGATGACAAAGTATAAGAACAACACGATCTTTCAAACTTTCAAAGTCCTCTGGGGTGGCATTTTTAGAACATAACTACTTAAAGAATGTACTCAACTCAATCAAAATAGTACCGAGGTTCTTGTTTTGCATTTTCCTCACAGCAAGTGGCAATAGTTGCTGCATAATAATATGATGGTCATGGCTTTTTAAGCCATAAATTTGTCCATCCACAATGTGCCTCCTGATATTTGATGCATAACCATCTGGCACTTTCACTGAGGCTAGAATGCTAATAAACTCATCTTTCTCCTTTTTGCTTAATGTAAAGCATGCCAGGGGTATGTAAGTCTTACCACCATCTTCTATGGGATGAAGACTATGCCTTATATTCAACTCTTTCAAGTCAAGGCGTGACTGCAGAGTATCTTTTGTCTTGCCCTTAATGCCTAAAAGTGTTGCAAGGATGTTCGCTGAAACAGTTTTTTCCACATGCATAACATCAACGTAGCGGCGGTCCACAAGATGCTTCCAATATGGGAGGTGGAAAAAAGTGCTCTCTTTTTTCCAAGGTGTCACCTCATCTCCCTTTCTTTCATTTTTCTGCTTAGTGACAGGATGCTTTCCAAAAGTGATGTTTAGGCCCTTAATATGATTTAGTAATTGATCCCCAGATAGTAGTTTAGGAGGAGGTCATATTTCTATTTCTCTCTTGAAAGCTTTCATCATACGACGATATTTATGATCATTTGCGAAGAAGCGATGATGACCCATATAACACATTTTTCTACTTCCTCTCAAATAAAGGGAGCAAGTGTCAATATTGCAGTAAGGACAAGCATCCTTCCCTTTAGTTTTCCAATGTGACAAATTACCATACACAAGAAAGTCACTGGTTGTACAAATTAAGGCCCCGTGCAAATCAAAGGCCTCATTTTTGAAGGCATCATAGGTTTGCACATCTGGCTCCCACAATTCCGTTAGCTCATCCACTAAAGGTTCTAAGAAGACATCAATATCATTTCCCGATGCCTTTGGACCTAGTATAAGCAATAAAAGAAAGATATAGCGCTGCTTCATTAACAACAATGGAGGCAAATTATACGTCATTAACATAACTGGTCATATACTGTATTGAGTACTCATATTCCCAAATGGATTGAAGGCATCACTTGATTATAAAAGTCTAACATTTCGTGGATCACGAGCAAAATTTGAGTACTTATTATCAAAATCATTCCATGCATGTGCATCAGCTGGATTCATTAATTTGCCATCCTGTTTGCGTTGCTGCGCATGCTATCTCATTAAGGAAGCTGTCTTAGATGACATAAAGAGTCTCTTGAGTCTAGGTATCAATGGAAAGTTGTACAAAAGCGTTGTTGGAACTGGATCACCAGAAGCTAATTTCATAAATGCTCCATCATCTGTCGTTTTATACCTCAGAGCATTGCGCTCAGGGCATGTATTTAATTTAGCCTTGTCTGTCGAAAAAAGAACACAATAATTGGACAAGCATCGATCTTTTGGTAGCCAAGACCAAATTGCTTAATGATACTTTGCATTTTCTTAAAAGAGTCGGGCAGTGTTGAATCTTTAGGAAGAGCTCTTTTAAAAAGTTTGGCAAAAGCATCAAATGCCCTATAATTCACCCCATATAGACATTTAAGATGGTGCATTTCAATGACGAATGAGAGTTTACTAAAATAGGATAAAGACGTTGACCTGCATCTTCAATTAACTTAAAGAAGTTCTTTGCCTCTTCATTAAGTCCTGATGAACCCTCGTTGGATTCATGACAATTAAAAGCATCTCCTATCATATCATGCATGTCATGGTCAAATAATCCATAATTTTCATCGTTAAATACGTCATCTACCATATCATCGTCAGCATCATCATCACCTCATTGTTGGCTCCCCATGGAAAACCTAAATACATTTATGATAATCCGCATCCATCCCCTTCATGATAAGGTGACCTCACAATTTCTCTCTCATGGTAAAAGCGGTTAGCAGAAATTGAACACGGGCATGGAATCTTATTATTATCAGCAGAGGTTGCAAATGCAAAATCAAGGAATGCATTTAAACATTCCTTATATCCATCATCTATTCTCCTAAACTCTAACTAACTTTTATCCTTAAACACATCCATAATGACAAGTACGTTCCTACATATTTCAATCACCAAATTCTTGCATTTGTTAGTTACTAAAGCATTTCAAGTTATATAATAATAAAACAACAAAGAAGGGAGGAGGAGGGGGAGGAGGAGGGGGAGGGGGAGGGGAATAAGAATGAAAATACTACAACAAAAAATTATACAAAATATTTTACTAATTTAACATAACTAATTCTTTATTTGAGCTTCCATGTTGAATCCATTCCTTTGGTACCATAACCCTAAATCATAACTTAGAAAGTCCTCTTGACGGAATCCCTTCTTTAAGCTACATGTTCTCGAACTAATTTAGCCCCACTTGATTATTATAAGTTTGCCCAAAATATAAAGATGCCAAAATAATAAGGTTTTGCCTCCACAGCACCAACAAATAACAATTTGCCTAACTTTAGTCACGATGAAAAATTTTGAAACTTATGTAATTCTAAGTGGTACCAAACTGTTCTAACATTAATAATTATCTCTAAATTTTTGTGTCATCAAAAATAAGCCTTTCACTACTTGATTGGTCAAGGGACTTGTATAATTCTATATATATCAGAGGCAGTAGAATCACGCAACATCAACTATTCTAATCAGAGGCAGTAGAATCTCTAGAGGCCTTATTGCTAATAAAAGGATGAATTTCCAAGGGCATAAAACAACAAAAGGAAAATCAATAGTCCTCCACTTAGCAAGCCACATATGTCTATGCTATGAGCATCCCATCAACGAATGATCATCACATAGCATGTCAAAGGATCTATCAAACTAGTTCTACAAATATTACGAGCAAAATCAAATTTACTGGGATATATTCACCATAAACATGGAGGGCTATTAATAGTAATTCTATTAGCGCCTTCATTGTCTAGCAGTACTATACATGTCTTATTGGTCTATTAGTGCCTTCATAATCTACATTTGTCAATTAACCTTTTTCGGTATTCTATGTCTCGGGGTTCCATTGTGCTTGAAAATTTACCCTTATTAATCACTATCATTTATTTAGGGTATTTGTTGTTGGGTTAAATAAATTTATTCAATAATAAAGATATAATTGGAAAAGTCTCTTATAGTTAAATGAACATTATTAACCATGTGGTGTTAATTATCAATGTGCGAAGCACTAGGGAAGTGTACACTTAGTCAGCAACCCATCACCATCAAAACAACCCAAGAAACAAAAAAATATACACGAAAATGGTTAATTAGAAAAACAAAGAAGTCAAGGAGTCTTTGTGTGAGATATTCTCTCTTCAATAATCAACTGTTGATTATCTATGGGCGTATACCATGAGCAAATTAAGCACATAGTAAAAATAAGATCACAAATGATACACACTCGACCAAAAGCACGATCAAGTAAGTCAACTATAGTTAGCTATAAAACCAAGCCAACCCATATTTGAATATTTATCCTCTACTCCATATGTAGAACATGGCCGACATGTTCAACCATATAAAAACTTGCCAACTAATCAAAATTATGGTTCAACAATAACTGAAGTCACCATCGGACATAGAGATTCTACTCCATAAAAGATACACTATACCATCAGAGAAATTGAGTATAGTGCCTTAAAACTACTATCTTTTTTGTAAGTACATTACAAAAAGCACCAACAAATGGTATCTGAGCCTCCCACTGACCAGGTTAACTAGACAAACCCCCAAGCTACCGTCATCCTACAAAATGAATGCTTTAGTAGTTGACATCTGACACTGCCTTTCTTACCCTCAAGTACCTCTAAGAACCCTTAAGAGGAAGATGTAAACAAAAGCAAAGGCAATCAATACACAAGAACTGAGTTTGAGGTCCCATTCGCAACTCAAAAAGTGCTTCAGCGAGGTTATTCAAATTTCAAACCAGTATCATGCATCCAAATACAAGCACACATGTTAAGTATAGTGAGAAAGAATTAGTGCAGAATGCAACGCACAGTTTTCCAAGTTCACAGAAAAAAGTAGGGTGAGGGAAACATTACCTATTTACACAGAAGCCATACCGGTTTGAGTTTAAAGACAAATCTTTGACATCTTGATATTAAATTCATAGAAGAGCAAGCTAAAGTTTTTGGTGTTTCCAAAGTTAATCAATTTAACTTGTTTACTTGATCCAAATTCAACAATGGACTGAAGATGATGGGCACTTCTTTGCTATTATGAAATTACAATAAAAACTTATAACTTAATTCATGAATTCAACAGATTTGAACTACTTTTGCAAAAGAATTTCAATACCTTTTACGCTTGTACTATAAGATATCCTCAAAAAAGTGAAAGACCAAAGAAAAGCTCAGTAAACCAGCACTGTTATATGTATGCATATCTATATGTAATAAAAAGGGAAGTTGATGGCTACAATTCATGTTCTATAATAGGGAACGTTGGAAGAAGCTATACGTTTTCTCTAATCATCAAACCACTTTGAATTAAGTGAGCTACAGTTTGTCTCATCTTTGTAGATTTAACAAGAATTATAACTAGGACCAGGAAGAAGTAGCAAGGATGCAAAATGTTACAAGAACCACAGTATCTATTTAAGTGAAAGTATAGCAACTTGTCTTCTCATATAGCTCGACTAGTAAGGAAAACATACACTAGCAAAGAGCGGACAAACCTGTGCTGCAGTATCAGTCACATATGCCTATAGAACCAATCTGACAAACCTATAAAAACGAATATGGGACATGCACCACAGAAATCCAATCCCCACAAAAGGCCAAATGGACAAGTAAATAACTACTTTTGATCCAGAATTGCAGACAAGGCATTCCAGATCATATTCCAAGCTAAAATTGATAGTATTCATATTATTCTTCAAAATATCGAGGGCTGAAAAGATAACATTCAGTTAACTGCAACAAGCAAAAACCCATAGTCGGGTGCATCAAAACCTATTACTGGACGCCTTATTGAAAGGAAAGAGCAATGCTACTGTAGGAAGCCAGAAACACACACCATGCAGCAAAAAGCATGAGATCTAACTCTTTCCAAACCATATCTCTAACAAGAAGAACCCATATCACCTTGGCTCCATATGAGACCTATATTTGAATGGTAAATCACCCCAAAGCTGCCATGATTTCCCTTATGTAATCCTAGTTTCCCCAAAATTCACTTCTAGATTGCTTTCTAACCATTGTCACTGCTTAAACATTTAGCTTCTACCCACGAGTTCAAGGAAATTGCAAAAGTACACAAATATGCACAAGAAATTCAACGAAGAAATAACAAGAATTCTTAAAGTTCAAATAATTCCCACTAGTTAAACACAAAACTCTTCAATCCAATCAGTTGTTGCCTTAATTCCCATTCAAACCCAACAAATTCAATAGGATTACAAATGCACAATACCTTCTGCAAATTTCAAATTGAATACCAACAAGCCGTGTTTCTTGTGTTTAGCCTTGAATTTCTGGCACCAAATCTTTGATTTTTCGGCCCCAAACTCTCCAAAAAGTGGTTGCAAGGACATAATCGACTAATTTAGAAACATAGAGTAGATTGAAAGAGAAAATGAGAGAAGCGCATACATACCTTTGAAACTTGAGTATAGTTGAGGTTCTGCATGGGAAACAATGAAGACTCGAAATAAAGATTGAAACACCAAGAAACCAACAACAACGGCGACTTGTGTTCTCTTCAAACGTTAGAGCTGATTCTGCGTGTGAAGAAGATAAGGCAGCGTGCAAAACTTTAGTATAGTTTAGGTTCGAAACAAACACGAGAGTTTGGGCAGATTCTTCAATGGTTAGGCATGAAGACGAGAGTTTCGATAGATTATTCTAGCATGAAGATGAGAGTTCTGGGTTTTTTTTTCTGTAATTTGTGTTTTGAGCTTTCTGGGTATTTTGGGGGGCTAGGTGAGAGTTTTGTTAGCGATGTAACTCAATTTTTATTTTATTTATTGCCAGTTCATGTTTTTTTTTTTGTGGGGCAGATTCTTCAATAGTATAGTTCAGGTTTGAAATAGGTACTTTTTTATTTTATTTATTGCCAAATGTGTATTTTTTAAAGAGTAATTCAATTTTTGTCGGTAACATGCTTTTTCAATAATAACAAAAATTCTTTTACAGAAGAATATGTTGGTGATGTAATTACAATGCCAACAGACAGCTAGATTGTTGGTAATATGATAACAATACCAACACCATTTTTATTTTGTTGAAAATATTAGGACTCATTCTTCCCTCCAAAATTGAAAACTTTAATACGAACAAATAGCTGAACTTGTTGTAAAAACTCATGTTTACCAACAGGTTTTATTTTTTTTCACTAGATGTTTGTTGGTGAAAGCTACTTTTTTTTATGGTGGCAGTAAGTCTCACCTTCAAGTGAGTCATGAATCACTTCTTTTTAATAGTTGCTTAGATAGTTAAAACCACACTCGTCTAGCAAAATAACCCATAACCCTATCAATGGTTTATGGTTATTTCATCTTCAAGAAAGTCTCTTAAGAACATGGTGAGTCTACAAACTCGTAATTCCAAACATAAAGTAACTGGCTAGCATATAATTCAAACAAGGTTTAGTAACTAACACCTTTAGTTGCCCTTTTTCAGTTCATTTAAATCCTTTTAAACTCAGGGAAAGAGATATAATACATACCATAGCCTTAAAACATTTTCAAGCTCATTACTTGATTTCTTTTTAACTTCCTAGATCTATCGACTATTAAGTTGAGTGACTCAGTGAGTAGTTCGATGATTTAGGTTCGTTTTAGGCTACAAATACCTTAAAAATCGAGTAGGAAACTGGTGAACATTTAGAAACATTTGAAATTATGAAAACATGCTTTTAACGACCCTTTTAAAGATTTCTAAAGTTCAAAAACCATTCACATAACATCACTTAGAATTTAAGAAGGAAGGGGTTCACAACTAGCACATTCGTATCACTTCGTACGAACAACTTTAGCAAAATCCACCTAATGTCCCAAACACTTGACAATTCACATGATTGCGATTAATAGAAATTAAAACCCGAGCTCCCTCCTCATGCAACACTAACCATGAAAACCTCGAATCACCCATTAGTTTCACCTCAGTCCATCCAACTATCGGGCTCGGTTCAATATCACAACAATTCAATTGATTAATTCTCGAAGCCAACATGCACAAGCGTGGCATTCATATCAATCACTAAAAACAGAATTTAAGCATATCCAAACTGATCTAGCAATAACATTAAGGCACAATTTAGTTTGCTCTACAATTCTCAGATCCCCCAGTTAGTAACCTGTGCATTTCTTCAGATGCATGAACCTTAAATCCACATCAACATCCATAAGCATAGCATTCATATGCAACCATCAAAATAGAATTTAGACATATTAAAACTGATTTAGCAACAACTTTAGAACATAATTTGCTTGTTCCACAATTTCCCAAATTGATTGGTTAGACAAAACTATGCATTACTTCAACATGCATGCACCTTAAATAAGTATCAACACCATTCTTACTTCATCATTCCACTCAAGTCATTAGTTTTTTGCCCAGTCGTCAACAACAGTAGTGGTGGCGCTGGCGGTGCTGATGGGTTATGGCAGATCAGGACTTGACCCATGCCCTAGTTGCTCATGTTTTGCCCCGATCCTACTTCTCTTTCGTCACTCTCTGTTGTTCTTTCTCTCTCTTTCTAATTTTGGTGGGTCGCGAATGGGGGGTTGGCATGGAGATGGTGCACTGCCGCCTTCCTCCTTCTTTCCTCTCGCTCGCTCTCTTTCTAATGGTAAGGAAGGAGGGGTCATGGGAAACTAGAAGGAGAACCCCCCTCTTTCGTGTCTTCTCTTTTTTTTTGGTAAAGGTAAGGGGCTTTGGCCCCTTTTACTATTTTCTCCCCATTCCCTTTTTTTTGTCAATTGCTAGTCAACTCTAGTGCTCAGCGCTATAATTACTAGTGCAGTCTACACTTGGGTCTAAACACTCTAATAATCAGTATTCTAGTCGAATTCAGGAAACAACTAAAATAAACTATCTGTACAATTTCATGGCACAAATTATCATTAATTAAATTTCAAAATCAATAATAATAATAATAATAATAATAATAATAATAATAATAATAATAA
>JACYFF010031958.1:36576345-36626594 GCA_017589665.1 Selenicereus undatus | reverse complement strand
AATAATAATAATAATAATAATAATAATAATAATAATAATAATAATAATAATAATAATAATTCTCTTTTTTAATAAAATTATCACTTAAGCTAGCACATCGATATTAATCTAACTTAATTGAAATAATAAAATACGATTCGTAGTATCAAGAAGCGGGCTAGATAGTTTAAATAAAATGAAGGTATTACACTCTTTTCCCCTTGACAGAATTTTTTCCTCGAAATTCTAAGCTCAGCTCAATCGTACCCAAGATGTGCACACACATGACAAAATCTACACAACTCGCACTAAAATCCGAAATCTTGATTACAATTAATTGAAATCGAAAAAGAGGCTTATGGTATGTAGCCTTCTCCTCACCAATCCTCTTCAAGCGGCTACTGACTCTAGTTAGGCACCGAGGGCAATCACATTGAAGAGGGGCAAATGAGTTGGCATAGAAAACCATATTAAGCTTGTTTTAAAAAGGAACATAGACTCCGCATAGTAAGCAATAACTCTATGTATATACATCGTTATAAGTTGGCATCTAAAGGAATGACAATTGGGCCATGACATCTCAAGGTCATATACAGGTAGTTTCATTCTAAAACATGAATTCAAGTCACTTTTAGGATCGAAACGGTTAACCTGGACTCTCCTATAATATATTAGGGTAATAAGGACATTACATAGCATCACGTAGCACCACTTTAGTACAATGGCATCGCATAGAATCAAGAACTCAGCATTCTCAAGCCTAGGAATCATGAGCAATGTGAACCTATCTAACACGTATATAACAAGTAACTTACAAGAGGAAAACATATCAACCAACATTCCTATGTTGCCATATCAATCCCAGCTAACTTTTAGGCCTTTTATTCATGACAACTTGTATAGGATATGTCAAGTTCGTATAAAGGCGGTTAACTTAGTTAGGTTCATTAAAAGGCATTAAGATATCAAATCACTCTAAGGTTAAATCAATCAACTAGATCACACCAAAGTAGCAGAGACATCACATTACATTACATCAATAATGACGGAGCTTAAAGTAGCACTCGAAATTACATTGACATCATGTAGAGTCAACAATAGAGCACACAAAAGATTAAGAATCACAAGTACCATGAGCCGACATTACATGCCAATAGGAACAATTTGAAACGAAAATGCTAAGATAAGAATGTAAGTCAATTGTCGATAAAAGTCCAACATAGATCTGAACATAAATCATCTAAAGGAGGTAGATACATGGTTTCTTGGTTTGGATATGTTTTGTACATAGTCCACATGCCTAGTATTGCCTTTATATAGTTAACTATCATTCCGTGGAAGTTCAACTACCAAGGTAGGGTGGGTTCACCTGGGCATCGCCACAAGGAAACTTGTTGTTTTCGTTGAGAAGAAAGTCCACTAAGTATTTGCTTAGAGCTTTTACGTTAATAAGTCAACAGTTATACTTGGCAAAGTGGGTGATTTTTGACTTGTATACATAGTTAAAACACAAGCAGACAAGACATCACGATAGTTTTGATAGTTGGGAGACTTTCCTTAGGGTCCCTCTTTGGAATTTATCATCTCTTAAGTCCTCAATTCATACAAGTGAATGGTTATACTCATAGTCATGTAAGCATTGATATTGGGTTCAAAGCATATTATTGATAATACATAGAATGGTAGCACAACGACTCAACAACAGGGCATCTACAATGGAGGCAGTAATCATGATATAGTAAAACAGCAACACCAACAAGCATAATGGCTAACATAGTACAACTCTAGAATTTCCTATGAAAACTACCATAGGGCACATGACACTTATCACACAATCTCACATAACATTGCATCAATAGCAACAAACCTTAAATGACATTCAACGTCGTACTGACATTACATAGGCAACAACTCAGCATCCGAAGTTGAGAATTCAATCATAAGCATGGTACAGTAGTATGCCATCCAATCAAACATAGAATATAAGGGCAAGAATATTTGAGTGCAAGTGTCTATGATCACCGCATCATGCTTGCAGTATGTGTGTATAGTTATGCAACTATCACATTAGATCAAGGAATTCATGAAACATAGATAACGATTTAGAAATTATACCATGCTATGAATTACAAAACATAAATCATGTAGATAATTAAGTCACATGCCAAACCAAACTCAAGTTAAGCAAACACCAAGATGTGCATTTACTAAACAATTTATTCATAAGACACCTGGATGACCATGCATAACGAACCTGAGTAACTATGTGGGCTTCCACGACCTCTTCATTGTGCATAACATTATGCTTATACTTCAAAACACATAGGTTCGCGGTGGTGTCTCACTAAAGGACATCTAGATGAGTACACATGAGTGCAACCCTTATTGAAAACCTAGGATCAAGGGTATGCCTTGAGGTTTGTCCAAATTGTTAGGATCTAGCCACCAATCAACTAACAAGGGATAAGAACAATGGCATTAATGGTATTATGGATATACGTTGAGGTTTCGCAACACATTTATCTCAGAAGGTAATTGTGGTGGCCCGAGGAACTTTTAGTATGGATGGGGAGGTTCTACCTTCCACTGTGGGGCCTTCTAGCTTCTGCACTTGGTGGTAATGCTTAAAAAGATGTTAGAAAGGTATAGATCGTCACCCTTCGGAGTAATAAGGTGATGCATGTGGTATAACAATTCGAAAGACTGTCAGGTTCTTCCTTTTATCTCTATTCTAGGTGTGTTTAGGATGATATTTTCAGGACACTATCAATCCTATGATAAGAATAGCGTTCCATGCCTACACTAGCATAATGCCTAGCCGACTTGTGAGTAACAGTGGTTACATGTTGGGAAGTTAGGAAGACTCCCCATGTGAATAACAATCAAGATGAAGGCCTCATCTAAGTATTAATGGCATGTATACGAAAGGCTTTGAATAAGACTTAGGCAACAATCAACAAGGCTCTATCACAATTACCCATATTGACATACACGTATACGAAGTTCTCACTTAGTTTCTTTAGCAATGAAGAATTCACGCAAAAAGGGGTATCGTCTAAAAGCACTTTTAGTCAAGAAATGTAATCTTTTTTATCACTTCTAACCACTCCTCATTAACAACCGAGCAACATATGCATTTAGCATGTAGTTATTTGAAACATTCAATTACACATAGAAACTTATGCTCATAAAATAAGGCTCAAACAACAATGTAAAGCAAATGCGTGTCTTCAGATGCAACAATAAGGCCTAACTATACAATTAGAGGGATCATTTAACGCAAAAGAAAAAAAACCTTAACTCACTATTTAGGAAGGACCTTAACTTTCAAAGTCTTTAGGTTTCGAAAAGATAATAGTTTAACTGTTTCTAGTGCTTTGTATACCAACCATTGAGAATGTCTTCTCACTCCATTATGGGGCTTGAGGAGCAAATCATACTTTAAGGCCAAGAATGAGCATAGACTTAAGACTTTTCCAATCATTTGAGCTCAAACCAAGCGTACTTTACTATTTTGATTTAAATCACTAAGGTGCATATACAAAACAATCATTATTAAGGTAACACTTAGCTCATTAATGGGAATACAAGTTCATTCGGCGTATACTCCAGGAAATGGTTCATTCATTTAATTAATGAGCTCACTCAAGCCGCACGTAGCTAGCTAAACGCACCAATGTTCACACCAAAACCACACAAAAGCACGACGTATATCACATCATCATAAATGCATTCTTACATAACTATATGTAATGCTAGACTCAGGACACTGCCTGTGGTCACGGGACCTTGATCTGATACCATTTGTAACACCCCTAGACCCTTCGACTGGTGAAGTTAATGTTTTCTTCGATTCTGGGATGAAATGGGCAAAGTCTCACCTAAAGACTGACTATTTCCCAAGCTTAAAGCCTTACATTAAATCCCTGCAATAAATAAAAGTATAAAAGGGCACTGAAATGAGCTCAAAGGCTACATGCCGGAGTTCACAACTCTACGAGCCACCTACCCGGAGTATACCAAATAATAATGTTCAATGATAAAGAATGAAATAAAAGATACAACTCGACCGATCACACATTCGGAGTACTAGGGTTTACATCCCAAAATATAACTAAGTTCAGCTAAGAAGACAACTAGCTAATCAGATAGTTGGCTCACATCGCCATATAGAGCGACTTCTAAACAATATGTATTACATGAACTAGAGTACGTTGTTTATGTACAATTACAACTCTGGGGATACATCATACTACACTGTAACGCCCCAATAATAGATAAATCATAGCTGAACATCTAGAACTCCATGGATGGGCGTTACCGTCGTCCGCAAGGACAAGGCATCTCTAAAAATATGAAAGTTGAACCATAGAATCAAAGTACAACCTTAGATGTCATTCACGAGCATTAGAAACTTTTAATAACAACACGGGATCGATTCTAAAATCTCAGGGTTACATCAAACAGCACAGCTTAATCTTACAAATATACATATTGCAGTTCAGATGTACAGCTTGGGCTCCAAAAAAAAAAAAACACCACAAAAAGTCATGAAAACGTCTTAGCGCTTCCATTTGCCAGTCAAAGAGACGGTCCTAATTTAATTATCACCTTCCGCCTCCCTGCCAGCCTGTGAGCGGTTTACTGAGCATCTTCCTAAAACAAAACATAAAAGCATTTCGAACTGTGAGCCAAAGCTCAATACGTGTATCCCTGTACTGATAAAGATTCAATGGGGAAAAAAAAATATGAGGGCCCGCTTTGTAATTCATTTTGATCTTAAAACAGGGAATGAGATGTATATAAAACTAACTTGTCAATTATTATCTGTTAGTGCACCCCTTAGTAACTGTTACGATCTATGTATAGGTGTACACCTGCCAAGCCAACCGGAAGACCTGACCTGAAGCCGCACGGGTAACTGAAGGGCAAAGCCCTGTAACTGATAACTGATGGGGTCACTAATTATGTGATAAATCACTGGTTCAATTGATTCATTGATGTACTTACCAAAACATTATAATTTCGATAAATACGTGCTGATTTCTAAAGATACAGTCAATGAACGTACCTGGGGTCTTTAAAAGTTAGTACACAGATTAAATAGATGACTAAAATGGAGAAGATGAGAGCTTAGGCCTTGATGCTGTTAAAAAATCATTATAGGCATAAAATTAGTATAATGAATACTCTGAAATGGAAAAAGACATATAAAGCTCTTAAATGGAAAAAGACTTATAAAGAATTTGTGTGAATCAGTTAAAAGAAAAGGCTTATGAAACTGGTAAAGTTAAATAAAGTATGAAAATGCTAAGGTAAGGCACGGCGGCGAGTTTAAAGGGTAGGGTTTATGACAAGGTATGGAATGAATAATCCACAACTTATACTCCCGACCTCCAACCGAGATGTGAGACCCCAATATAAATAGCTTAGGAAGTCCTCTAAAACTTTCCTGAAGGGCACATCACCAGATTCCTATGACAGGTTTCATAAAATAGGGTCAGAACAACAACATGTCAGGTTTTGGTAAAAAAAAAACAACCATTCTATCCACCCTGCACAGGTTCCAGTAAAATAGCCATAACTTCCTCCACAGACCTCGGATTAAGGCGATTCAAGAGTCATTTTAAAGCTAACATCCAGACCTATCTACCCACAAAAAATCGGAATTTTTTTCGTCGCCGATCATTACCAGTTTTGTTTCAAAGCTCGTCCTGTTTCACTGAAAATTCCAGCAGCACTTCTTTTAGTTGTTACTTCCCTTTTTAACACCAAACCTCAACTCAAACTCTTTCTCAAGAGTGTATAACACACTTTGGTATGTCCCAACCACATACAACATCACCACACTCAACTTCAATTCATATATATATCCAACAAAGCTTACTTTCCAAGCACATAAACACATATCTCTAGGTTAACACAACTTTTGGTCCAAACCATGCATTTATGGACAAAACCCTAACTTTGGGTCAACTTGAATCCCATCACAACATTCCAACACATCATAAAAGCCATATTAAACTTCAATACATTAAGAGATAGGCAAAAACATGGAGAAATCAAGCCATAATTATCAATTGAACAAGAAACTTGCACACCTCAACATGAAACCCTAACCCTAACTTCATCCAAAATCAACCCCACCATAAACCCTCAACAAGATGATTCTTAAAACCACAAAAATAGCTTAATCCATCATTAATACAACCAAAATAAAGAACAAAACCCAACAAGATCAAAGATCAAAAACAAAATCAGCATAGAAGTGCAAGAACACTCACTTTGTGCTAGCCAAAAGAGGTTAAGATGATCCTTGATGCTAGAGGGAGTAAGAGGGGTAGTTGGGGGTGGTGTATGGTGGCTGCTTGGTGGCTGAAAAGGGTGGTGCTGCTGCTGATGTTGGTGCTGTCGTGAGGTAGAGAGAAGGAGGAGAGATAGGAGAGAGAAAGTGACTTGAGTTTACTTGGTGAAAAATGAGTTAAAAATGAAAATTTGGCTTTTTCTATTCCATTTACTTGGCTGAGAATTTAAGGAGAAAAGTCAATAAAAGAATGCTTGATTTAGGCTTAATTAAGAGGATTAGTTAATCAAATAAAGGTCAAGTCTTGTTGCATCGAAATCGGCTTTAAACGGCTCGGGTTTAGCGAAAAATGGAAACCGAGCGCGTTTCTGAACAAAAAAAATTATTTTTATTTTTTTAAAACAAATTTGAAATAAATGGTTGTGACGCCATGAAAAAGGATTTTCAACATTAAATTCTTAAATATCAAGGCCTAACTCAATTTCCAAAATTTGACGAGAAGAAATCTCCGAATTGCAAAGTAAGGGCCCCGTTAGAAATGTCCAAATGAGAATAATAAAGAGATGGAAATATGAAAAGAAATGATGTGAATGAGATGAAATTAATAACCAGAATCTAGGGTCGGACTATTACATACACCATTTAACTTATAAGTTTACTTCTATATGTGCACACATGACACCTTTTTCAAAGCAAGGGGATACTCCAAGTTGGCATGCATAAGTCGATTTCTACCTATCACGTCGAAAACCTGGGAAAAGGGGAAATAGAGATGGGATGAGTTATAACACGTTTAGTGACTATTTCTCAACTCCTTAAAAACCAAAATATTTGCAGGCAATAATGATAAGTAGCAATCACACAACATTTATATACTACTATCATATTAGGAAACAAATGTCCCCAAGGAAACCATCACCTCTAAACTTCACACCAAGGCACTTAAGATTGTATCTATGCCCTTAATAACCAAACTTCCTTAATAAGCAAGCATATAAGCAAGCAAAACCACATAGATAGGGTAAAAAACTTTCAGACATGCATTTTGGAAATGTAGTGACTCATTTTGCATTCAAAGAATCATTTACAATTCAATCTAGTGTCCTCAAGGCTCATATACTTTTAAAAAGCTCCTGAAATACCGACATTGCTAATAATTCAAACCACTTTCTCGTATATCAGGAAAATATCTTCTTATTCAAGATTAAGATCTCTTAATGTGCTGGCTATGGGAGATCTACACTCGCCCTGTGTGAGTTCGTCACTCACAAGTCATGTTATCCCTGGGGTGTACATAACATAACATTTTGCCAAAACGCGTATCAGCAGAGTAGCTCTAATTCGATATTCTCCTTTGTGGGGACGATAGCTCGCGCCTTATCCTGCGTCTAATTCCCCCTCAAGGTTTTGTCACGCATCACAGATCATCGAACATTATCTTCGGGGGAAACAACTCAAGCCTTATCCTGCATCCAGTCTCCACTCTCAAGGTTTTATCACATGTCATCGGACATTACCCTCGTCAGGGTCTTTTTGGGTTCCCACTTCTGGGTCTTACTCCCTTGGCTTGGCCAATTGCCAGCACTATCTTAGCCATTGAACGCACTAAACTGTTATAGTTATTAAAGGAAGTCACTATCACATAACAAGTCTCACCTTCAATTAAGTCACGAATCACTTCTTTTGACTAGTTGCTTACATAGTTAAAACCACACTCGTCTAGCAAAATAACCCATAACCCTATCAATGGGTTATGGTTCTTTCATTTTTAACTAGAAAGTCTCTTAAGATCATGGTGAGTCTACTAACTTGAAATTCAAAGCTTAAAGTAATTGGCTAGCATATAATTCAAACGAGGTTTTGTAATTAACACCTTTAGTTGCTGATTGGGACTACCGCAACCGCACGGGTAGCAGTAGTATAGATAAAGATATCGTTCCTCAGGGACTAATGTAACTTACTAAGTCTTGCATGTTAGAATGTGGTAAGCAAAATTCTAATTCAATTGGTTTTGATTTAACAATTTTTATATTCTGAATCAATCAAAGAAAAAATATGTCTGTCTCATAGTTATGAAAGAGTATTGGATCAAAACCACAATCATGTGCTTTTCTCTAATCGGTTAATCTTGAGGAATTACAATTTATTAAGAAATTTGGTCTATTCTTTCGAAATCAACCAAATTTGCTTAAACTAAGAAAAAGTCGTTCTTTCAAACTAATTTGCCTTAATTCAAGTTGAATATATTCGATTACTCTTTGGTCCTCCTAACATGTAAATGTCTCTTTCGAGACGACTCCACGTTAGGTTTAATCCAGCTGTCCAATCAACCAAATGTCACCTTTCAGTTTTTCATTCATTCGTTTCGAGTAAGCAAGCAAATTTTGACCAAAAATCCACTCACAACAATGAAATTACTTGATAAACGAAATCAAACCAATCGTGAAAATAAGCACAATTCTATAAATTAAGAAATGATCCAACTACATTTTCACAAACTACTAAATCCTTTGACAAAGGAAAACTACTCAGATATGATTAAGGGATAAACAAAACTAATGAACAATCCGGCGTAATATGAGAGAAAGGCTTGACTAAGATGGCCTTCAACCAAGGGCTTCAAACTGCATCGAAAACCAAACACGTACACTCAAGATTTCTCACCAAAACTAAAAATCAAACTAGAAGCAACAAAATTTGAGAAAGAAAGAAACTAGGCTAAAACTCTAATCTATGCTAAGGCCATGTTCTTTTTATGGGTCAATTCTAAAATACCAACCTCAATCCACTTCAACCCACTTCAACCTACTTTAAACCACTTCAACCCACTTCAACCTTCTTCAACCCGCTTCTACTATTTTAACTAAGTTCAATTTATCACATAAAAAAAATTCAACCTACTTCAACCCACGTCAACCTACTTCACCCTCTTACCCACTCCAATTTACCTACGAAAAGAACAGACCCTAACTTTATGCTTTTGGTTGTGCAAGGATTGCTTTCTGTTACTGCAAAATGGGGCCTTTTATATAGGGGCTCGCTTGATCTCAGCCACACAACCGACGGAAGACGAAGAGGCACCAGCTATAGGCTTACCACAATGTGACCGTGGTCTGGGCTGGAACCAGCTTTCTGCTCTTTTCTTGCTCTATGGGCGTAGCAACACATGGGTGTCCGTGGGGGAGGTCAAAGTACATCTATTTATGGTCAAATGCTGGGTAACAAGACTTAAAATCCTACAAAGCACATAAAACAACTATATCCAAGCATAAATTGACAACAAGAGTGTAAATATTAACTTAAAGCACAATATTCTCCTAAAAATGTTGCAAAATCAACCTAAAATGATGTACACATTAAGCACTTATCAAACTCCCCCATGCTTAAACTACTACTTGTCCTTAAGCAATACAAAAACCAAAAATTTACATAACTCCCTCAAGATAGATATAGGTAACTTTCAAATGGCAAACCTGATCCAAAGGTAGCCCAAAAAGATACAAAAATCATTAACAAACAGAATAGGGAATGAAATTTGCAAAATCCTTTTAATAAACCACAATGTCAAACTTAAATCAATCTCCCCCAAATCGTCAAATACAATCATTCAATCATATGAAACAAGTAAGGCTAGCAAGGCCAGTAGAACCTTACTATAGCTATGTGGCTCGCATCACTCATGTGTTTATAATAATGAAGGTTCTCTCAATTCTCATTCCTTGGACTCAAATCTACCATATGCTGGAGAAGATTCTAAAATTTGCCATCACTAAAATGCAAACGCACTAGACAATCATAAGGACTTTTCATAGGGTTGTCACAAGGCTATGGGTAAAGGTAAGAGGGGAACAAATGTTTCGGAAATTAGGAGCTAGAAGTCAAAGACTAAGAGCTAATCAATTCCAATGCATCATACTACATCCTTCTTAAACCATTACATTTTATCAACAAGATAAATCCCAAATTGAAAAGAGAAAGAGTCGAAAATCACAAATATCTTACAATCCCACCAAGGCTAACACTTTCTTTTGGATTTTTTTTCATTTTATTTGTGTTTTTTTTATTTTATTTTTTACAATAAAGATAGCCAAAGGGAAATCCATAACGGACTTTAAACTGCAACTCTTTTCTAAACTTTGTACAATAGAAGAAGGGATTTATATAGATCTCACATCCCTGGACCAAACAACCAAAATTCACTAAAAGATAACAATCCTCCTTACTAGTGCGCTATGATACTTGATGCAAAAGAATGAAGCTCTCCTCCAGCCTTGGCTTAAAGGTAGGACAAGTATTTGGCCATCGGCTATAATAGGAGGTTTAAATCAAGAAAAACGGATATAGGCTCAAAGGGCTAGCAAGGGATACAATACAGGACAAAGGTGTCTATTTGGCTGTGGGGTTTCAACGAATCAAAAATAAATTGCCTCAGTCATATTGTCTAAATGCATATTCGAAATATGATCTTGAATGAGAATCAAAGCAAGTTCTAGAGAAATGATTTCAAGGAAGAGTCACACATGAAAGAAAATATGAGACTAAAATAATGAATAGTCTCTTAAAAGCTCAAAATCTCATAGGACATCTACCAAGGTCAAAACTAGCACAATAGTGAACACATGCCAAAAATTATGTAAAGACTCATGGGTTAAATCAACTTGCATTCAACATGTGGTCAAAACTTGAAGACCATTTCGAAAACTCATTCACAAACATTTTATAAACAATTCGGGCGAATCAAATGATCAAATTAAACCATTGAAGTCTACCAAATCTATAAAGATCATCATCGGAGGTTTTTTTTCTTCTTTCTTTGTTTTTTGTGTTTTTTTTTTTTTGCATGCTCCTAATGACAATGCAAACTAACATGCAAGGAAACTAATAAAAGAAAGAAACTAAAATGCAACATAGAATGAAAGGAAAACTAAATGCACTAGTAAACGAAACTAAAACCAAAATAAAAAAAAAACTACAAAAACAACCATTAACTACATATACAAAGCACAAACACACCAAACTGAAAATGGGCATAAGACGCTAGATGTAATGACTAACTCCCCCATTCTTGGATCACACATTGCCCTAAATGTGGGCACATAATAGACAAAGGGAAGGGGAGTAGCACATAGCATTTGGAAAGGAGGTGGTGGTGGAGGATGGGGTGGTTGGCCATAGGAGATATGCCAATCGCACCAAGTCTCTAAACATGCCCTATAGTCTTGGAAATATTGTGTCAGGGAAGCAAGCAACCCATGAAGCTCATCATGGTGCTCGTAGACAAAGTCCAAAAGAGCGACGGTCTTAGAAGGAACAAACGTTCGGAGTGAAACTTGCTCCTCTTGAATGGATCTAAGGGTGTCTTCACTATCAGAATAGTCATGAGGGGTGGTTGAGAGGAAGAACAAGGTCTGGCTTGACTAGATTGCGAGGCTGGATGATGGGGTGCAGGTCGAACAACGTCCTCATCACCAGGTGCCTAGTAAAGGTTAGCCTAGTGAACAAGGGTGGTTCGATCGACATTGGGAAGCGACAAAAGTCGATTCCCAGGGTAAATCCACATAAACAGCCAACCTCAACTTTACAAAAGTTCATAATCTCAAAAGCGGCTTGATCAACTCGCTCGAACCCGAAAACTCTATCCATATGATTGGGCTCAATACCCAAGAATCTAACAAGAGTAGTTATAATCCCACCAATGACTATCCCACTTGTAGTGCTAACAGCAACACTATGGAATTGTCTAGCGAAAAATGAACCTGGGTTAAGCTGAACACCATCAAGCATACATGACAAAAATTACAACTCAGATAGTCTTGGGGCATTCAGACTATCATCCCGAGCAAATAGAGAACAAGCAAAAATACGCTGAGCTACACTAATGTAGAGGCTCCTAATATGTGTGCACTTTGATGAACTAGTACTATACATAACACTCCACGAAAGTTCGCACCAAAACGCATTCGGGTTGAATTTGTGGGAGACTTGGCGGTTCGATAAATTCATGCCAGGTGGAAAATCGAAAATACTATTAAAGGTACCTAAGTTCAGTTCATACAATTGTCCCTGCAAATAAAACGATATATATCCGGCTTGACATTGAGGTCATCTAGTGACCACGACATGGAGTGTGCCAAGGATTTCTAGGGTTAGGTCCCAATATGTATGCTCTTTGATTTCTAAAAAGTGTCCCATACCAGCTTGCACAAACAATCATCTAATATCATCCAACGTTTCCAACCGGGTTAACAATTCCTGATTATAATATCTAGTTGCTACGACCATACGTTCATTCAAACAATTGTACCTACCAACATACTCAAGATGGTCAAACCAAGGGGGTGAGGAATGTCACATCTAGCCCACAATGGTGGATGTTTGGGATGTCCTTTGAGGTTGGGGTGGTACTTGACTTGAAGACCCAACCTCCTTGGTGCTCCTTTGTCTCTTGGTTGGTGCCATGGTTGCAAACTCAAACCAAAAACAAAACTAAAACTAAAAATAAGAACTAAAGCCTAGAAAATTCAAGAAATTAAGTAAAAATATGAAGAATAAGAGAGAGAAAATAATGGGTATGGTGGATGAGTAAAGGTGAGATGAATTTGAAGAAGAAAAAGAAGAAAAGAGATGGAATTTGTGGATAAAAAGGGAAGATTGAGTGAAAGGAAATAATTTGGTGTGAAAATGATTGAAAATGGAGAAGAAATGAAGGAAGATTGAAGTTGTGAGGTATGGAGAGTTTAGAGAGAGAAAACGGGGTTAGAGAGAGAAAGTTGAGGTTGATGAATAAGAAGTAAGGGAGAGGAAACGGCTCTGTGGTTAAAAATTTAGACCACGGGGCGTAGCAGCACACCACGGTCTGACCGTGGAGTCTGTTGGCCCACTATATTTTCATAGTTTTTTAATTTTTTTTTGGATGGCACCCCATGCCCGCTGTTCTGGTGATCTGGCTGTGGTGGCTAACATTTTATTCATATTTTCCCTTTTTTGTTTTCTCTCCTTTTTTTCTTTTTTTTAGACAAACTACAAAAATAGTAAAAATAACAGCTAAGAAAAGAAAAAGGAAAAGAACTTGGGTTGCCTCCCAAGAAGTGCTCTTTTGCTCTTGTTCTATGCCTGGTCCGGATTAGATAATGTATGGACAGTGGCTTTGTCCCGAACAACAAAATCAAATTTCTTCACGTGGACGTACCATCTTAAAAGTTCTGGCTACAGGTTCATCTTCATAACTTGGTGCCATAGTGCATTATCTGCATATAAAACAATCGCTCTTGTGGCCCATCAGACGGGTTACCATCCACTTGTTTAACCCCTACATCAAAACCTTCCATTGGGGGCATATAGAGAACAGGTTCTGTAAACCTGCAATAATCACTCATGGAAGACTCATTAGGAACAGGTGCCTCAACCTCGGGCTTGTTAGGTGGCATAGGAGCAGTAAACTCCACCTTAACACACCCTTAGTCAGCTTCCTCATAAGAAATCCAGTCAGAATTAGGAAGATCTTCACAATTCAAGACATCCTCCGTATTAATCTTAGGGGAAGGGGGTAATGGATCTAATATAGAAGAAAGAGGAGAGACTACATCCTCCCTTTTATGAGTAAACACAGCTAAGTGCCCTTCTACCTCAAAAGATATACAACCCTCTCTTATATTAATATGGCAACCAGCTGTGGCCAAAATAGGCCGACCTAAGATAATTTGAGCGTCGTCAATTTTAGGCATATCAACTATGATGAAGTCCTCTGACAACCAAATGTCTCCTATATTGACTAGCACATCATCTAGTCTGCCTATAGGTTGCGTCACATAACTATCATCCATCTGTGGTGAAAAAGGTGCTACTAGTAATGGTCCTAGGTGTAGCTTATGAAACAAAGAATAGGGCATTTTGCTCATACTAGCACCTAGATTGCATAGACCTCTCTCAAGTCCTTTTCAACGATGTAGGGGATAGAAAAACTACCTGGTTTAGGAAGCTGAGGGGGAAAAATGGTGGGCATCTCAACAGTGTCATTCTCTTTGAATGTGGCAATCTTGCCATAATTATTTCTCTCCTTATTTCCAGCCATAATCATTTCCCTACCCTCCTCCATCGGTGTATCCTCAGGGTCAGTTAAGTCCTCTTCTTCTTCCTTCATGGTAACACAGCTATAAGGCTTACGAGGATTGGGTTCGGGCTTGCTAGGAAGTCTATCTTGGGGCGTCGAGGAGAAAGTAACTTTTTGGCAATTTGAGTTTCTAACATCGTATTGTGAGTTATAAGTACATCAACCTTTGAGGCTAATTACTTAATATACGCATCTTGTTTTTGTAGCGCCAAATGCATGCTTTCCATCACCGACTCTAAATTAGACTTTTGGGGCATCTGAGAAGGGAAATGGTGTCTTTGAAAACCAGGGGTGCTCTAGCATTCATAGGGGCATATTTGATGGGTTTGGATTAGACCTATAAGAAAATTTTGGATGATTCTTCCAACCCGGATTATATGTATTACAGTAAGGGTCATTGGTCAGTCTTGGGTTGAAATTTTGAACATAATTAACTCCATTAGGGTCTTGGGAAAAATGACTCCCTACTTGACAATTCAAAGTCATATGCTCAACAGAACCACAAATTTCACATGGGGATGGGGCACTAGAATTCACAGCATTAACATTCATTTGGTCCAGTCTTTCAGTCATGGCATCTACACTAGAATTCACAACATTAGCTGGGTAAAAAGACTTAAAATCCTACAAAACACATAGAACAACTATACCCAAGCATAAATCGAGAATAGAAGTGTAAATATTAACTAAATGCACAATATTCTCCTAAAAATGTAGCAAAATGACCCTAAAATGATGTATATATTAAGCACTTATCAGCTATCCTTTTTCAGTTCGTTTAAACCTTTTAAACTCAAAGAAAGAGATATAATCCATATAAAGCCTTGAAACATTTTCAAGCTCATTACTAGATTGCGTTTTAACTTCCTAGATCTATCGACTATTAAGTTGAGTCATTCACTTAGTAGCTCGATGATTTAGGTTCATTTTAGGCTACAAATACCTTAACAATCGAGCAGGAAACTGGTGAACATTTAGAAACATTTGAAATTATAAAAAAATGCTTTTAACGACCATTTTAAAGATTTCTAAAGTTCAAAAACCATTCACATAGCATCATTTAAACAATTTAAGATAGAAGGTGCTGAATTCGTTATTCAGTTTTGATGATAACAAACCTAAAGTAATGTTGCTCCAAACAAAGTTCTCCAAACAGGCATACACTATTGTTTTCAATATGTGCCTTAACTTGTTTGCTGAATGTTGAGAACAAGTCTTGAGAACAGGTCTCATACCTTGATGGCTCACGCTCAAGTCAAGAACACCACCTCGATGAGTTGATTGAATGTGAATATCAGTTTCTGAACTCAAGCGATACAAGAACAACCTGGCAAACAGGTTGGCCTAGGTGGTTGGGGCAGCGTATTCATCTTGAACAAGATGACTAGATCTACAACAAGATCTCTTTGGTAATTTAGGTCTTATTCTAGACTCTTGTTAATATGCCAATCTTGAAAAGTCTCTAACTAACCACTCTTGAATCGGTTGCGCTATTTGCTTCAGAACACCAAGTTCAAACAACCCTGAAAACAGGTTAACGAGGGTGTTTCTGAACTGCAACGGCCAAACCCGGTTTCTTTGGAAAACTTATTTTGGTTGGCCAAAAGCTCTAATATATTTTGATAAAATTCCAAGACAGCAATTTAAGCTGTAGAAAATCTTCTTGATATGAAAATTCAAGCTGAAGATTTGCAAAACTGATTTTGGAAAATATTTACCAAAACCGAAAAAATTTCTCTCTTATCCCTTGGAAAGTGATTAATTCAAAAACTCATACTAAAGATTTTCTCACGGATATTTTTGGGCAAAGATAATCTTCCAAAATCAAATTCCTACAATATTGGGAAACATTGTCTTTTAGCCGTCAGAATTCCTTGAGCTAAGCAAAAAAAATTTCTCTTTGCCAAACTTAGCTGATTTCTTCTCTTCTCCTTGGTTTTTGACCGTTGGAATTTTTGTATAAAAATATAGCATTTTACTCCCATTGATAGAGAGAGAAAAAAATGAGAAACTTACACAACAAACGCAAAAAGGGAGAATTAAAAAGTGGTTTTTCTAGTGAGAAAAAGTTGTTTTCGAGCTACTCTTGAGAAAAGAAAAATCGAGACAAGTTGTGTTAAAGTTGAGCTTTCAAGATATTGGCATACTAGGACTTCATTGTACCTTACATCTGCTTAAGACAGAAGCACCCAGTAAGGTGTTTTGTAACCCTGATCTTGAATCAGAAAAGTGAGTAAGTGGTCCTCAGTCGTGTGGACTTTGGACGTGTCCAATCTGGTGAGATTTGGACGTGGTGTAACCTGTCTTAGGGAAGAAGGTTACGTGGTTGCAAGTTGTAACAAGGTGTGTTGCATTTGTAACGTTTGAAGCCCGATAGTGAAAGTGGTTAAATCCTACACGAGGTAGGTCGTGGTTTTTCACACCTCAGTTGGGCTAGAGGTGTTTTCCACGTAAAAATTGTGTGTGCTTAATTTTCGCATTTATCTTGTTGATTTTCGCCTTTGTACAAATGGAAAACATCTGTTGAAAACAAGTTGGGAGGTTGTTTGTAATTCAAGAACAACGTTTGCAATCAGGAAGGTGTTTGTCAGTAAATACGCGAAAATCGAACACCACAATTCACCCCCCTCTTGTGTGTAAGTACTCCTAAATTCAACAGAAGGGGTTCACAAATAGCACATTCGTATCGCTTCGCAGCAACAATTTCAGTAGAATCCACCTAATGTCCCAAATACTTCGTAATCCACATGATTGCAATTAATATCAAACCCGGGCTCTCTCCTCAGATAGCATGGACAACAAAAACCTCGAATCACTCATTAGTTTCACCTCAAGCCATCCAACCACGAAGTTGGGTTCAATTTTACAACAATTCAATCCATTAATTCACAAAACCAACATCCACAAGCTTAGTAATCATATCAATCTCCAAAAATAGAATTTAAGCATATCCAAACTTATCTAGCAATAACATTAAAGCACAATTCGGTTTGCTATGCAATTCCTCAAATCGCCCGGCTAGCAAGCTCTGCATTTCTTCACATGCATGAACCTTAAATCCATATCAACATCCATAAGCATGGCGTTCATTTGCAACCATCAAAACAGAATTTAGACATATTAAAACTAATTTATCAACAACTTTAGAACATAATCTGCTTGTTCCATAATTCCCTAAATCGATCAGTTAGCAAAAATTATGCATTACTTCAACATACATGTACCTTGAATCAGTATCAACACCATTCTTACTAGATTTCAACTTCAAATTCTCCCATTACTGATAACAACTTCAGGACTTTAGCATAAACTACTCAAAATCGTTATAATGCGTTTGAAATTACTAATAATTAGGAGGAAGAGAAAACCCACCTTGATTCCAAGCTAGAGGGCCCATTCTATGGGCTTTTGGGACTGATTTGAGTGCTCATGAACCCGAAAAATCCTCCCTTTTTTTGCTACTACAATGAGATCCAAAGTGACCATCGAAACCCGATTTCTGCCCTCTCTTTGTTCTACGTGCTACAAGTGTCGTTGCCCTAGTTCTCCTTCCTCATTCCCAGTCAGGTGGTCGGTTTTGTGCCCAGCCACCATCAACAGTAGTGGCGGTAGTGGTGGTGCTGATGGTTTGTGGGAGATCAGAAGTTGACCCACGCCTATGGTGGTGCTGATGGTTTGTGGCAGATTAGGACTTGACCCACGCCTTGATTACTCACGTTTTGCCCCGATTACGCTTCTTCTCTATCACTTCCTGTCACTCTTTCCCTCTCTTTCTGGTTTTGGTGGGTCACATAGGGGGGCTGGCGTCGCAGTGGCACATCGTTGTCCTCCTTCTGTCCTCTTGCTCTCTCTCTCTCTCTAATGGTAGCCTGGGAGGGGTCATGGGGAAGCGAGAAGGAGAAGCCCCCCTTATTTCTTGTCTTCTCTTCTTTTTTTTTGTTGGAAAGGTAAGTGGCTTCGACCCTTTGTACTGTTTTCTCCCCTTTCCCTTTTTTTTGGTTGATTGCTGATCAATTCTAGTTCTCGGCCCCCTAATCACTAGCGTGTAGTCTAGACTCAGGTCTAAACACTTTAATAATCAGTATTCTTGTCGGATTAGGAAAACGGCTAAATTAAACTATCGACACAATTTAATGGCACAAATTATCACAAATTAAATTTCAAAATCAATAATAATAATAATAATTCTCTTTTTTAAAAAGATTATCACTTAAGATAGTACATCGATATTATTCTAACTTAATTGAAATAATAAAATACGATTCGTAGTATCAAGAAACAGGCTAAATAGTTTAAATAAAATACGGGTATTACAACATAACTCCATATTCACGGGGATATTGACCATTATTTCCATCTAAAGCCATGACAGTGATGAGGATTCCTTGTATAGTGCTTTCAAGTGGCATGCATCAATCCCAGTGAAAGGTTTGTAATGCTCTCTGAATGGAGCAATTGTTGCCCTGTACATATCTGACACCTCTGGAAGAATGGGTTCTTTATAGGGCCATCATCCTTCTAGTTTGTAAAGCATACAAACTTAGAGTTCCTTTTCCTTAAACACCTCCATGTACTTTGGTAGTACCTTATATCCTTTATTATGCCTCCCTTCCATAACTTCTACTAATTTCCTTGCCCTCCAAGAAATGTGATCCAGAACTTGCACTCCATATTTCGTCATGAGGGTATTTTACATTATGCTCTTATCCATATTAGAGTTATCCTAGAAATAACTTAATAGTTTACAAGTAGCCCATATGGATGTGGCATTTTTGAAGTGTTAGGATCGTTGCAACCCTCTGTCGATCCTTAATCATCCAAATACACTAATCAAAAGCACAATTGCATGTATTTTAAATAGAAAGACATTATTGGCACATCTCATTGTGTATCTGTTTCTATTATTCTTGATTACCACAATGTGATGTCATGTTTAACATAATAGTCTTTCATCACATTTAATAAGTGTTCTTTAGTTTTGAGGACATCACCAGTAGTTAAATTCACTTTACTATCTCTGTCTCTGGTCCATAAATCCCCTTGTCCAAAGACCTTGTCCATCTTATTCATAGTAAGTAACCATTCACGAGCTTCATGTTTAACATTACCATTCCCTGCAGTCATCCTTAACTGAGCGCCACTCTCTAAATCTAAGTCATTTAATGACCTCACTTCTAACACTTTCTCCTAATCGATTGGCTCCTCATAACTGTTAGACTCCTCTGAATTGCCTTCATTATAGTCATTGTCATCACTCACATTATCAAGCGGGACTATCGTTAACCATAAATTGCCTTCTACATCACTATCAAATAGACCAATATTTGGTATCTGTGGCTGGTATAAAGGATAACATCAAAATCGTCTAAGTCTTCAAAGTGTAGCCTCAGCATCCCAAAATGAATATCTAGTGTATGTGATTGTAAAGGGGCCTTCAATTATAGTTTTTCCCTTTGAAGAAGTTGATTTTGGGTTAGAGATATTTTCGGCTCCTATATGAGGTGCTCTTGAGTTGCACTTTAGTTGGGGTTGGCTGTTAAATTTAGCTGCAAGTTAGGATGGATTGTTTGTTGGGGTTGAGCTTAGAGATTTTGAGTATAGACTGCATTGTGACCATGTAATGGGTCTCATAAGATTTATAGGAAAAGGTGTAAATTGGGATGGGCTTTTAAGAGGGCCAATCGATGAAGCCACATATTGGTATGGGCTGTTAGACTCTGCTAGGTATTGGGATAGACTTTTTATAGCCATAGAAGTTGGAGTGTTTGAGTGTGTAGTGCAGATCATGTGTGGGGTTTTGTAGGTCTAATAGGAAAATGTAAAGCTAGGGAGACAATAGGTTGGACAATACTTTTACGAAGAGGGGTTGAGAAGGACACATCGTGGGAAGGGCTTTTAGGGGATTCTAAAATTGGAGAACTTTATGTGATCTTATGTAAGGTCTTCTCAGGCTAGCTGTTGGTTGGATTGGACTATTAGGAGGGGCTACTTTGATTAGGTAAAGGCTCAAGATAGGTGTGCATGAGTGTCTTTCAAGTAAAAACTACCGTGGCATTTCCTTGGACTACTTATATATAGCTTACCAATTTCAATTGTTGTTGTAGTTGCCTTTCTTGCCCTTAACCTAGGTTCATAATTTGTGACTTACTAGGTCTTGCTGAGTTAGAAGATACTTTACTAATAGCATTACTTTGATGTGATCCGAATTAGGCTTTTGCGGAGGCATATTCATTTTATGGGGTCATTATCAAATGGTCAGCCCATACCTCAAATTCACTAATCATAGGCTCACTGGCATGCTGGGCTTTGGCTTCTAATGTAGTTTCATTAATCTTGTTAAGAGTTTCTATAGTTTTTTTGCAAAATGCTAGCCTCATGTAACTCTTCTATAGACAATGGAATCACAATGCTCTTTTTCATCTTCCCCCATAAACTTGCGAGTTAGCCCAATCACTATAAGTCCTAAGTGGCCACATCTAACTTTGTCTCCCAGCTAGCTGCCAACGAAATTTATGATACTTAGGCAACTTCACCCCGTTTTCCCTTGATGAAGACCTATCATCCTTAAATAGGTCAATACTTTTAACACTTATCAAGATGAATGTCTATCATCAAAATTCTTACATTCTTCTTCATCCTATGAGAATTTTCAAAAATCAGAAAAGATGATGAAAGATACACCATAGGGCACGCATGTTATAAAAATTTTGCCACCATGACACCCTCATAACATGAAATTGATTGCATATTTTATAAAGCAAACAAATTCAACATGGCATTTAACTAAAACAAAACTCTACTATGTAACTTCTAATTCACTCCTCAATAATTACACAATTACTGAACCCAATAAAATCAAGGCTTCCCATATTTGCTTAACTATTATAGTTTGCAAGTTTAGTAAAAAATCAATGAATAACTTGAAATAATCCCTAATTTTTAATTTTTTTCACACAATTCAAAAAGCTAATGACACACTAATCAAACAACCCAACGATCAAATGCACCGAATAAAACAATCTCTACCCCGGTGTCAATCTTCATACTTCAGTTTTACATCTAGGGTGTTAATGTTTCCACTTCTTTTTTGTCTTACTTGGTTTAGGGTTTTCCTTGAGGTAGAGGAAATTACTTTAGGTTTTGAAGAAGAGAAAGAAAAAGAGCATTGAGGGTCAACTTTGCTTTTCACACTAAGTATTAGGCTTAGAGTTACAAATACGATTGGCGGGAAAATTTTTCTAAGGGGTATTTCAGTTTTGCACCTAAAGCTCAGCAGAAAAATATTTTAGCCTTCGGAAAATATCCCCTTAATTTTTTCATTGCAATGCAATGTACCTAAAAAATGTATACTAAAAACATTGTCCCCTAAATGTGGTTTACTCAAATTGTCGGGCATATCAGAATAATTTTTTTTTGTAATTTTATGAATGGTTTTCCCTTGCAATTCATTTGTTTAGCCATTACATACTATTTCTCTCTCAGACACATCCCACCCTTTTGTTCTTATTCTTCTTGTTCTTCTTCTTGTTGATCGCTTTTCTACGTCTTTCATCTTTATGTCTTCACCTTTTCGATCCTACTTTTTCCAAATTGATTTTATGATGATCTTTTCCTACTTCTCAGGTTATTAGCAGGGGAGGAGTTTTGAAATCCCAAAAGAACGTATTTTTTAAAATTTTATTTAGTGGATTTGGAACTTTTGGGCTTGATTCTTGCCTTGTGTACTAGGTGTAGATGAATTACGCCGTTCATATTATGGATAATCTCAAGTTTTGATCATAAATGGTTCTAAGTTTCTATTTCTTTATCTCTTCATAAATGTTAGAATAGATGGGAGTGTGTGCCCATTACACATTTGATTAAATACTTAAGTGAAATAGTATTTTTTCACTCCTATATCTGAACAGGAATTCTATGGCTTTAGTACTGAAGAAAATTCTATGGGTGAAGAATACTAATAACATTGGATGCAAGTAAGTAATACATAGGTATTCATATGAATAATCTTTTGTATATGTCAAATTGTCCGTTTCTGTATGTGTTTTGGTTGATAACACTTTATGACGATGTTTCCACCCGCCCTTAGGGCCCCTGTATTATACAATCGAGCCACATTGACCAAATAGCCACCCTTGCTATGTATAATATGTCCCTGGCTATCCACTTTGAATTGTAAACAACTTTTTATTATTTTGAACATTCATATACAGCCCTTTGCCAAACATATGCCTTTAAACCCAAGCCGAGACTGTTAAATTTCACTTCATAATGTTGTGCAAGAATTAGCCTGTAGGCATTGAGATCTTTTGGTGGTTTGGTTTGATTTATTTGGTGTAATAAGGGGTTTATGTTCTTTGCTTATGTAAGACATCCCTGCTGATGACTATTAGAGAGAATTGTTGTAAAGTACTTAATGTTTATCTCCATTGTCAGTCTCTTTGTTTTAAAAAAAAAGAAAACAAAAGGAGATAAAAGGACAAAATTTTGAAAAATAAGGGGAAAAAAAGAAGCAAAAATGGAAGATAATAAAAGAGCTTTACTTTATTGGAATGTATATGCCTATTTTTTAGTTATGACTTTTTTTCCCAATTTAATTTGCGCAGGGGATGTGTTCATGAAATTGAGAGGTGGTTGTTTAAGGAATGGTTTCACAAGAAATTAGAAGATTGGAAGAGTTTTCTTTTGCTCTTAGTCTTCGGCTTTTACCTCCATACTAGACATGTATCTCCCTCTTATGCTCTACCTTTTAACCATGTTAGAACCCATATGAGGTCCACATAATTGCCTAATTTGTTTTATATTTTAATGATGGTGAATTAGGGGGTTGTAGGAAACCTGTGGTATATTGGAGACATCGGAATGAGAATTGAAGGAACCTTACTATGCTTTGAATTCATGAGTGAAGAGTATTACGTAGATAAAGCGAAGTTCTACCAATCTATCTAGCACTATCTACTTCATATGTCAATATGTCTTGCTTGAGCTGATTTGGGTGGTCGATTCAAATTTGACATTGTGGTCTTTAATGATCTTTCAAAAATTGCGTTGTCTTATCTTTTTGCTAAATGTTTTATCACTTTTAGGCTAACTTTGGGTTAGTCTTGCAGTTAATTGAGGGTCTACTAAAGTCTTCCCTAAAGAGGTCATATATAAAGCTTTTTCTTTTTATTGTTAGTTGGGGACAAGCAATAGTTTAAGCATAGGAGAGTTTGATAAGTGCTTGAAACGTGCATTATCCTAGGGTCATTTGTTAGCATTTGTTAAGAGATTGTATACCTCAATAATTAATTTTGCACCCTCATTTCCGTTTTACATTTGGGTACCTATGTTTGTCATTTTTTATAGTTTCTTTGGACCTTTTAACCCAGTGTTGACTGCATTTATGATGTAATTTGACTCACCACGGTAGTGCCCCTGTCTTGTGTGCCCATAGTATCTAGAATAAATGAAGGAAATTGAGCTAAAAGCTGCCATGAAGGTTCCCTAGTGGACGCAACTGACCGCGATAACCTAATTTCCTATGACTCTTAATTTTCCCTTTGAGCGTGTGGATAAGAATCAGTGAACTTCTCTATGTTATCCCTCATTGACTACTCAAAGGGTATCTCATCCATCCATTTTACCAGTCAGTTCACCTAAAGATTCACCCATTTCTCTGACTGTATGGAGAAAAAGAAGATCTAAGAAAAGGATTTGAAAGACTGTGGATAGCTTAGGGAATCCTAATTCTTGAAGAGCATTTTCTTTCTATTACTTCTTAAACTCTTTTACATTAGTTTCATTCATGTTTAGTATGAACTCTTTTGGATTTATTATAATGACCATGAGTGAGTAGTTTCCTTTATTCTAGGGATTTACTTCCTAAAATAATGATGTTAGATTCTTAATTTGTAAAATCTTGTGCTTGATCTTGTTTGCAATATATCTAATCTATCTCGCGTTTTCATTTTTTTATGAGTCATTTTTACGAACTTACTTGCACAAATTTAGATAGCTGGGTGAAATAGCAAAGGGAAAAACCCATTATTGAGTCGACAAGATTAGACTTGACTTTGTGATACTTGAGTGAGTATTGCATGTTGAGAGGAAATGCTAGTAATCATTAACTATAACTCGTACCAAAACAAGAACCTTTAAAAGAATATTGACTGGATTAGTGCAAGTGATTCAGTTTATTTCCAGAGAAGATATTGAATTTTGTGTGATCATCATCTTCTAAATCATGCAACTTAAGAAAGCACAAGTTCGATTCTTGAATTCAATTCATTGTTGGCAAACAAAATCCTAGATGCCTTTCATTGGTATATTTTTACGTCTTGTGATATTGATTAATTAGTTTAGATTAAAATCATCCTTTTAATAAATCTATTCGACTTAGGATTTTAATAGAAAATTCAATAGGTTGCACTGGCCCCTATAGAACGACACATGATTTTACTACAACACTAATGCACTTACAACCTATCCAGTTTTGGTGTTGTTGTCGGGGTCCATGATGGTAAATATTGAGCTAACCATTATAAGATTGACTAAGCCTTCATTTTTTTCCCCCATTTTTGTTTGCTTTAGAAGAGTTTATGTTGGTGCTTGTAAGATCTTTCCCCTTCCATACAAAGTCCAATCCAATATGATCCTAATCCTGAAATTGACAGAACTTTTTATTTATGTAGGATAAAGAAAAGACTAGAGAGGCAAGGGCATAAGGCTCGTGGGACCTCACCCTAGATGGCAGGAGGAGGCGAAGCACAAAGAAGGATACTTTAGGATTTTGTTACTCCAGGGGTCCAACAAATCAATTCAAGCATTGCCCATCCACATTTGGAGGCCCATAACTTTGAGCTCGAAATGGCATTGATTTCAATGGTGCAACAAACTCAGTACGGTGTCAGCCTAATGGAAGATACCAAGTTATTCCTATCTATCTTTTAATAGGTGTACAACTCGTTGAAGCTTAATGGAGTATCCAATGATGCTATATGCCTTCAGTTATTTCACTTTTAACTTAGAGACAAGTTGACGATATGCCACTATTCAGTGTCTTTATTGTAAATCACCATATAAGGCAAGCTCACAAAGGCATTCGTTGCCAAGTTCTTCCTTCCAAGCAAAACAACAAGTTTGAGAATCAAATCACTGCCTTGCTCAAAGGGAAGATGAGACATTACAAGAGGCTTGTAAGCACTTCAAGGATCTACTATGGTTATGCCCTCACCATGGACTGCCGAAGTAGATGATAGTGTAAACTTTCTACAATAGTGTTTTCCAACCTGTTAGGTCTACCATAGACATGGCAGCTGGTGACACTTGATCAACGAGATTGAGGATCGTGCCTATAACTTAATTGGGGATATAGCCATTAACAGCAACCAATGGATCAATGAGAGAGGACAACCCAAAAGGGTTGAAGCTCAGTTAAGTTGATGGTCCTACTTTACTTTCCATTGAAGTACAATCCATACTTCAAAGATTGTACTCTTTTAATGTTAATGTTGCGAATTCATATGCCCCTCCCTCTTCACATGAAATTTATGGTTTTGCTAACAATATGGTATGAATTTCTAAGCTCAAAGTCCTACCTAAGACACTAATTATCAAATCAGTTATGTCAACAACTTCAACTCTAGACTGACTAACGACCCTTTTTCTAATAGTTATAATCCAGGTTAGCGAAATCACCTAAATTTCTCACATAGACCTAACCCTCTAGCTATACCTCAAATTAATGTTAGATTACATCTCGGACTTCAAAGGCCTCCCTTGCCCCAAGAAGCTATCCAAAAGTATAACATAGAATGCCATGCTAGAAAGTACGCTTATGACACAACTAAAACAAGATTCCAACTATAGGAGAACTAGGCACAGAGAGCTTTCCCCCCTTTTCACTCAACAACTACATTAAACAATTAGCGTCTTAGGTGTGTGCTTGGTATTACAATACGATATTCGAAGCACAAGTTACCCAACAAGCTACCTCTTTATTTACAACTCTTGATATATTTCCTAGTAAGCCCAAGCCTAACCCTACGAAGTAATGTAATACCATAACTTTGAGAGGATGACAACAACTTGGGTGACATAAAGGGGTTAACTAGGATGTGATTTTGAATCATAAGAATAGTGTTATTTTTGAGAAAGAGGGTCCAACCCCTCTAATGATGGTGTGAATGATGCGAACGAGGCTCCCAAGGACCTTAAACAATGCTCCATAAAATTTACACTGCCTTTGCCTTTCCCTCAAAAGATGGCTATGGCTAAGCTTAACAATTTGGAAAGTTTTTAGAGGTCCTAAAGAAAATCTACATTAATACTCCCTTCATCAATGCGATATCTCAAATTCCTTCTTAGACTTGGTTTTTTTAAAGAGATTTTGTCAAGTAAAAGAAAACTAGAAGAGCATGAGACACTGGTATTAACTAAAGAATGTACAGTTGTGATTTAAAATAAGCTTTATGCTAAGCTTAAGAATCCTTGTATCTTCTCTATCCCTTTATTGATAAGGAATATTTGTATTAATGATGCCTTGGATGACTTGGTCTCAAGTCTGACCTTGATGCCTCTTTCCATCCAATAAAACCTGGATTTAGGAGAAATGAGACTTACCACCACTTCCTTGCTATTTGTGGGTTGTTCTGTAAAATAACCCATACATTTTTAGAGGATGTCCTCATTAAGGAGGAGATCTTTATGTTAGTTTATTTTTTTAAATCTTGAAATAGAGGGAGATACTTGGACTCCAATGATGGTTAGGAGTGCTTTCTTAGCCATTGCCATGTGTAATATCGATGTGAAGAATGGTAAGTTGTTATTTGATATGGACGATGATCATGTGGAGTTTAACTTGTTTAACTCTTCTAAATTCCTTTCTATTTCTGATTAGTGTAGCAGATTGATGTGGTTAACAATTTAAAAAAGGGAAAGTCACTAACCAAATTTCTACTGATCCTTTTGAGCATTATTCCTTAAATGATTGAACTACTATAGACAATAATCCTAAGGTAACAATGTGTGCTTAATTTTTGGAAGCCTTTCCATAAGTTCCATTTACCCTTGCTATGGTGGAAGAGTTAGGAACTATGAAGAACCCTCTGTTGATGAGAATCATGCCACACAGGTAGAATTGAAACTTCTCACTTGTCCTTTAAGATATGAATTTCTTGGGCTGAATTCTACACGTCATATGATTGTTAATGCAAGTTTAAATTCATCCCAAATTTGATCCTTTGCTTAGAGTTCCTCAATTGCATTGTATGACCATAGGTTATACTCTTGATGGTCTTGAAAGGATTCATCCTTCTGTGTCCATGTATTGCATTCTAACTCATGACAACCATAAGCCTTCAATGTAGCACCAAAGTAGGTTGAATCATAACATGAAGTAAGTGTCTAAGAAAAAAAAATCGAAATTTCTTAAGGTTAGTACTATCTATTCTCTCTGCGAGGTTAAGTGAGTAAGCCTAGTTCATATTGTACTTAAGAAAGCGAGGATGACGGCTATGAAGGATGAGAATAATTTTTTTGATTCCCATTAGGACAGTCATAAGTTCGTGGAAGTTGATTGACTATAGGAAGTTAAACAAACCCACCAGTTAGGACCATTTCTCCCTTCCTTTCACTAGTGAAATTCTTGAAAGCTTAGTAGAGAACTCCTATTTTTACTATCTAGATGGGTATTCCGGGTTGTTTTGAATCATTATTTACCATTGTGGCAAAAAAAGACCATGTTTAAATGTTCGTATGGTACTTTTCTATATAAAAGGATGCCATTTGTGTTGTGTAATGCCCCTACTATTCTTTAACATTGCATGATGGTCATTTTCTTTGATATTATTGAGGACATTATGGAAGTGTTTATGGATAATGTTTTTGTATACGGTACATCATTTGACCATTACTTGCATAAGTTGTCTAAAGTGTTGAAATGATGGGAGAAAGTGAATTTGGTCTTGAATTGTCAAAATTGCCATTTTTGTGGTAGAAGAAGGCGTTGTTCTTTGTCATATTCTTTCTAACAAAGGCATTGAGGTTAACCAAACAGAGGTGGAGGTGATTGAAAAATTACCACCACCAAAGTTTGCACTGAAATTATGATATAAAATTTGCAAAATTTCTACACCTAATTTAGCCCCTAATAATTAAATTTTTTTTATATTTTATTTGAGTTTTTACTATTTTGTCAGTCTTTTAAAAAAATAAGAAAAATGCAACAAAATGGTGCGAAAGGAAAATTCGACTTATTCACCATCAAGTGCTTGCCTCACCGACTTTCGTGCTTGGCCTATTAGAACACCATGATCCATTGCACAAAAGAAGAAGAAAAAAAAAGAAAAAAAATCAAAATTCTGCTATCCCCCACATCTCCTCCCGTGGCTCCCCCTTCTATACGTCTTTGTCGGCCTTACCCAAACTGAACTAGAACATCGCCTCTTCTTCGACTTCCACCGTTCACTAGCACATCTGCACGATTACACACTTCATCTTTGCCATGTGACCTCCAATGTCTGCACCACTGTAATAACCCGACCCTAAATCATGTTTATTTATTTAATTAAGTGATGTTTGTTTTTCTCACATTTAATTATCACATTTAATCATCCTAGTTGGAAAAACTCAATTTGGGCCCCACTTTACAATTCGGGTTTCATTATCCTAAAATTTCGGGTGAATTGATAGCCGACCCTGATAAATATGCTTTAAAGGATTAAATTATTTTTCACAACATCATAAAAATCGAATTCTGAGCTATGCAAAAAAATTTGAAGCATTTTTTCCCCCGAGCCCAACTCAATTGTGCCCAATTTGAGGCCCAAAAAGTTAGTGTGATTGAATTTAATTAATCACCCTCATTTTTGATAAATTTCAATTAGCAAAAGCTACTTTAGAACCATATAAAATTAGCCAAGTAACTGGACAGAACAAACAAATATTAACCAAAGGCCAAATCCCATTTTACTTACTCCTCTTTTCTTTCTCCTCTTCGTCCACCCCCAAGGCAGCTTGAGTCTTGCTCCTGCCACCACTGTCCATGGATCAAAATAGCCACCAGCCGCCATTGAAGAATTACCAAAGGACCACTAGTCGCCACCCCAAACAGCCAGCCACCTCCCCACACCCTTCAAACATCAATTCCACCCTCTTTTTCAAGCTTTAAAGTAAGTAAACCCTAACTCTCTTCTTCTTAATTTTTACTTTTGATTCTTATTTTTGTTATTTTTTATTGTTGATCATGTTGTTTGGATAGAAACAAGAGTTGGTTTGATGTTTTAATTGATTGGTTCATCTTAAAAGCAAGTAAAGAATGAGGTTGCTCATGATCATGCAAGCTTAAGTTCAAACGGTGTTTATGGATTATTTTGTATTTGATTTGGTAATCTTTAGTATTATAATGATTATGGTGGTGTTGGTGTGGTTTTGGATGAGTTCAAGGTGAATGTAAGTTGGTCATAAGCTAGGGTTTTCATGATTGTGCATGGTTTAGTTTACTCTTGGTATCAAGCATGTTATTTGTGTGTACTTGGATGAGGAATGAATCTAGGATGTGTTATTAGCTCGGAAAATGACTTGGTGCCACTCTTGTGTCAAAGGGGGAGATTGTGGAAATTTCCCCAATTTTATGTAAGAGGTCATTTTGCTCATTTATGCAAATAAGTAAGATTGTGGATATGTTTTGAGTGATTTTGTAGAGAGAAGAATTAAGAATTTGTAGAGAGAAGAATTAAGATTTTGATGAAGATGATTATAGATTACAAATTACATATCATGCCTATGTAAGGTGATGTTGATGAACCAATCATGGTTTAGTAACTTTAACAACTGATTTTAGAAGGAATTATGTGAAAAAGGGGGGGGTTGAAAATGTGGACAGCAAGCGACGTTGAGATCTGAAACAGGGCTCTGTTTATAACTAAACTGGTATTGCGTGGGATATTGAAAAATTATGATTTTTGTTGTGTAGATAGACCAATGAATTATCTTTTAAACTCCTTTTGAATCACTTTAATCTGAGTTCGGTGAAAAAAGTTATGGTTGTTTTACTAAGACTGTGTAGGTTAGACCGAAACTGTGCACAGTTGTGTTTAAAATCAATTTTAGGAAATGTACTATGGGAATTGTATTTTGTACTATGAATGAAAGTTTTGAAGGACTTCTTAAGCTTTCCGTATTGTAGTTTCAGGTCGCAACTTGAGGTTAAGGATGAAAGTTGTGAATTTTCTAATGGGGGCCTTGAATCGGTAACAACTTTGATTGTACTTAGAAGCTTATGTGGTTTGGAAAAGTAAGTTGTATGGCATGTGCAATAAAATTGGAGAAGTGGGGAGATTGATAACTCAATATTAGTGTTTGTTAGTCCCAATCGGTGTTTTAAGCTTATTTTGAACCTACCATAACTCCAATTTCCCTCAAACCTTTTTTGTCCACCTCAGAAATATCAAAATCCACATTCTACTTATGACTATTGAAGTCCCTTCACTATAACCTCAATTATTTCATTTTGGTCTATTTTGCTCCAATTTGTTTTACTTTGAGTTCAATGACCCTAACTTATTTATTTTTCGAAATCATTTTAGTATAACTTATCTTATAATGAATTGTTATAATTATGGACGCCCTTTTTATTAATCAATTTTGACAAAGTTACAAATTATGGGAGTGAAAGTAGTTTACTAACTGCATTTACCTATAACTACATTTCTTAAGCAGAAACGGGGCACAGTCTATCGTTTTCAATTGTGCATAAGTATTATCAAGTGAAATTGAATTTTAAACATTTCAAGTATGTTCATTACCTGTATCTTAAGAAATCAGGACGTATTTATCAAAATTATACTGTTTTGGTGAGTACATCAATGAATCAGTTTAACTAGTGATTTATCATATAATTAGTGACACCATCAACTATCAGTTACAGGGCATTGCCCTTTAGTTACCCACGTGGTTTCAGGCTAGTCCTCTGATCGACTTGGAAGGTGTACACCTATTCATAGATCGTAACAACATCAAGGGGGTTCACTATCCGATAATAACTTGCAATTGCAGTTTACATTCATCTCATTCACTATTTTAACTTAAAATGAATTGTAAAGAAGACGCCTAACCAATTTATGCAAATATCATTTAACAATATATGAATGCATGTACTGAGCTCCGGCTCACAGTTCGAAATGTTTTTAAGGTTTTGTTTTAGGCAACTGCTTAATGAATTGCCCTCACACTAGCAAACTAGTTGAAGAAAATAAGTTGAGCAAAGGAATGTGGATGGGTCAACGGTGACATAGTACATACGTACTTTGAAGTTGTATTTTAAAATATTCAGTAGATGGAGGTGTAGATTATATGGTGAATTGTTTTACTTTGGTGTATAAACCTTATGCTGGTTAACAGTTGCCTGTATATGGTTTGATTTAGGGGCGGAGCTATGGTGGGGTCACGCGGGGTCAACCGACTCTGCTTAAAAAAAAAATTCTATTAGTTAAGTTAAAAAAAAATATAAGATATATATATAATTTGTGATCTGCCCAATTGCATTAAAGGAAAATTGCTCTGATGGTGGGAAGGGTGTGGAACTTTGGCTGGCACTCCGCATGCGTCCCAAGTTCGATCCTTGCTGCTGGCACATGCAATCACAAGCTATCTATTTCTTCTTTTTGGCCCAAGTTTCGGATTAACATTTGTTAGTTAAGTTGGAAAAAAAGAAATAACATATATATATTTTGTGATGGCCTAATTGCATCAAAACAGGGTTGCTGTGGTGGTAGAGTGGGCGTAGGACTCTAACTGAGCGATCCTCTGTTTGTTTCCAAGTTCGAATCTTGCTATTAGCGTTTACATTCACAAGCTCTCTCTCTCTCTCCCCTTTTGTTTTTTGGCCCAAGTTTTGGACTAAATTCTGCGAGACTCTCCCCCTCCCCTCACCGATTTCAACTTTGAAGGTACAAACCCTAAAACTCTATATAGTTTTAATTTTCGTTTTTCTTTGTCAAATTTTTGATTGTTTACCCTTTAAATTATTTAGATAGTTAGATTAGTTTCAATTGTTGAAATCATTTGATAAAATTGACTCTAAATCATTTGTCAATTGTAATTGCATGTGTTGTTCACTTCGACTATTCTCTTCTGATTAGTTATAATTATTAAATATCCTTCATTTGCCTAATTAAATCTTTTTTGTCTAATTGAAAATACAAATATATTTCAAAAAATTGGCTACTGAATCATTTGAGCCCGACCTCGCTTGAATTAATTTCTGGATTCGCCACTGCTCTAACCTGTAGATGAATGTGTATAGTTGAAGCCATGCCTAACTATTTTATTTCTGGTACAAATACTTCAAGCCTTGTCCAGTTGGAAGGCAGTAAAGCCCGATCATTGGGTTTATAAGCTGTAATTGAGGGAATCAGAATAGTGATTACAAGTAGTAAAACATCCTTAATTAGGGGCCGTTATGGTTTTTGGTATCAGAGCCAGGTTAATTTTCTTTGATGGGATATGGAGTATAGAGAGTTGAGAATGGAGGATGAGAAGGTTGGTAAGCGAAGGTTGTTAATGTATCATTAGAGATATATGACATTAGAGGTTTATGACAGTAGAAATGCCTATTTATCTCTCACATGTTCCTCACTTATGTTCATCCTTGTTAGATGGATCCATATGCAGTAAATATGATGTCATGTACTTCTATGGCCATTTACATCTCTTTATTATATGCCAATATAGCAGCCCACATGTGGACCCCATTTCTGAGTTTCATAGTGTTATGGTCCATACACATAGGCTATTATGGACCTTATCTACTATTGGCCCTTGGGTCGGGTTCAAGACCCGATATCATGAATTTATGATGACTCGAGCCTTGTGATGGGACAAACCTAGATTTCAGTTCCGCGAGGCTTGGGCTAACATTGTCGCCGAGCTGTTATTAAGTGAGGAGTTTGAGTCAAGAGGGAATAACATGGACATTCTGTAGTATATATTTTCGTTACACTTTGAATATGCCCCACCATCACCAACTGCACTTAGCACTCCTCAGCCGCTTGACAACCCAAAACCATTGAGAACTAGAGAGGGGATCCTTATTTCTGATGGATCAAATGAGGTCCACATTATTATAGATCTCCCTGATACACCATAGTTTAGCTTTGATGGTGACCTCATGGAAGACCCAGAGAAAGACCAAGAATTAGAGGAGCATCAGCTTGATCATGATTATGAGAATGCAGAGAACGGTGCTTTAGACAACAATTTTGACTCAGGCAAGGAGCCTAGAGATGAGTCTAACCTAGACTATGATCCATCTAGCGATCATTAGATTGATTTATATTATATGTTGACATCTCAGATAGATTACTTGTTGAGCCCACATGTATATAGTATAGCCAGTTAGATAGACAAATTTGTGCAGGCTATGACATTGTATATAGTTAGACAGGTCTTCCTAATTGTGTTGACTGGTCTAGCTATTTCTAGGCACGTGGCTGACTTAGTTTATTAGGGCTAAGTAGTGTTTTAGTTATGAAGTTTTGTGTTATGTTTTAATAATACTCGGGTTGTGCTCGTTGTATCTGTTGTCTATCTGTATCTTATATGCTGATTGTAGTTGGTTGACTGAATTACGCAGCTGAATGGATAGTCAGAATCTCAAAATATGTGTAAAACGATGCAGAAACCCTCATAGAAGAATAGTCATATCATGATCATGGTCAGGGGTCAAGTGACTAAGTTTTGTGTAATGTGCCAATAACATTTAGTGGAACCCTCAATTCCCCCTGAGTTCGTCAGCAATATGGGAACTCTAGCTATTAATAGACCTTGATGTCTTCTGCGCTTATGAAATGAATAGCCCCAGCACCTTCCAAAATCCCTAATAAAGTCAATAAATTAGCAGATAGGGTGGGCGATGCGACCCTAAAGTATATGATGCAAAGTAGACCCAGTGAACCTAAAAGCATGGATTAGAGGGATAGAAAAGATTTTCACAATAGTAGAGGTTCTAAAGGATACAAAGGTGAATATTAGAACATTTTATCTAACTGAGGAAGTAGACTTTTGGTGGAACACTATTAAGGATAGGCTCTTAGGGCCTTACTTCTCTTGGAGCTGATTTCTGGAAGAACTGATGATGAGTGGTAGTATGATTGTGATGTAGTATGCTACCAAATTTATAGAACTATCCATGTTCGTTTCTGTAATGCCCGCGTTCCGTAATTTACGTTAAGCTTGTCATATTGCCTTTTTGCTTCGTAAAATCGCATTTTATTAGTGATATAAGATAAATTATTATTGATGTACTTGTGTGAGCGATAATTTTATTAAAAAGCGTATTTCGTCGCTATTTATATTATTAATATTATTGTCAACTATTTAGAAAATTTTCGAATCAATGCTAACCCAAGGCTTTGAAATCGTTATTTGATTTATTTAGTCGTTTCTCGAATGTAGTTAGGACGCCGATTTTAAGACTTTTCAACCCAAGTTTAGATTGATTGATGACGCATTTGGGATCAAGAACCTAGCTGTTGTACTAATCCAGCCAAAAAATATATATATACAAAAAAATATAAGGGGCCGAAGCCCCTTACTTTCTCGGCGAAGGCATGACGGGGGGTTCTCAAACCCCAGCCCCGCAACCCACACCATCTGAGAGAGAGAGTTCGAGCGGGGGAGAGAGAGAGAAGGGGCCCAATGCCAGTGGCAGGTCAGGCGACGACAGCCGTACATCCCTGGCAAGCAGAGAGTGGCAAGGATTGAGTGAGAAAGAGGAAGGAGATGAAGGAAAGAGAGATTTGCGCCAGCAGTGGTGAACGTCGATGAAACGACGACAAGGCGTCAGGATGGTGAGATTAGCAGCGACGAGGTGCCTCCACTGGTGGACTGGAATCCAACGACTGCTAGAAGCCACGACAATCAAGAACTCGTGGATTAAGGTTTCTAACATCCAACACCACCACCACCCACCACAACCCATCAGCACCACCACTACCGCCGCCACTGTCAATGGTGGTTGGGCACAAAACCGACGACTTGAGTGCGAGTGAGGAAGGACAACTAGTGCAGAACTGAAGCAGTGGCAGCAGTAGGGGGTCACGACTTAGAAGCGTGAAACCCAACCCTAAATCGGGTCCTCTAGCTTGGAATCGAGGTAGGTATTCCTCACCTCTTAAATATTAGTAATTTTGAAAATGTTTTAGCCTTAAGTTGGGATGCATGTTAGTTTAGGATTAGTTAGATTAATTGGGATTATGCATGTTCTATTTCGGCTGAATTCAGTTTAAATTGATGTATGTTAAGTTTAGTTAATTCATGCCTGAAAGTGACTTCGAAATAACCTAACAATGCCTTGAATCAATATATGTTAGTTTAGTTAATTAATACTTGAAACTGACTTCGAATCAATGCCCGTTTAATTAACTAATTCATGGTTGGAAGTAGCTTCGAAACAGCCCAAGAATGCTTCGAATCGATGCATGTCAAGTTAGTTATTCAAGTTTGAAAATGGCCTTTGAAATAACATAAGAATGCCTTAAGTCGATGCTTGCTAATATGGTTAATTCATAGTAACCTTGGTTAGTTAAAACAGATACATAAGCCTTAATGGGAATAAGTTGTCCTTTAAAAATGACACGAATTGGGCATGCTTATTGCTTTGAATCGATAATTGTTAAGTTAGTTAATTTGTGCTTGAAAGTAACTCTAAAAACAAATAAGAATGTCTTGAATGGATTCCTACTAAGTTAGTTAATTACTGTTTGAAAGTAGGCTTCGAATTGACCTAAACGCGCTTTAAGCTGATGTATGTTGAATTAGTTGATGCATGCTTAAAGGTAGCTTTTGAAACAACCTAAACATGCCTTAAGTTATTGTATGTTGAGTTAGTTGATTATGCTTAAAAGTAACCTTCGAAACGACCTAGGCATGCTTTAAATCGAGGTATGTTAAGCTAGTTGAATCATGCCTAAAAAATGACCTTGAAAACAACCTAATAACCTTGGTTAGTTAGCACAAATATGTAAGGCTCAATGCGACTAAATTATGCTTTAAAAATTACACGAATTAGGCATGCTTATCGCTTTGAATCGATACTTCTTAAGTTAGTTAATTCATGCTTGAATGTAACTTCGAAACAAACTAAGAATGCCAAAAATCGATGCATGCTAATTTGCTTAGTTCGTGTTTAAAAGTAGCCTTGAAACGACCTAAGCACGCTGTAAATCGATGCATGTTAAGTAAGCTAACTCTTGCTTAATAGTAGTCCTTGAAACGACCTAAACATGCTTTGATGTATGTTGAGTTAGCTAATTCATGATTAAAGGTAGCTCTTGAAACAACCTAAACACACTTCGAATCGATGTATGTCGAGCTAGTTGAGTTATGCTTGAAAATGTCATTGAATCGGCATCAAAATGTTTTAAGTCAATGCATGTTAAGATGGTTAGTTATGTTTTGAAAATGACATGAGTATGACATGTTTGTTTACTAAACATGAGTTATGAATGCAAGTTAGTTTCATACATTATTAGTTCTTTTGCTTTAGTGAGTACCCTGCTTAAGTTAATGAAATATATCTATGTTATATAAGTCGTGTTGTGTCACTGAATGGTTGCTGCTCGCTCGGTAAGTTTATACGTAGCTATTTCATTTGACTTTTATGATAATATGCTATGGTTATGGAATTGACAACCGAGTTAGTAGTCGGATGGCTTGAGGATAAACTAATGAGAGTTTTGAGGTTCTTTATGGTCGGTGTTGTGTGAGGAGGGAGCCTGGGTTGTGATTGATCGCAATCATGTGGATTGCGAGGCCATGTGTGGCTTATTCTATTGAGTTGATTATGAAGTGAATGAATGTGTTTTCGTGCAAACCCCCTTCCCTTTTAAGTCATTAAGTTTCATCTTGCGAGTGAGAACGAGTTTGAAAAAGGAGGTTTTCATGGTTATAACTAATAGTAGCCATAACTGTTAGCGATCGATGGCCTATTTTAACTATACAAATGATGTTTTGAGAGTGAACCTGCTAGAACGGGAGAATCCCTAAGGAATTTGAATAAAAAGAGAGTGCGATGTATGAAAAAGAATTTCGTTATGAGAGGCAGCAAACTTATTAGCTGTTATGGCGATACGCTTTCAATTGGCTAACATAATGTGCTTTGGACAATATGATATGAATGATGCTAGCCTGGGGAATAAGTCCTGGTACTAAGAAACCCTACAAGATCCTGACGAGGATAATGGTCCAATATGTTATATGTAGCCATCTCGGGAGTAAGAGCTTAAGAGTGAGCGTTAGGTCGCACTATGGGGTTGAGAATAGATCTCACCCAATCAGCACCCTGTAATGATCTTATGGCAGATGTATTTTTCCTAATAACTAAAGAAAAGCAGTTGGCATTTCACCATTTTAAGTATTTTGGAAAAAAAAAGAAAGATTTAATGGCCATTAAGAGGTCATATTGAATGAAATGTGAAAAGCTTATAAGGGTCCTTATAGGACCAATACGAAAGAAATTCCTTTTAAAGAATGCGAACCTCAAGAGGTTATGAAAAGTGTTTTCAAAGAAACAAAGGAAAATTTCTATGAATGCCTAATGAAAAGGGTTTCTAAGCACAGTTGAATGCGATTTCAAGTAATATGTGGCCATATTCTTATAATGCATTGAGCATATGAGTTTGAATGTGCATGTTTTGTGAAAGAAAGCTCCTTGCATAATCTCTACTCTATGTGTTTAAGCATCTCCTATGAGTGAATTAGATAGATGAAGCATAAATCAAGAATTATATCATGTAACCTAGGAAAGAAAGTTCTTTGCTTAGCCTCCTTGCTAGCTTATGTGTGTGACTACTTGTTAGTAAAGGAATTTAGTCATTCAGGGACCTAGAAGTGGTTTGAGTGGTTAGAATGAGGTTTACGGGGAATGATCCGTCCTTGGGGAGTATGTTTACCTAATATGATAGTAACACATTGATCCGTGATATGTGTCTATTAAAGATATTACTGCCTGCAACAGTTTTGGATTTAAGGGGGATCGGGGAATACTCACTGAGCGTGTGGTTGCTCATCCCATTACTCTTTCCCCTTTTCCTAGGTTTTCATTATAACAGATAGAAGTCATTTTACAAATGCCAAGTCGGAATCTACCCTTACTTGATGAGGTGTCACGTGTGCACGTACAGAAGTGGATTTACGTGTTAAATGACATAACATGATGTATTCCTAGTTTGTAATCGTATGTATACAAGTAATCTAGTTCATGTAATGCATATTGTTTATAAGTCGCACTGTATGGCCATGTGAGCCAACCATCTTATTAGTCAGTTGTCTTTTTAGTTGAAGTTGTTTACGTTTTGGGATGTAAACCTAGTACTCTGCTTGTGTAAACCGTTGAGTTGTATCTTTCATTTCTCCTTTATTAATGAACTATACTATTTGATGTACTCCGAGCAAGTTGCTTGTTGAGTTATGAACTACAGCGTGTAGATGTTTAGCTTATTTTAGAATATTTTACGCTTCCATTAATTGCACGGGTTTACTATAAGGCTTTTAACCTGAAAACGGTAAGTTTGTAGGGGAAACTCGATCCGTTTTGCCCCAGAAATTAGGTAGGAAGTAAGAAAATTTAACGCTCCTGACCGTTGGGGCTGGGGGTGTTACAGTTTCAGAGTTTATGTCACTTGAAAGATTGAATATGAGGAGATTTGAAAAGGGATTAGCTTTCTATATTCTCAACCAGCTAGCTGGTCAACCAATCCTTACCTATCAAGAGTTATATAAGCAAGCAGCTGAAGTGGAATGAGTGAAGACTGAGTTGAGGGCCTTGAACCCAATTATCCAGAAGAGGAAGTGGACAGAACAGGGACCTCTAAGTGAGAGTGTAAACCAAAACAAATCTACTCCCACTTCGTCTAAGAGTCATCCTGCAGGTTTAGTAGAGCCTTGTGGGAAATATAGAAGAACTAACCACACCACTCTTGAGTGTCGAGTGGGAACCAACAAATGCCTATGGTGCAGTAGCCCAAAGCACCTTATTGTTGTCTATCCCCAAAGATTGAAAGCTGTAGACAAGGGCTCCCACCTTCAAGGCCCGCAGCTGTAGGAAGGGCTTATGTGTTGAACAAGAAAGAAGATGTCACATCTGATACGGTAGTTACTGGAACTCACTTTTTAATTTCAAAGCCATTTTGTGTATTGGTTCATTCAGTTGCGACTTATTCATTTACATCCAGTCGATATGCCCGGCAACTGAACCTTGAAAATAAGGAGATAGAAACCAATTATAAAATCAATTTACCTAATGACTCTAAAGTTTAGTGTTCTATCTCTTATAAACTTGTTCTAATTACTATTGGTGGGATAGTACTCCCTAGAGTTTCAATTTAATTTGACTTGACAGACGTTGATATCATTCTAGAAATGAGCGGGTTGTGTAGTTATGGGGTCAAAATAGATTGTGAGGACCTTAATGCTATTTCAAGGGATGAACGAGGGAGAGAAATATGTTTTATGGCCAAAGAGACGAAATACGTTGTCCTTTAAATTCTGTTATGAAAGCAAGTGAGCTCTGATGTCAAGGATATATTGGGTATTGGTGTTATGCTACTGACACTTAACCATAGGAAGAAGAACCAAAAGATATCCATGTAGTTTGTGAATTTATAAATGTTTTCCTAAAAGCGTAACTGGGACTACCCCACAAAAGAGAAATTGATTTTTTTGTTGAATTAATCCCTGATGCCTAATGTATCTCTAAAGCCCCATATTGTATATCCCCACCAGAGCTTAGAAAGCTGAAGGTTCAGTTAGATGAGCTTACAGAAGGGATTTATCAGGCCAAGTGTGTCACCATGGAGTGCCCTAGTTCTATTTGTAAAGAAAGATGGAGTCTTGAGGATGTGTATCGGTTATAGGGAGTTGAACCAGATTCACATTAAAAACAAATACCCATCACTCTGCATAGATAAGTTATTTGATCGACTATAAAGAGAAGGGTCTTTTACAAGATTTATTTGAGATCAGGATACGATCAGCTTAGGATTATACCTAACAACATTTCTAAAACCGCACTTAGGACTAAGTTTGGTCATTATGAATTCACCGTAGTGCCTTTTGACCTGACAAATGCCACCATGGCCTTTATGGATCGTATGAATAAAGTTTTTACACCCTATTTGGGCAATCTCGAGGTTTTGTTCAAAAACAATATCTTGATTTAATTACTCCAAAGACAAGAACTAACACATTACCCATTTGAGAACGATGTTGCAAACCTTGAGGGAGCATCAATTACATAGCAAATATAAGAAACGTGAGTTCTGGTTAGAATAAGTGGTATTTTTGGAACATGTGGTTTCCAAGGAAGGGATTAAGATTGATTTGAAGAAGGCAAAAGCAATTATAGAGTTTCCAAGGCTCACCAATGTTATTGAGATTATAAACTTTTCTAGTTTAGCAGGGTATTATCGAGTTCCGAGAAGGATTTGTCAAAGACCACATTTGTTGAAGGAAGCTACAAACTTAGCAAGAAGATAAAGTGGTAGCTTATACCTCCTGACAGTTCAACCCTTATAAGAGAAATCACCCTACCTATTATGGAAGACTACTAGCAGTTATGGTTTTTGCACTAAAATTGGAAAACATTACTTGTATGGAGTACCTTGTGAGATCTATACTAATCATCAAAACCTGAAGTACATTTTCACTCATAAGAAGCTCAGTCTGAGACAAAAGCATTCACTAGAATTTCTTAAACATTACGACTTATAGTTCTAATATCACCCAGGAAAGGCAAATGTTGTGGCAGATGCCTTTACTAGGAAGGCACAACATACCCTTAACAATGTAGTCATACACATTTGAACCTCCTGAGGGAGCTTCAGAACTTGGATGTTCTACTGTGTCACATGGGCAAGCATCTAAAAATATCAATGGATCTAACTCTTTTGAGTTGGAGCCTATAGTACTTTGCAACCTAGGACCAACATTTGTATTTGAAGAAAGCATGAAACTCCCAACGGTCGATGTTGTAAAAATACTAGCAGAGAATTTTACATGAAACATCAGGGTAAAATGACGTAGACATTGATGCAAAATCATCTTTTAGGTCATGAAGATCTTCTTCAACATTCAATGAGGTGACATACATCAAAAGATTCTTCAAAACAGACTATTAGAACTGACAGAAAAGCTATGCTGATAAAAGAAGGAAATCCTTCGAGTTCAGGTGCATGATAAGGTTTTTTTTCAAAAAGTTTTGCCAACTAAGGGTTTAATGAGGTTGAATTGTGAGCTAAATTAAGGTTGGACTATACAAGTTTATTGAAAGATTGAATCTCATAACTTGTCAACTAGATCTACCTGTATAACTCAAACACGTGCATAACGTGTTCCTTATCTCACATCACAGGCAGTACGTTTCAGATCCTGACCACGCTCTCTTAGCTGAACCCATTGCGGTCAATGAGGGTCTAGTGTTTGAAGAGCACCCAGTCCAGATACTAGGTCGTAGGATTAAGCACCTATGCATCAAGCAAATACCATTAATCAAAGAGCATTAGGCAAATCATACCTCCTCAGAAGCCACTTGGGGATACTGAGGATGAGATGCAAGCCAAGTATCCACATCTGTTTAAGATAGACTTGAATGTTTTATCAAAGCTCATATGTTTCGAGGACGAAACTCATTCAGGGGGAAAGGCTGTAACAGCCCGACCATAAATCATGTTTATTTATTTAATTAAGTGATATTGTTATTTTTTATCGCATTTAAGTATCGCATTCAATCATCCCAGTTGGAAAAATTCCAATTTTGCCCCACTTTGCAATTCGGGTTTCATTATCGTAAAATTCGAGTGAATCGGTAGCCGACCCTGATAAATATGTTTTAAAGGATTAAATTAATTTTCATAACATAAAAAAAATTAATTCTGAGCTACGCAAAAACATTTGATCACAATGGAGCATTATTTTTCCTGAGCCCAACTCAGTTGCGCCCAATTTGAGGCCTAAAAGTTGGTGTGATTGAATTTAATTAATTACCCTAATTTGTGCTTAATTTCAATTACCAAAAGCTGCTTTATGGCCATATAAAATCAACCAAGTAACTAGATAGAGCAAACAAATATCGAGCAAAGGCCAAATCCCATTTTGCTTCTTCCTCTTCTCTCTCTTCTCCTCCTCCACCCCCATGGTAGCTTGAGCCTTACTACTGCCACCACTATTCACAAATGAAAAAAGCCACTAGTTGCCAACTGAGAACCACTAGCCGCCACCCCAAACAGCTAGCCACCTCCCACACTCTTCAAACATCAATTCCACCCTCTTTTCAAACTTAACGTGAGTAAATCTTAACTCTCTTCTTATTGATTTTTACTTTTGAATCTTGTTTTTGTTATTTCTGATTGTTGATCATGTTGTTTGGATAGAAGCAAGAGTTAGTTTGATGCTTTAATTGATTATTTAATCTTGGAAGCAAGTAAAGATTGAGGTTGTTCATGATCACGGAGGCTTAAGTTAAAATGATGTTTATGGATTATTTTGTATCTTATTGGGCAATCATTAGCCTTATAAATGATTATGGTGGTGTTTGTGTGGTTTTGGATGAGTTTAAGGTGAATCTAAGTTGGTCATAAACTAGGGCTTTCCTGATTATGCATGGTCTAGTTTACTCTTGGTATCAAGCATGTTATTTATGTACTTGGATGAGAAATGAACCTTAGAAGTGTTATTAGCTTGGAAAATGACTTGGTGCGACTCTTGTGACAAAGGGGTATATTGTGGAAATTTCCCCACTTTTATGTAAGAGGTCATTTTGCTTATTTATGCAAATAAATAAGATTGTGGATATGTTTTGAGTGATTTTATAGAGAGAAGAATTAAGAATTTGATGAAGATGATTATGAAGTAAAAATTGAGTATCATGGTTGTGTAAGGTGATGTTGAAGAACATTCGTGGTTTAGTAGTTTTAACAAGTGATTTTAGAGAGAATTATGTGAAAAAAGGGGGGTTGAAAATGTGGGCAGCCAGTTGTGTTGAGACCTATTATAGGGGTCTGTTTATGAATAAACTTGTATTGCGTGGGATATTAAAAATTCTGATTTTTGGTGTGTAGATGAATCAATGAATTATCCTTTAGAATCCTCTTGAATCACTTTATTCTGAGTTTTGTGGAAAAAGTTGTGGCTGTTTTACTAAGACTGCGCAGGTTAGAATGAAATTGTGCATTGTTGTGTTTAAGATCAATTTTAGGAACGGTATTGTGGGAATTGTATTTTGTAATATGAATGAAAGTTTTGAGAGACGTCCTTATCTTTCTATATTCGGGTTTTAGGTCTCTATTTCAAGTTGAGCGTGAAAGTTATGAATTTTCTAAGGGGGGCCTTGAATCAGTAAGAACTTTGATTGTACTTAGAAGCTTATCTGTTTTGGGAAACTAAGTTGTATGGCATGTGCAATGAAATTGGAGACGCGGGGAGATTAATAACTCAAGTCAGTGTTTGTTGGTCCAAACCGGTGTGTTTAAACTTATTCTGAACCTACCACCGCTCTAATTTCCCTCAAACCTTTGTTATCCATCTCAGAAATATCAAAATCCACATTCTAAATATGACTATTGAAGTCCTTTCATTAAAGGCTCAATTATTTCATTTTGGTTTGTTTTGCTCTAATTTGTTTTGCTTCGAGTTCAATGAAGCTAACTTGTTTATTTTTTAAAATCATTTTAGAATAACTTATCTTATGTTGGATTGTTTGAATTGTGGATGCCATTTTTATTAATCAATTTTCATAAAGTTACAAATTAGGGGAGTGAAGGTTGTTTACTAACTGCATTTACATATGACTACATTTCTTAAGCAGAAACAGGGCCTAGTCTATCATTTCCCATTGTGCATAAGTATTATCAAGTGAGATTGCATCTTAAAGATTTCAGGCACGTTCATTGCTTGTATCTTTAGATATCAGCACATATTTATCAAAATTTTAATGTTTTGGTAAGTACATCAATGAATCAGTTTAGTCGAAGATGAGTGGGCCCGGTGGCCAACACTCCACAAATCCTCCCATCCCCCCCCCCCAACCCCCACCTGGGTTTAAACCTGGCGGCCATAATTCTGCCTTTGTGCAATTGTGTGTGGGAGGTTTGTGGGCCTGGGCTTTACTTTGGGCTTTGACATTCCCCTTCCCTTGTCCCATTTAGGTTCGCTGGGTACCCCTAAGATAGGGGTCCAGTGGGCTAGGTCCACTTACTCTTGTAAAAAAAAATTAATGAATCAGTTTAATCTATGATTTGTCACATTTAATGACTGCATCAGTTACCGGTTATAGGGCATTGCCCTTCAGTTACCCATGGGCTTCAGGCTAGGTCCCCTGATCGACTTGACAGGTGTACAGCTATTTATAGATCATGACAACATCAAGGGGATTAACTATCAGATAATAAATAGCAATTGCAGTTTACATTCATCTCATTCACTATTTGAACTTAAAATGAATTGTAAAGGGGGCGCTCGACCAATTTATGTAGAGATCATTTAACAATATAGGAATGCACGCACTAAGCTTTTGCTCACTATTCGAAATATTTTTCATGTTTTGTTTTAGGCAAATGCTTAGTGAATCACCCCTATGCTAGCAAACCAGTTGAAGAAAATAAGTTGAGCAAAGGAATCTAGATGGATCAACAGTGACATAGTACATACATACTTTGAAGTTGTATTTTGAAATCTTCAGTGGATGGAGGTGTAGATTATATGGTGAATTGTTTTACTTTAGTATATAAAGCTTATGTTGGTTAACAGTTGATTGTATATGGTTTGATTATGTATAAACGTCTATAGTTGAAGCCATGCCTAACTATGTTATTTCTAGTACACATGCTTCATGCCTTGTCATTTTGGATGGTGGTAACGCCTCAATCATTGGGTTTATCAGTTGTAATTGAGGGAATTAGAATAGTGATTGCAAATAGTGAAACATGCTCAATTAGGGGGCATTACACCCACAGTCCTTTCCCTTTGTCCTCATGCTCACCACGCACCATCTTGGGTGCCATCATCACCATCCATAACAGTGCAAATTGCATCGGTAAGAAAGGGCTTCGAATGAGCATAAAAGCAAGGGCTAGTACTGATTTTGTCTAGGCAGGGGGTTTTTAGGGTTCAATTTCCAACATGGTTCAGTGTAGATTTTATGTTCTAGTTTAGTTTTCATTTTTGAAATTCTCCTCTATTTCTTGATTTTTCATCTTCAGACATGTTTTTTGTCTCTATAACTTGATTGAGGGAGATGGCCATTAATAGCTACCAACGCTTTAGTGGGAGAGGACAACATAGAAACTTAGAGCTAAGTTTAAAATTGATGCTCTTGCTTTACTTTCTACTAAAGTCAAAGTCATGACTCAAAGATTAGACCATTTGAATGTTAATGCTTTGAATTCATATGTCTCTCCCCCTTCATATGAAATTTATGGTTATGTTGACCATTTGGCCGCGAATTTCTAAGTTAGGAGTCCTTTTACCCAAGACACTAATGATTAAATCAACAACTTCAATTCTATTCTAAACAGACCAATAACGCTTTTCCAATACTTATAGTCCGAGTTAGACGAATAACCCAAACTTCTCTTATAAATCTAACCCTCTTGCTATGCCTCAAATGAATGGCAAACATCGTCAGGTTGGAAAAAACTCTGTTTCCTCAATAAGCTTCCCAAATGTATTACTTAGAATAGAAATGCTTATGGCACAACAAAAGCAAGATTTCAGCAGCAGGAGAACCAAGAATAGAGTGCTTTCTCCCTTTTTTTAGCCGACGAGTGAATTAAATAATCAGGCCCTTTTGTTGAGATCCTTACTACTCACAATAAGATGTTGGGAACTCAAATTACCTAACAAGCCACCTCTTCATCTACACCTCTTAATATACTTCCAAGTAAGCTTGAGCCTGGCCTTAGGGAGTAATGTTATGCCATGAATTTGAGGGTAAGTAAATGGCTAAAGGGACCTAAGGGTGCTAACAACGATGTGAATTAGAGTTTTATGAATAGTGTTATTATTAGGAAAGAGGGCCCACACCCTCTAATGATGTGACTCACAATGATGGTGTGAGTGATGCTAACGAGGCCCCCAAGGACCCCAAACAAGATCACCTAAAAGCTTTTACACCACCTTTACCTTTACCTCAAAAAAGGCTACGGCTAAGCTTGATATACAATTTGAGAAGTTTTTAGAGATCCCAAGGAAACTCTATGTTTATATTCCCTTTACTAATGCCTTGTCTCAAATACCTTCTCATGCTAAGTTTTATAAAGAGATTTTATTAAATAAAAAAAGCTAAAAGAGCATAAAGCAGTGGCATTGACTGAAAAATGTAGTGTCATAATTCAGAATAAGCCTCCCTCTAAGCTTAAGGAACCTGTTAGCTTCTCCACGGCTTGCTTTATAAGAAATGTTTATATTGATCATGCCTTGCATGACTTGGGCTCAAGTCTCACCTTTAATTCATCCTTTCGTGTGTCAAAAGCTAGATTTAAAAGAGATGAAACCTACCACCATTTCCTTGCAATTGGCAAATCATTTTATGAAACACCTTGTAGATGTTAAGAGGTGCCCCCGTTAAGGTAATAGATTTATATGTGTCAGTTGATTTTGTGATTCTTGAAATAGAGGAAGATACGTGCACTCCAATCATTCTTGGGAGACTTTTCTTGAGCCACTGCCAAGTGTCGTATAGATGTGAAGAATGGTAAGTTGTCATTTGATGTGGAGGATGGACAGGTGGATTTCAAGTTCTTTAAGGCTTCTATTTCTAATGAGTGCAACATAATCATGTGATTGACAATTTACTAACGGGAGAGGTCACTAACTAAAATTTCTAAGGATCCTTTTGAACATTGCCTATTAAGTGATTTCAGTATTGATTTCAATATTAAGGATGATAATGCCAAGATAGCAATGAATGCTCAATTTTAGAACCCTCTGCATAAGTTCCACCAACCTCTACTAAAGTGGAAGAGTTGGAAAGTGATGAACAACCCTCTCTTGATCAGAATCATGCCCCATAGGTGGAATTGAAATGTGTCCCTTCTTCTTTGAGGTATGAATTTATTGACCCAAATTCTGCATATCCTATGATTGTTAATGCAAGTATAAGCGCATTCTAAATTGATTTTTCACTTCGAGCTCTTAGATTGCATCGTGAGGGCATAGGGTATACTCTTGATGATCTTAAAAGAATTCACCTTTTCTGTGTGTGTGCATTGCATTGTAATTGGTGATAGCCATAAGCCTTAAATAGAGCAACAAAGAGGCTGAATCCCAATATGAATGAAGTGGTTATGAAAGAAAATTTGAAATTTCTTATGGCTAGTATCATCTATCGTATCCGTGATAGTAAGTGGGCAAGCCCAACGCGTGTTGTGCTTCAGAAAGCAACGATGATGGTTGTAAAGAATGAGAATAATGAATTGATTTCCACTAGGACAATCACAGGTTTGTGCATATGTATTGACTATAGGAAGTTGAATAAAGCCACTTGTAAGGACCATTTCCCTCTTCTTTTCAATGGTTAAATGCTTAAAGGGTTACCAAAGAACTCCTATTTTTCTATCTACATCGGTATTTCGAGTTTTTTAAAATCATGATGTTTAAAAGTAACCATCTGTGGTTGGCATTGGGTAGTGCTCTACCTCATCATAAAGTTAGTCCCAAAATAAGCAACGAGAATGATCCCCCGTAACAGTTTTCCCTTTTATGAATGCAGTTCTATTTCTTCTAAATCCTTGGTAAGAAACACTAGTGACAATCAAACCATGCAAATTTTCTATCATTCTTCAGTCTTAAAGCTTTTTGTTGTTTCATACATATTGGACGTGCCAATCCACCATTAGTACTCCACCCAGATAGCATTTGATATGTCGGTAAATCATTGCTGGCCACAAAAGTGCAGCCTTCAACTAAAATATCTGGTCGTAGAAATGTTAGAGATTTCAATTCCAACATCCAACAGTTCATTCAACTCATCAATAAGAGGTTATAAATATTCATCTATGTGTTATTGGGATTGTTTTGATCGAGGATTACACAAGTAAGGAACATAAATGACGTCGTCGTACACATTTCAAGGGAAAGGTTATAAGGTGCAACTACCACCTACTAAATGCAATAACATCTTGAAGAGAAACTGTAGGGATTGAATCCATCAGCACATAAGTCAAGCCTAACATTTCAAGGCTCTGCAACAAAGGTTATCAAAATTTTTCTATGCTGCCCCATCTGATGGATGAAATAAAACATTGTCCTCACACCGCTGGTCATGATGTCATCTCATGTGCTCTATACTGCTTCTTGATGCAGAGAACCTTTAAAGTTGTGGTTTTAATGACAAGTAATGCAATCCTTACATATGGTAATGGATTTTGATTTCTCTATTGTGACCTTTGCCACTTTCATCTTGAATTCCCACAAAACTTGCAAGCATTGACGTTTAAATCCTTTTTAAATAAGGGAATGCAACCTTTACAGCTACAATCGATGTATATCACATCGTTGCTTAGATCTTTAATAACCTTCTTTGTCATCATAAAATTACTTGGCACATGGTTCTTAGGTCAAGACATCTCTTTCATTAATTAGACAACTTCATTGAAATAGTTTTGTGGTATGCTATAATCAAACTTGGTATTCAACAGCCTAATAGTAGCAGGGAGCTCACTGTGGGTAGAACAACCATCATATAAGGGCTGTTGAGCAGCTTAAACCATATTATGGAATGGTTCTTGACAAGTGCTGGACTCTTTATCCCATATATTTTGAATTTCCAGCATGGCATCGCTAACCATGTACTTCATACGATCTATGTAGGATTCGTTATAATAATTATTAGTATGACTTGAACCACAAAATTTTCGCATTTTGTTTGTAGAATACCCAAAAGCATATTGTTAAGGTTATACTTCGCATGGCTTATCCAATGACAATATCTTTTCACAAAAGCCTTATACATAATGGGCATCTTTAACTCATCAGGTGTTAAGTACACTCTATTTTTGCATTCAGCACATGGGCATCTATACTTTCCCCCACCTTGAAACTTTGGCTGCCTGTGTTTAAATCCATCAAATTGATTTACTCAATTTAGAAATTTTCATATGCAACCATTATGATTATTTAATATTCTATTATACATCCACTAACGATATAGAGGGTCGTTCATATTCTGCTCAAAAAACAATATTCATGTAAGTTATTGGATTAGCATTAACTTCAATTTATATAGTTATAATTATATAAGTTAGTCAATTATACATTACATATATTTTAATAGCAAAAATAAACATTAACTAATCCACGAAAATATATATAAATACATCAACTTAAATTAATATATATACAATTAGAAACAAACATTATAAAAGATATGTAATTGAATAAATAAACATATACTCTAACTTACATGAAACATTTTAAATATTCATGTTCCTCTGTTCACATTTTCTTAAATTATTCACCTAAATACGCATAATTTAATGTACCAAAGATTCTATTTCTAGTTACTCCCAAGTATGAACAAAAATATCAAATCACATTAGTGTATAAGCCACATTATAGCATAAAGTCGAACTTTACTTCGCCTGCTTTAACCATGCCCAACCATCTTGCATCGAGGTTTTCGAATGTTTGAATTACTCATGTAATTAGCTTAAGGGTCTCTTGTTAGTTACTGTTGAAGGATTTTGAGGGGGGATGGAAAATTAAATTAAAGAAAAAGGAAAATGATGCCTCAAATACTCACGATTGTCAGTCGTAGTACTTAAGGGTCGGTCCACAGGGAAAACGTGTAATTATGGTCATTCAAAACGAAATGCTTAAACTAAT
>JACYFF010031958.1:36520114-36552993 GCA_017589665.1 Selenicereus undatus | reverse complement strand
ATATATATATATATATATATATATATATATATATATAAATATATATACATATATATATATATATATATATGTACGTTTGCATGTATATATATAAATATAGATGTATATATATATGCATATACCTATGGATTATGAAAATAAGAACATAAAATTAAAACCTATTTTGTTCTGGAATTTTTAAAACAAAAAATTGATTACCATTTGAGATTTTTAACAGAAACAGAAAAATTACAAGCCAAAAAAGTAATAACTAAATTAACAGAAAATTATTTAAAATATTATCTAGTTAATATGGATAGTGTTTTAATACCTAATCTTCCAGAAAATATTCCTAATTATTTTTCTGAAAATTAAATAGAAAATAAACAGCAGAAATTAAACAACAGAAATCAAAAGAGAAAATTAGTAATGTAATTAACTGCTTTAAATGAATGACAAAAATAATTATTAAAATTAACTATAAAATAAGACCTAATTTTCTAGACCTATAATAAATTTTAAAACACAAAAATAAAATTTTAAAACAATTATTACGAATTTAACAAACAGAAAATCTGCATGGCCAAGCTACGCTGATAATTAGAAATTAAATCTGAAAAACTAGCAAATAAATTCGAAAAATTACAAAACTTAATTCTAACAGATTTAAATACTTACTTAACCTAAAAGCACTCTAAATTTCAGAAATAACCTAAAAGAGCTAATATTAACCTAATTTCTAATTAACCAATTAAAACTAACAAATCGAAAACAGAAATCAAACCTGAATTTTTAAAGACACAAAAACACAAAATCTAAAAACACTAATTATACTAAAATACTACTAAAATACTAATATTTTTGGGATGTGTCTTGGTCGAAAATAATTAATGCTGATGTTTCATAAAAACTTTATTGAAGAGGAAACAAGAGGCAATTAAAAGTCGAACAAATACCAATCAAATATATCAATTAATATAAGTACTTAGCACAAGCTATATCCTCCATGCAATCTAATATTTATCATTAACACACAAATTAATATCCTCTCATGAGCTAGATTGTAGAAAAGGTCTATCAGCGGCTTTTTCCCATTTTTCCGTAGTTATTAGTTTAATTAGGACCAACCCCAAGTTAAACCCTACTAATATTGATAACCGTAGTACAACACTAGAATTTAACCAAATTAGAGCATTACAAGCTAGAAAAACCTCATCTAGCACCTTCTAATCAATTTACGAACAAATCAATTTAACAAGGATCAATGGCTATTTCCTAATTAAATGAGATGGTTGTGAGCCATCCATTATTAACTAGGGTGATACTATTGTTTAAAAGACTCAAGCTTTTCCGTACTAAAGACCTTTAAACTATCAAACAAGATTATATTGGACCAACTAGCATGCATCCTGTCAATCCAAAATAAATTTCGTAAACAAATAAGCACAAATTATCATCGAATCATGGGACAATCAATTGGGCATTAAAACTCGACATTTGTTTCAAAACATATAAATTAGCATGGATTCAATAGATTATACCGAGTAAAAAAATTGCTCTATCATATTAATAATCATAACACATGAATTATCGTCAGAAAATATTATTCTCATCAAAACTAATTCTTTCAATAACAACTATTAAACAAAAAAAAATAATTAAATACACATTTCAATCTGACCAAACCTAATAAGAGATTGATGATGGTCTTGATGGAGAGAATCACAGGTGCAACATCAATCTTGGGTAAGCTGATGATGACCTGGTGATGATGGATACGTGACAGTGGGATGGGTTTGGCAGAACAAAAGTACCCCAAGGTTGAGGAAGGAAGGTTATTATTATATGATGATGGTTGATGAAGAAAGGTTATGCCCTCCGTCAAGCTCCATGTATCTGTTTATAAAGCGAAAAGGATGTCAATTTCATATATTTCCTTCCGCAAAATTAGGAAGCCAAATAATATTAAGATTGCTAATGACTCCTTGTCCTCCAAGGCTTCCTCTTCTTCCTTCTCCAATTAGGAATTTTAACCTCCGAAATAATCTGATTCTGATGTTACTTGAAATTTTTGTCCTACAAAATCTTTCCTTTAGCACACCTTCTTTACTCTTTTATTACATTGGAGATATTACCTAAAATCAACAAAACAAATTAAATTAGAGTAAATAATTATAAAATATAAAATAAATTAACTATTAAAAACAAGTAAAATATACGACTTAACAATCTCCATCCTCTTGTCACTGTCTTCCATTTTAGCTTCCTTCTTTTCTATCAACTTTGTACATTGTGTGATCTCATTTTTTCTAGCCATCAGGATGGACGATGGATTAGACTTTGACTTGGATTTCAGCCTTGACTTTGATCCGATAGGTAGAGTTTCCTTTGGCTACTCATTAGATAGAACTCTCCTAGTTGATGGACTTCACTCGTATACTTTCTTAGTCTTCCTTATCCTGATAAATAATGGAAAGTGCTCAGGAGTAGCTCATCTACATACTTTTTTATAGAGAATTAAAGACTCAAAATATGCTGACGTATATACTAAAATAATAGTGAGAGCCCATTATGCTAATGTTGACCTAAATAGACGCTACCAAATTAAACTTTTCAATAGGATATCGACTGGGTTTCGGGTTGGGCCCCGAGACTAACATGTTGATTTCAACGTCTTTTTCTTAAGTCCATACCTAATCTAACATAGTCAAGATTCAGGGATGCCTATCGGGTTCCTTGTTGGGCTCCTGAAATGAAAAACCTTTTTCTTGCCCTTTTCTCCTAAGTTTAGACCTAATTAAGTGCAAACTAACTTCCTTATGGTACTGGTCAAGTTTCTAATTGGCCTAGGAAACTAACTCCTACCGTAAGCTGAAGACAATCCCAACCAGTTTTCCCTAAAACAGCCTTAAACTTCTACTAACATGCATACTCCTTTTCCCTTTTTTTGAACACGTAGCCAAGGTCATTCAAGCTCGGCTGAATCTCCTTGTAGGACATTTTATTCTCTAAACTAAGCCTGGAACCTAGTTGGGCCAAAGGTTAAGAGCCCCTAGTCAACCGTGAAGTTGCTTTAGTTTAGGATCCTAGTCACTAAGTTTGACCTTCCCTGATAGGGCCCTCCTAAGACCTAAAGAATCAGTGCATAGTCCCTAGAGCTAAGGAAGTTGAATCATACAAAAACACATCTAAGTGCACACATGAATTCTAACCTAAGCCAGAGTTCTAAGTTATAAGTGTTTTAAATCAGGTCTAGAACAATCTTCTCACGACCCAAACGCTTCGTACGTCATCCATGATGTGGACGGCAAGATAGGAACATTTTCGATTGCTTCCCTAAGTCATGTGCACCGCGAAGTGTGTCATAAGTGGGTGGATCAATACATGCTTAGTAGAATCTAATGGACTCACCGAGTTAACTAATTGATCTCTTGAGGGGTAATAAGGATTAAATTCTAAAGGCGTTGTTGATCCAGTCAATGGAGCACCTTTCAAAGCAAGGATGTCTAACGCAAGTATAATTAAAATAATTTCCTGTATTAAATTTCAAATCTCACCTACTTTTGAGAGAAAACATCCCAATGTAGTCACCACTATAAGGACCAATGACCCCGGGGGACATATCCCGGGCTGCTATCCCCCATGAATGGTCAAACTTGTTTGTTAGGTATTTATTATAATTGTTCCAAAAGTGGTTGTAAATTTTTTTAAAAATCAAAATCTGGCATGTCAATGAATTTGATCAGGAAATTGGGCCATAATTTAATCCAAGTTCCTGGGCTAGGATTAGGTCTAGTTACTTGATTCAACTACTCGTAGTATTGACTACCTGATCTGGAATCTAGGCAGCCAGCCTAATTGAGGAAGCTAGCTAGGTTCCTGGGCCAATAGTGGCCCTAGCTCCTTGTCCAGTTTAACTATCTCATATCTGAAATCTTTATGTTAAAAAATAAAATGAAAAAAAGGTGAAGTAAAAATATGAAAACAATAAAATTAATTAATAGAGTTATCTGTGAGTTTTAGGAAAAACTTACAAACCCAAAATTGCTTTTCAAAGATAGACCAACGATAACAACTGAAGGAACACTGAAATGGACAAATGATGTCACTTCAAAAAGATTTTCGAAATACCCCCGAGTAATCCCAACGTGGGGACCATCTTGACTCCTTACTATCGTATCAAGGATGTACATTCAGGGGTGATGGTATATTGATATGATGGGATACATCACATCACTGCCCATCATCACTAATAGCCTCTACTATTCCATATTGGAAATCAAATGTTAATTATAATATCATAAGTCACGTAGGAAATTTGTATGAATAATATAAGTTAACGCAAAAAGATGAAAATTTTTATTCCACCAAATTGAAAAATAAAGAAAACAATTACGGTCGGTGGAGAACTATCAAAAGATTACATCATTAGTAATTTGGAATCAAAAATCGTGAAAGCGAGATTAAGTCAGAGTGTAGGGGAAAGATAGAGATTTTTCCTGAGGATACCAACTTGATTTACCTAGAAACTCATCAAAGTGATATGTTTTCGATTAACCCAATATCTCCTTCATTGCTCTTAGTACGTCACTTGTGATCTTGTCTCTCTCTAATTTCTAGTATCTGTCTGCTAGAAAGTCTCATCGGATTTCTCAATGCTTTCACTAATGCCAATTTTTGGAGGCTGATTGATGGTTAGCTGATGCCTTACTGATGCCTCCATCCCCTAGGGGCAAACTTATTTTTATAGCGGTTGAGGGGATGAACTGAGTTAGTTTAGAGAGAGGAGGCCTATTCCCAGTGTCATTGTGTTTAATCTAAACTTATACACTAATTCGGTAAGGAATCTAATTTCCCACAAGTGGTGAACAAATTATATTAGTACTAGGACTAATTAATCCCATTTGGGTAGACTTAGTCTCGGAGTGCAAGAAAAGAGTGGAACCCAATCGGGTTCCCTGTTTAGTGAACTGACTAGTTCTTGGATTTGGTCAAATCAAGCCCATTAGGTCTCCCTCCCGCGTTCCATTTCGTTTTTCTTAGGCTTAGTGCAATCACAAGCATAATAACCCATTTCGCCATAGTTAAAGCTCTTAAGTTCTACTAGGTTCTTCTTTCTTGTATGTTTTCGCTCTGTTCGTCATGCTCAGGTTTCTAAATTGACTCAACTTTGCTAATTCGATTCCCTTAGTATTTTCTTTTAGAACCTTCCCTTAAATTATAGGTTGAGATATGCAATTTGGCACTTGTTGTCTCAACGGCCTCTTGTCGCTCTTCCTTGAACTCAAGACATCGCCTAATGTCCTTAAAAGTCGAGATATACTTAGCTCCATCCAAGACCATGTTAGTATAACCCTAGTCATTAGGAAAGCAATAGATGACAACATAAACTTGTTGCACATCGATCAATTCATAGGCCATTTAAGCTAATTCACTAATCAACATTGACATATGCCTCAGGTGCTCCCTAATGGAGATATATGTTCCCTTCTAATAATTGTCCAAGTTGATAGTGAGGGACACTCATGGTAGCTGACCTGATGCTTCTTAAACACGTAAGTTTTATAATCATTGCAAAAGCACACGTATGCCTAATATTTTTAGCATACATGTATTTATGCAAATTGCCCATAATCAACAGATTTAATATACAAGAACAAGATCCTAGACTTGAAAGTTCGCATATGGCTTTCAATCATCATTGTAGGAATAGATGTTTAGTGTAATTAACCTTGTCGTTTCATCAAAATCACAACAACAATTAACACAGACTGAAATATTCTCAAAGAAATTCGTAAATTTCCAATAAAAGAGGATATTCCAACCTCAAGAATATTTTAGGAAAATTCAACATATATACATAAATATATGCAAAATATTTCAAACATTTAATGTGTAATTTGCATATTTATAAAAATTCTCAATAACATATTCTTGAGAAATCTCAATATCCTCTCACCTAACTTATTTAGGGAGGGCACATAACTTTTATATGCAATTTGGAAGGTACATAACTTTTATACGCAATTTGGAGGTTACAAATATTCTCATAGTGTGCGATACATTCATAAATATTCTCATTGTGTGCGACGTAAAAGTCATGAATTTCAATCAAGCATATATACTCATTATATATCACATGAAATCCAATGTGGATTAAATATGCCCAAAAGGTAAATAAGAAATAAATACCAAAAACATGTAGTATTTCACTAATTTGTCATAATAAAATTAAGCAAACATGCCTATCAATGTTATAATATATTCACTCAAAATTAGTGATATCAAATAAATGTCATGCTAAACATATACCCACAAAAAGATTATTGAGAACTGAAAAATCTCACATTCATATTTTATGAAAAACAATGAAACACTTTTATCTGAAACCTTTCAAAAGACTTGCTCGAAAATAAATGAATTAAAAAAACTTAAACGCTTATTCTCAACATCTTCCCCTTGAAAAACAATTTTGAATGAAAGAATATTTGGCAGCCATTCAAGTCAGGTAAGCCACACATGGGGCTCCTCCCCAAGCTCCTGTGGGCTCATTGCCTGATGCACAAGAAGAAAGGCAGATCCTCATGACCTGCTTCACAATCTAGAAACACAAATGCCAATTTTTGCTCAATTGATCAAACCCACTTACTAGAATTCATAGTAAACATCTTTTGGGATTGATTTGGATAATCAATTCAGCAATTTCTAGTAAAAATTATGTTAAAATTGAGTTTTAAAACTTGAACTACACTGAGGCCGTCGTTAGTGACGTTTCTTGATGTTTTGATTCAAAACAATATAGGGAACACAAACCAAGAGCCAATTGGAAACAAAATGACCATAATTGATCATAACCAATTCAAAATCGAACCCTAATCACACGGTTCGACAATTATATCTTGTAAGATTCAGCCAAAAAGAGGTTTAATTTCATCGTATTCTTGAGAAATATTACACGAACCAACATTGGCAGCAAGGATCCCAAGTCAATTGCATGAACAAATTGCAAAAAATGGATCAAAACGAATTGGGACATTCAACCCATAATCCAAGTTTCCATTTGCGACTTTTTCGTAATTAAAGGTTTTGATCGAATTAGCTAGGATTAAGAGAGTTTTTCCTCAAAAATACTTGGAGAGCACAAATGAAAAGTCAATTTGGAACAAAAGCAAGTTTCAAAATTGAAATTTTATCGTAAAACCACTAAAACAGGCCTTAATTTTGCCAGCAAATTCCTTGCTTAATTTGGATTAAAGTTTCAATCATACGGACTAATAAGAACTTTGGTAGAAATCAGTTGGGGAATATAATCCAGGCCTCAATTCGTAACAAAACTCAATAAAATCAGTGATTCAAGAAATCAAATTTGGGGTACATAAGCGAAGAATCCAAATAATTCAACTTGCAATTAAGTACATAAAACTTAGCCAAATCATACATATATCAAATTAAAGCTCCCTTTAAGCTCTATGAATACCAGTAACTCATGAAAATTCATCAATAATTTGCACATGAAATAATAGCATGCATTTTTTAGTATAAAAAGCTAATCATCTAAAAAAATTATTATCTTTGGCATGAATTCGAGAAAATATTCAAGCAATCCAACCATGAAACAAGTCGATTTGCTCCAGTACCAATGACAAAAATCGAACCATGGATTAAGCATATAGATGTACCTTAATCCTGTGGTAGAAATTGATCGAACCTGACTTCAAGTTACTTGTTGAGGAAGGATCTCACTAAGTGGGGAACCTCTACCATCCCCCAGCCTGCGAGCTCACGCATTTGTGCAGAAACCCATGATACCCACTCTTATGTCTTTGGCCGTTAAACTGTTCTCTTATATATAATAAAGCAACAGGTTAGAGCAGTGGCGAATCCAGAAATTAATTCAAGCGAGGTCGGGCTCAAACGATTCAGTAGCCAATTTTTTGAAATATCTTTGTATTTTCAATTAGACCAAAAAGATTTAATTAGGCAAATGAAGGATATTTAATAATTATAACTAATCAGAAGAGAATAGTCGAAGTGAACAACACATGCAATTACAATTGACAAATGATTTAGAGTCAATTTTATCAAATGATTTCAACAATTGAAACTAATCTAACTATCTAAATAATTTAAAGGGTAAACAATCAAAAATTTGACAAAGAAAAACGAAAATTAAATCTATCTAGAGTTTTAGGGTTTGTACCTTCAAAGTTGAAATCGGTGAGGGGAGGGGGAGAGTCTCGCAGAATTTAGTCCAAAACTTGGGCAAAAAAACAAAAAAGGAGAGAGAGAGAGCTTGTGAATGTAAACGCTAATAGCAAGATTCGAACCTGGAAACAAAGACATGAATGCTCAGTTAGAGTCCTATGCCCACTCTACCACCACAGCAACCTTGTTTTGGTGCAATTAGGCCATCACAAAATATATATATGTTATTTCTTTTTTTTCCAACTTAACTAAAAGATGTTAATCCGAAACTTGGGCCAAGAAGAAGAAATAGATAGCTTGTGATTGCATATGCCAGCAGCAAGGATTGAACCTGGGACGCATGCAGAGTGCCAGCCAAAGTTCCACACCCTTCCCACCATTAGAGCAATCTTCCTTTAATGCAATTGGGCAGATCACAAATTATATATATATATCTTATATTTTTTTTTTAACTTAACTAACAGAATTTTTTTTTTTAAGCGGGTCGGTTGACCCCACGTGACCCCACCATAGCTCCGCCCTTGGATTAGAGGCCCCGGGGTTTAGATAGAAACTATAATTATGCCCTTCAGGCCTTTTAATGTGTTATGCGATTAATTTAGCAGCCCTTATGTGTGTATTACATGCCTAAAACCTATACGGAAGATTACTCCATGGTGACGTTGGGGGCTTTTTGGAAGTTGCTCGAAGTAGCTTTTACTTGCTTTGCTTTGTTTGTGCTTTAAAAAGTGTTTTGATTGTCCATTTTGACATTTGCTTTTCCTTTTGCAGCTTTGGTTTCTAGAGCATTTCAATAAGATTTCCCTTAGTACTAAAGGCTCTAGGCAAGTGCTTTTCATCTTCTGAAGGACATTAACAACTTCAAGATGGTCTTTAATGACCGAACCACCGAGGATTCAAGATTCTCTTAACTTGTTTGGATGTCTTTGCCTCTGCACTTTTGAAGCACTCATGTTCTATTTTGCTTCAAGTGACATGGGATCCTTTAATGGTTGCTGACAGTGTCCCCACATTCTTTAGTAAGGGCTAAGCCCTCTCTTGCCAAATAGTCCTTATCAAGGAGCTTTTTGAGTATGTCTAGTACCTAGGTGAGTGGATGAACCACCAAGTGATCCCTAACTCAGTTACATCTCAGAGACCAAAGCCTCTCGCCAGTGGACGATGTTCACATCCTCTCTTACTCTAGAGCTAATTATTGAGAGCTTAGGTAGGAAGGATTTTGTCTACTACATGGAGAAGGGAGACTATAGGAATTTTTCTAAGAGCATATGATGCCTCCCACTGCCTTTAATATACGTCCCCAACTTATTTATTTTAACTAGTGTTTTCTTTTTTACTACTCTTACTTTGTGATGGTTTGTATTCTGTAGTATCCAAAGGGTGCCCCTATGGTGAATGCCAATGTAAGGTACAGTGAAACCTTTGGGGTGTAGCAATCTAAGAGGATTAAGGAAGTTAGGGATGCAGTCACCCTTATGTTGCAGAATATCCCCTAAACTAGCACAAGTTAGGCTCTTCTTCCTATCAATGACTCTTTCTTTTGTTTTTTTTTTTTTTTGCTCATTATTTCTTATCTCTCTTTTTAGGTTCAACTTGAAGGAGTGCATAGCTATGATATGGGTAGTCGCTAGACTCAAAGCCATCATTCATCGAATCAACCAATGATGCAGTTGCCATCAAGGAGACGTTATTGAGGTAGGATTAGCTTGCCTCATGATTTTATTTTTCAGAATTTTCCTTTATCTTTTATTGCCTAATTCAGGTATGTTGTAGGGTGCTTCTCGATGCAATCACTGGGAGGCTTCCCATACTTAGGGTACATAACCTCCTCCTTACTCTTCGGAGCAAGCAACAAGCTCCATTCTTACTCCAGAGTCTGAAGGCCTCCATTGGGTCGTTCCCATCACTTGGGGTGGTGCCTACTACTGATAGAGTGACGGCACATGGTTAGGCCCCTTTCATGGGCTAGCTGTAGGGGTTGCCTCCTCCTTAGGGAATGGGTGCCTCCTCTCAACCTTAGTGTTGTCAAGCTATAGTGTTCACATAGGCTGTGGAACGGGATTATAAAAAGGGCCTAGTTACCCGTCATTTCCTAGTGTGCTCGATATACAACGACACTCGTAGCAAGTACCTCTCAACACCCAGCTCGTGTTTCAATGCCTACAACATTCCAGGAATCCTTGATTGCTAGGTTCCAGTTCCTCTATGTTTCTTGCAGCACCCAAGGTGCAAACTATAGAAGAACCTTTGTGGGATGAGGGAAGAGATCCAGATTAGTAGAGGAATACCCCTATCTTAGATGTTTTTAGCTTGATAATTAGACATTTGGTAAGTTTTATTAGGGCGATTCATTCTTTTTTATTTTATTTTGTCACTGTGTAATTATGATCATTATTCTTTTTTTTATTTTACTCGCCACAATTGAGCTTGAAATTGGAGTGCTTGCACTTTCAACATATGCACATAGGGTTTTTGCTCAATATTGGAGCATTAAGATTAGATGTTAGGTGAAGTGGAGCAATAAGAGAGACCATGAAATTTGAAGCTAATATAGAAGGAAAAAAGTAAACAAAGACAGACTAGAGAATTTTTACATAAAATTTGATGTGTTTTTTTTTTAAAAAACAAAAATGAGTCACTTGGAATGAAAATTCAAAATAAAGAAAATAAACATAAAAGGGTAGATTTTTATTACTTGAGAAAGAACTTCCCAAAATATAGGCAACAATTCAAGTTTGGGAAGAAAATATACCAAAATATTACAGCTTAAAGGGAAAAGGAAAGAAGATATCACTCGTCGATCTGCTGCTGATTTAATAACATGAATTGGGGTCAATTATAGTAGGATCATGCTACTAAGGCGTGTAGTGTTTCCGCCTTGAAATTTTTTAAATCTTGTATGTTTTCTAGGCCCCAAGAGCTCCGTACTCCCATAAACTTGCCCTTTGAGAGTCCTCGTGGCTTTTAGTGATGCTATTTTTGACTCTTGGAGCCATAATGTAAGCAAGGCTCACATTAACATGGTGGAGCCTTAGGGCTGAATGTTCTTCACTTCTTCAAGCAAGTGAAAATTAATGGCAGGTTACTGAGGGTAGCACAATGCAAATGGTCTAGCAACCTTCTTGTCTTTCATTTTTTGACCGGGGATGGTTACCCCATCGTACAGGGATTTAAATCAATTTTGGATGTACGTGGAGGAAAGGGTCAGCCCATTGTCCCTTGGCTGAAGGGCTACTAGGAAAGAACCTTCAGTCCCTTTTCAGATTGTTAGTGAAAGAGATTGATAAGGTCTCTTGTGGTAAAATGGTCATCCCATTCTGGATGGTAAGCCGTTTCATGCTTGATCATCGAACGAAGTATTTTAGCATCAGAGCCCAATAGGCCTACATCTTTTGCTTGTTCCCTCACTACCTTTTTGTAGAAATCGAACCCTGGCACACCTGGCACCTTTCACTATGCAATTCCTTTTCAAAAAGTCTCATGTTTCATGGTGTTGGCCAAAACCTTATTGGGCCCAGACGATATGGAAAATGACCATCAATGTACTCTCTACAAGGACAATCCCCTTTCACTTTAGGCACTTTTGTTTTTCGTTTCTTTTACATCATTGTAGTTATTTTTCTTATATCATTTCCTGGCATTTTAAATTTCACTTTGTAAATATCACTCATAGAGCATTTGAAGCACAAAGTGCCTCCTACAGAAGTAAAGACCTACAGTACAGCGGCTTTCCCGATCTGCGATTAGTACAGGATCCCAAGTAGGAGCCTTGAGGAGTGCTGGAATAGAGTGCTTTATTTTTAGAAAATCCTGACATATGTTAGGTTGTCCCTTGGTAGAAGATCGTGGAGCTTAGGGTTCCTCAGAAATGATTCAAATATTTATTCCTTGTCGATTCTAATAATGTAACCTTGATCTTCACTGCCTGAATTAGTGGATTGAGGCAGAGATAGAAGGCGCCTTATTTTGATGTCGTCACTCCTGAGCTCCCAACGTTTCCCTTAAGGCCATCTTCACTTGAAAAGCTATGTGGGGGCAAGCTGTTTGGCTGCCTATGCCCAAGAAACCTGCCACTAAAGACATACATAAGGCTTAGCCGAGGCCAATGTTCTTCCAAGTACTCATCAGATGGCTAGGAGGGAGATCAGAAAGGAGAAACCTGAGAGAAGCGGGCTACCTATGTGAAGAGCAATGGTGTGGAAAAGGAATAATGAAGAAGAGACCTCTAGCTCTACCCTTAAGTGAGAGTGATCTTCCCTTAAATTCTTGCATGCATGATGTAATAAGCCCTACAATATTGGAATTTTTTTTTTGTTGAAAATTTTATCTCCTTAGAACTAATGCTTAATGAAATTAATGAACTATTATTATTATTGTTATCATCTCATGTAGTCTAGCTCCTTTTTTATTAATGTTGTTCTATTGCTACACTTGGAATTTTTTTTTTTCATTATTATTTGTTGTGATGTTGCACTTGATGAACCTGTAAATTGGGAATAAAAGTCATGCTTATTGTTCTTTTGCATTCATTAGTTTTCTCCTTTGTTTTTTTAATTTTCATTTTTTTTATGGACTAGCAGTGGCTGGGCTTGCTCGTAAGCCTAGGAGCATACTAATGGCGCCACTTGGCCCTTGTAGCATAACCCATCATACAGTTGGATTGTAAGGGCAAGCCATTTTATGCCGCCGGCATCCAGACACAAGCATTTTTATGTCGTCGTTGTGTAACAACAACGTACTTCATCCCTCCTACCTGTTGACTTCTTTCTTGTAGTCCTTTAAAACTAAAAATTCTTAATTGCTCTAAATTGGTGAGTTGGAAAACTCACATCTTTCTATATCCATTGATTGCACAGCTCCTCCGAAAAAGATCTCTTTCATATAGTAAGGTCAGGCATAATAATTTGTTATTACCACTGCATCGACGACTTCAACATTTTGACAGTGCATTTTTTACTTAAAAGCCCTTTTCATTCTCTGTTGGTGCTAGAAGTGATGTAAGGCTTGCTACCTTTTTCATCGGTGCCACTAATTTCTCTTGTTGAGCCTACATCCAATTGATTTCAGACACTTCCCCTTCAACGATGACCCATGACAATGGATCTTCTATTTACACGAGGAGTACTATGTCTATTCTGCATACTAGAGAGAATAGCATTGCTCTTGTAGGCTTCTCTTGGTTGTCCAATAACCTTACCTATACATATCGATTCCCCTTTAACCTTATGCCAAGACAAGGCGGTGGTTTCATACACCCAAACTTACTTGACACCAAAATTCTTACACATAGGCCTACTTTATTAAGATAATATAGCCAGTAAATCAACATAAAAATTGAACATCTATGATTCATTGGAAATATGTTCAAGTCTACTACCGGGATATGTAAATATTTTAAGTAGATGTTTGCATTTAAACTCCCTAAAATGGAGAAAACTCAATTATAATAGTGCAGGTTTTTCCGGTAAAATTGCTGAATTTGGGATGAGTTTGGTTCCCACCTAATGATGCCCAATTGATGCATGTTTAGGTTTTCTTAATTCTTTAAGATGTCTATTTTAGCCTTAAGTGCTGAAAATTAGCATTAGATTCCATTTTAGAGAGAAATGGTAAAAACTGAGAGGAGTGTGCATAAAATCTAGTTTTTGAGGAAAATAGGCTTCGGAATTATTTAAGATGGTTGCAGCTGAAATCCTTGGTATTTCTCATTAAGGACCGAATGTACACACACCAAGGAAGAAAATCCAAGTGGTAGCACCGCCATAGATAGAGTACAACCTCCTAGAAGCATCCTAAAGATCGAGACGAATCCTTAAAATTACAACTCATGACAATTGTCATTATCTTTGGATTTTTGATTTATTTTCTAGTATATTTTATGGGACTCTCATTAGTCCATTTGCCCCACTAATGTATCAGTTTATTCCCCTTATTTTTGGTATTTATAGACCCATACCTCTCATTGTAAACATAGATTGATGAATGCATTAATTGACGGGCTAGGGGCCATCCAAGGAGGAGCATTTGTTGTTGTTGGTTTTCTCTTGTGAGTTGTTGATCTTGGGAATTGGAGGTTTGATGCTCATCAAGTTGCTATCAAACCCTTCATATCCATTGATTGAATCAAAACCCTCACCTTCATCCCAAATCCATCCCCAAAAATCCACACTTTGGTTTGTCTAAATTACTCTTACTTACCCACCTTAAGAACCCTCATTAGCCCACACAGAACCCCTAAATTGACCTATCACACTCCCTCAACCACCCAAACAAAACCCTAAATTCCACACGAAAGGGCTTTAGAAAGCATGGAAATCCCTAGGATGGAGACCACCATAGTCTGTCCGTGATGCCCCTCTCATTGTAACACCCCTCCTTCCTTAGGAGGAATATTACATCACCAACACATCATTATGAAACCCTTAAGAGTAAATTAAAAGTTAAAAACAGCTGTTAAAGAGCTCACGACACTATAAGGAAGGAAATGTTTTTTTTAACCATCCCTTAATGGAATACGTTAGGTCCCCCCAAAAAAGTCACTCTAAGCAAGGATCAAAACAATTTAACCTGTGAAACACCATAGATGATAATTACATCACTTACTCCACAAGCTACCCGCTTAGAGTACACATCACCAAATAAAAATCAACCACTAAATAGGTTTCTAGAAATAAACAAGGTCTTCATGGGTCACACACACAGACATCCATCCATCTGTGTTACACTTAATAAAGTATTACAACATGTTTGAGGATGGGGTAGGTGGCATTGACCATAAGGACACTAACAAAGCCAATCTATTTATGTAGTACAACAATACAAGTCTAAAAGATAAAGCTCCTAATCAACCAAATTACATGAGAAGCATTCGAACAAAATAAGGCAATGCATCAACATCCCCAGAACATATAATACCATGTAAAAGAATTGTTCTCCATAAACACAGAACTTACCCCAAACCTGGAAAATGTTGGAAAAGAGGGGATGAGCAAAACACACGTTCAATGAGTAACCAACACCCTTAAAACCGAAAACCTTTGAATCTGACACATTACTTAATAGCTCTCAAATAATAAGGACATAATACTAGCATAGTGTAAGAAATTGCTTTTTGCAACTTTCAGCAGAATTGAACTGAACTCCTTTTTTAAACACTATTTGGCGTTAAAACCCATAGGAATTCACCACACATCACTTACTGTGTTTAGAAATTAATTCTTAGGGCATTCTTTGGTTGCTAGCTATTAGGTCCTTCTCAATACGGATCAGACGCATACTCGTTAGACACTAAGGTTTTAGGGATACACTAAAGTCCATAATGTACTTTACCATCATCAGGATAATACTAACCTGCAACGCATGGTTAAACTCTGGAACACCAAAATGCATCAAGAATCCCTTGGCCTGGAAAGCCTAGGCCAGACAATTCATTGGAACTCAACTATAATGCAAGCCCTTTAATTATCTCAATAACAATGTGTTTTTGTACATAAGCACAACTTTCATAAGCACAATTTTTTTTTTTTTTAACTTTAACCACTTGACCTGCTTTATTCATAAACGACGAAATTTTCAAAATTTGGTAAGCATTCTAAAAACACTTATTCCATGGCAACGTGAACACCAAACGCGCATTTTGGCACAATCCACTTTATAAACAAATTCACTCACATTGAGCTTACGATCATCCTGATCAAGCATCCAACATATTTCACAAGTCATGGTCAAAAAATATTCATCACTTGACAAAACATCTTAAACAATAAGGATGCCGAAAAGATTCATAAAAACATTAACAAGGCTAAAGTTCAACTACCATAATAATGAGAACTTCCAAAAGTTTTCTAGCATAATTTACGGCCTCAAACATTACTTTCTTACAACATGTCCATTGGCCACACTAAACTAAAATATCTCTCTAGTCCAAGGCACTTAACTTAGGACCCATCTCCAAGACTTTCCTTTACCTATTATGAACATAATATTTTGAATCACTAACATCCAACCCAAACCTTAAGAGTATACTTAGTGTACGTAAACTCCTTATTTTCTTTACTAGTCTCCATCAACTATCTCCTTTCCTTGTTTCCCTTTTTTTTCTCTAAATTAATACTTTACTACCTCATTCAATAATCACACATGTCTTTATCCATAAACCGCCAAAATTGTGTTTTCCTAACCTCTCCTTCTTTACATTTTTTTTCCCGCACAAATCCAACAATTTTCATATAAATATCAAGTTTGTTCAACAAAAAAATGGATCTACATCCAACAACTTTTAAAATACACCAAAGCTTGACTATCAACATTACAATCTCTTTGCGCTTCAAAATTTCATAAATCAACTAAACTACTCTAAATTCTACTTTTCTTCACAAACATTCAACATAAACCTAAAAATCAATTTAATTTCAAGTTACTATAATTAATGGAGAAAGTCACCCACATGGAAGATTTGGTTTGATGGGTTAGAATGCAAGACCAAGTGATAATCCTTCTCCCCTAAGCTTTCTCCCTTCTTCTTGACCCTTTTCTTGTCCCTCTTCCCTTTCTTCTTCCTTTCTTCTTCCTCCCTCTTTCTTCTCTTTTTCCTCTATGTGCTGAAGTTGTCCAGGTGTGTTGTGTGCTATGTGTGTGATTATGTTGCATGTGTGGCTGGAATTATGAGATAAAGGTGTCACTTCCTTTTTTCTTTTGTTTATTGAATGCTAATGCTGCAACATGCTCCACCCCTTCCACTTTTCATTTTCCTTTTTTTTTGAATGATGAAATCATGTGGTTAATTCCCAACTACACAATTCTTTCCCCACCTTTTGTCTTCAACATAGCCAATAATAAAGCCAGAACCAACAAATAGCTTTGACCAGTTCAACTAGTACTGGCATAATTTGCACAATATATATAAAAACCTAAATTTCAATAATTATAACAAACAACTAAACCGAAATTAATTATGAGCATTTATTTACCCAAATTAGAATGTCATAAGAGCACAAAATTTAACGAATACAACGACTTAATTAAACTATTACTCATGTAATTAACTAAACTAAATTTCATGTACCTTACACTTTCCCTCACTCGAAGAACTTTTGTCCTCGAAATTCTAAGTACCTGTAGTAAATAGGGCTGAATACTTCTCCTGCATCTTGCATTCAAGCTCCCATGTTGCTTCAGCCACTTTGTGGTGCTTCCATAGGACCTTGACATAAGGAATGGTTTTGTTTCTCAGCCTCCTTTCTCTTCCTTCCATGATGCATACCGATTCCTCTACAAAAGTAAGGTTCTCCTTAATTGGAGGGGTTCATAACGGATTATATGCTCTAGGTCCTGTACATACTTGCGAAGTGTTTGCACTAAAAATATGATATTTGTACAATACCTTTATACCTGATTTGTGCTCCACATATTTTGTTATTTTTAGATTTTTATTTAATTTTATTTGATTTTTTAGGTGTTGAATAAATTGGAAAAAGTAAGGCAAAAACACAAAAATAAAAGGAAAGCCTAATTTCTACCCAAACCACAGCCTAACCATGGTAATATACACACCTATATAAAGAGGTGTTTAATTGGACCTAACAAATAATCATGTCCTATTGTGAATTGGACCAAAATTCTCTCTCTAAATTTGGGCAGCTCACAGACATATATACATTCACGTTCATTGCAGCAAATTTTGAGGAAAAAGCAAATATTCAACACAAGTTCATCCTTTTCCTGCATTATGAGACAGTGTCGCTCAAGGAAATTTTAAACAACAATCAGTAATACAAGCACCAAGAATATCCTTCAATTATAAATCAATGGATTTTGAGGACCAAATTATAGCTGAAGTAGAAAATTCGCTAATTAAAGAGTTGCAACCATTAGGAGTTCATGTTCGAGGTATGTATGGTTGATAATTCATTAAAGAAGCCTTTAAATTTGTCAAAGAAACAATTATTTATCATCTCTTCAATACAAAGTATATCTACCTGGAGCGATTTTTAAATTCAGAAATCGTTGCACATAAGGTGTTCAACGAAATTCCCCAAAGGGACGATTGTAATAACGAAATCGTTAATTTTGATCAAATGAATCTTTTATGCAATGCAGTGAATCTTTTCCCAACTGCAGGGAACCTTTCCTCAATTGCAGTGAACCTTTTGTGCCAAGAAGCAAAATCGACATGTTTTATGCAATTCAGTGAATATTTTCCAAACTGTAGGGAACATTTCCTCAATTGCAGTGAACCTTTTGGACTAAGAAGCAAATTTAAGTCCTTTTTTAAGGCAGATTGACCGTTAATCTCCTCTCTTTTGAGGCTTTGTATGAGAATGTTGTGATTGCTATGATAGGGAAAGCTCTGAGGATTGCTGGAAGATGAGACATTGTAGAGCTATAAGGAGTTCTCCAAGGAGGACCCTAAGGATTTCAAGCCTCAACCCATATTTCTTTTTGTTCGATATATAGCTGATCTATGTAACTAGACATATGGACCTTTACTACATGTAATTATACTCTCCATCCATCTGGACGTGGCCCTTGGTAAGTAGACAGGATGGATGAGCTTCTTCAATAAGGGTGTTTGCTGAGCGCAAAAAACTTTTCAAAACTTTTGATGATATAATTCACTTAATTATAACAACGGAAAAAAAAAGTGAACTGACATTGAACTTCTTAAACACGGTATTCAATTTCTCAACATCTCCAATGTACATCTCCAAGTGTCGCATTGCATACATCCCTGAGTCAGGATAAGCTTTTCTTGAAACTTCCATCCAAGGTAGTTTCAGTTACTCCAATTGCAAACCCTCTATAGAAATAGTTTTACTCCTAACTGATTTGGGGATTTTATCAGAAAAATACTTTGAAAAGCACCGAACCTAGGGAAAAAAAAGTAGTATACATTTATAATAGGTAACTTCAAATATTAAAATATTAGAATATCAAAAAGACGAAAAGGTAATATAAAAAATTACCAAGAGGCTGACACAAACAAAAATAGCACAATTGTCCACATTGTTATGACTAAAAGAATGGACAATCTCCACATGCTTTCCCAAGAAATTGAATCACACAACAAAGTAATATCCATTCTGAAACACTGGAAAGAATATCTGCATATCAACACAACTATAGAAGCATATGTACACCATTAAGCTATATAAGCATATGTAGGCCACATTGCGATTGTAGCGCGACAATGGTAATGGTGAAATATGGACAACGTAATACCAACATTTACTCCACAGTTTTACATCTTAATTTTGATCCAATGAATTTTTTATGCAATGTAGTGAATCTTTTCCCAACTACAGGGAATCTTTCCCCAATTGCAGGGAATCTTTTGTGCCAATAAGTAAAATTAAATTCCTTTTAATTGCTATAGGTCTGAGGCTGTGCACTGCACGCGCAACATATGCACCTAGTAAGGTACATACGTTTGTAAGGTAGTATTTTCCAGGCCCCTTAATTCTCTCTCTCATCTCTTGGTTCCCAGGAGTGTAGATCCCGACACCCTCCATCTTCGCTCTCTTGTTCTTCAACACATCCTCACCATCATCGTCATCTCTCTATCTCTCTCGAACTCACACCACATCAACACCATCATCGGTAACCTCATTACCAGAATCACCCTTATCCACTCCACTATCCTCACCCACTCGCGTATCACTGCCAACTCACCACCACCAGCACTCATCTCTGCCATCCATCTCAGCCTCCAGATTGATGGCCAAGCAAGGGCGAGATTGAAGGGCTCAACTATAAAAAGAGGCAGTGGCGTGAATAAGTATCAATCTAGGTTTTAATTTTAGGTTATTCTTCAATTTAATTTCAATACTGGTAACTTAGGGTTTGTTCCCGTTTCATTTGTTTTGGATTTTGAGTATTAGATTTGTTTTTGTGTCTTGCAATTTTAGGCTAAATTTGGGGTTTCTCGTTAGTTTTGTTTCAGCTTTTAGATGTTTAGGGTCGAATTTACAGTTTTGCTTTACAGATTTTTGGGTTTAGTTTTCGTTTTCGGGATTCAATTTCATAGTTCCAAATTATCTGAGGTTTCGAATTGGAGGTCATTTTGTTTGGTCATTTCATCTTCCACGTCAATTCTCCAGTTCCAGATTCAGTTTTGAAGCTTGGATTTCTTGTGATTCGATACTCGACTCCTTAAATTCTCATGTTGTAATTCATTAGTTTTGATGGAAGTTGTGATATATGGTGTATGTTGCTGGGTTAATGATCAGTTGCTAGCAATCTCACCCCTGCCCTATTTTTGTTCTGCTTAAAAACAGGTTAATGGCAATTCCGTCACGTTTGAGCAATTTTCGGTTTAGTTTTATATGCTCTGTTGTTGATTGAATGTTGCTGAAAAAAGTCGAGACCTCCCTCTCCCCTACTGCTCTGTTTTTTTATTTCTTTTAGTTGATTTGATTATGTTCTGGCTTGATTCGTGACCTTGAGCTTGAGGTGTACCTAGATCATGAAGCCTTGGTTTGATCTTATTTTAGTTAGATTATATAATGTCTTATTTAGGTTATGGTGATTGATATGAAAAGTTAGTGATTATCCATAGTTAGATTAATTTATAATCTATAGTATTATTTGCTTATTGTTTAATTAGCTTAGAATGCTGCTAGATTAGTTTAATTTAATGCTTAGTGACCTTAATCTCATCCTCGTCCCTGTTGAGATGACTCTCAAGTATTACAACGATAGTCGTATACTTGTGGCATTTATTTTACACTTGGAATTATCCAACAAGTTTTTTTTGTCGTTGCCGGGGACAACGACATGAGATTAGGTCACATTGCCTTTTTCTTACAACTTTCTTATTAGTTGCATAGATCTTGTTTTACTTTATTTATTGTGTTATTAATTTTTAGTTAGCTGAGCTTACTCCTCGAAAACAAAACCCAAAAAAAATTAGAAAAGTCAAGAAAATTGAAAAAACTTGAAAAACTTCAAAATCACTAAAAATTGAAAGATCTTGAAAAATTTAAGAACAAATGGCAAGTTTCTATTTCCCTCATTTTAAACATGAAGTATTTTGGTGATATCTCCGTAGATTGAATGATTTTCGTACTCAATGTGTTGATCATTATTTTGAGAAATGGGAAATTTATCGAGGGATCTATAAGGGTCTTCATAATGAGTATCGGGTTCATGTTGAGACTAAGTACCCCAGGGGTTTGGGTTATTTGTTCACTAAGGCTGCTAATGAAATTTGGGATTTTTTTAGTATTTGGCTCATGATATATGGGAGTGTGACAATGCTAGAGAGACCTTTAGGTGCTCCTCTCTCGACCCTTATATGATGCATGCTACACCTTTATTTGAGAGTCAGATTGAGGGCATATCTTATGAGCACTATCATGCTCCATATATTTCTATTTCATGTGATTATTGTGATGCATTTGACCATTATGTTGACACTTGTTGATTACTTAGTAGACAACATACATTAGAGGCATTGGTTGCCTTTAACAGGGAGATTTACTTGCAAAGTTTACTCAAGACTAACCTTAGGTCTTACGATGACTTTGATGTTAGGACTAACACATCGAATCCTTGAGGGCATGATTTTTGTGATGATACACATTCTGATGACCTTGAGGTTTCGAGTGATACCTCATCACCTTTTGTAAATGCAACTCCCCTTGAGACTAGCACTCCTTTGGACACCTCTGAGGATGTATCGATTATCCCCGACCCCTCTCTCCCCTTGGCTTCCTTAGGAGAGATCGAGAAGGGAGATGGTTTTGAGACTAATGCTAGCGTTGATGATCAGTGCTTGGTAGTGCTTGTCTAGATCTGACTCTTGATGATAGTAACATAAAGAGACCCAAGGGTCACTTTGAGGTGAAAGACTTAAATTTAGGCCATCCTATGTACTTTGATTTTTATATCCCATTTGATTAGCCTTTCCTTAGTCCTTCCCCCTCCCCTTTTAGAGATATGGGACTTCATTTTTATCATTTAGACCATTCTCGATGGTATGTGCATTTATATACCCATATCTTTGTTAGACCATTGACTAGTGCATCTGATTTTGCATATACACATCTCTCTTCTAATTGGGTTGCTAGCTTTGATGAGCTCAAGAGAGCCTTGAGTTGCATTCCATGCATGCACTTTATTTCGGCTTCACCTCTTATTTCTAACTACTAGCATTTTTGGTAGGATAGTGCTCGGTTGTTTGACAAGCTGCTTTGATCATTGGTTGGTTTTGACACGAGAAGCAGTTTGTGAGTTGTGATGGAGCGACTAATGCGCCATGGTCCTCCTTGACACTATCTGAGTGAAGCATTTAATTTGGGTACAATCGATATCTAACCTGGTATGATCGTTCCACCCTCCCATATTCTGTTTTTCATTTCTTCTCTTTCTTTTTATACATAGTTGTGGATATTTAGGATTGTTTCCATTTCTTTTCATACTTAGTTCTGGATATTTAGGAATGTGATTGTATGGGTAACCAATCTTGAGGAGAAATTTTGGATTTGTTGAGCTGTCTTGGCTATGATCACCCTTGGTTGTGTTAATGATATATTTTGTTTTGTGATTACTTGTTAGTTGTGGATATCTATGATTGTGAATAGCTGTGGATATATAGGATTGTTCTTGTGTATGTTTTAATCATGTGTGTTTTGTCTCTTGGTTTTGTGAGTTTCTGATTTTCTTTGGTTTTGTTGTAGTTCAATATTTTGTTTTTATTTTCTTTCTGATGTTTTAGTGGTTTTGTTTTGGTCTTGTATTTTGTTTTTCTTTTCTTTTGATTCTTGTTTTGTTTTAGGTTCCTTTTCGTTTAGTTTTGTATTTAATAGGTCCTTGGTTTTGGTTTCGTTTTTATTTTGGAGATTACGTGCGTTTTGGTCTTAATTTATATTGTTTTGTTTGGTTTTGCTTTTGGTTTTGGTTTTTTAGTTGCTTTCTTTTGTGATTTTGGTTTTTGGTTTTTGCGAATATGTGTGTTTGGTTTTCTTTTGGTTTTAGTTGTGGTTGTGATTTTGATTTTCTTTTTTTTATTTTTTTTTATTTTCGGTGGTGTCCCAGTTTGTATACATTTGTGGTTTCGTGTTGGTTTTACAGTGGTATAGCTTATTTGCTTGTTTTTTGGCACCTTAGTTCCCACAATGAGGACATTACGAAGTTTTGGTGTGGTAGTGCGGTGCCCATTTGTACATATTTTTCGAAAATTTTCAAAATTCAAGAAAATTTTCTTTTTCTTTTGGGATGGCTGTGCTTTCTTAGGTAGTTTTGATCCCATGTTGCTGGGCCATTTAGTTATATGTAAATAGAGTTTGCATGATGAGATGTCTAGTTGAGAATGTAGCTTTGATTTTTCATAATAACCTCATCTCGTATGTGAGATTTATGCATACCTTGCTCACTTTATCATCAATTTTGAGGGTCTTATTATTATTGGAATGTGAACTTTGTTTTTGTCAAAGTTGCCTTCTTAGCTCTTGAAAAATGCAAAAAAAAGAAGAAAAAAGAAGAAAAAATTGAATTAAACCCAGGCATCAATGTTCATAGCCATTGTTTTTATTTCATATCTTTAATTGGTTTGAATATGTGCTATTTTACTTGATTACACATCTATTTGGGTAATGAAATAAGTGCTTTGCACAATCTAATAAAACACCTCTTAGGGAAGGCCCAAATATTTGTAAGTCAAGCCGGTTTAGGGTGTATGTGTTATTATTCTTGTAATGGAAAGAAAAAAGAAAAAAAAATGAGCAAATAAGGCAATTAGGCAAGGAAACGGCGATCGTGTAAATATTACCAACTTGATTCATAAGCATTAATACACATTAGCACATGCACTAAGGTATACATATAATTGTATATTGTGTGGGGTGAAAATGAGAGTCAAGATACTTTGTTTGACTTGGATATCTTCTAATTATACATTCTATTTGTTTATAGTCTGGTGACTTGGTTATAGGGGTGTTAAAATTGTCTAAGTCGCGTATATGATTTCCCCTATTATTTGTATATATGTTCATGTTTTGAAAAAAAAAACTAAAAAGATTTTTCTTTTATTTTTGAAATAATTTTGTGGGTATTTCACTTGAAAATCCTCACAAGACCTCAGTCGTCCACTTATTAAACAGAGAGGTTTAAAGGACTTGTTGCATGTGCTAAATGCAACTGTGATTCCTACAAAAGTGATTTAGGATTTTCGTTTTCTTATTTCCATTTCTTTTTAGTCAGTTTAGTTGTTTTACTTGAGGACGAGAAAAATCCTGGTGTGAGGGTATTTGTTTGCACCAAAAATTCGATATTTGTACAATACCTTTATACTTGATTTATGCTCAAAATAATTTTTATTTTTAGATTTTTATTTGATTTTATTTGATTTTGTAGGTGTTGAATAAATTGGAAAAAACAAGGCAAAATGCAAAAGTAAAAGGGACGCCTAATTTCTACCCAAACCCCAGCCTGGCCACGCGTGCAGTATGTGACTACGTTACCCCCTTAATTCTCTTTCTCTTCTCTCGGTTCCTAGGAGTGCAGATCCCGACACCCTCCATCTTCGCTCTCTTGTTCTTCAACACATCCTCACCATCATCGTCATCTCTCTATCTCTCTCGAACTCACACCACATCAACAACATCATTGATAACCTCATTACCAGAATCACCCTTATCCACTCCACTATCCTCACCACTAGCGCATCACTACCAACTCACCACCGCCAGCACTCATCGCTGCCATCCACCTCAACCTCCAGATTGATGGTCAAATAACAGGAGAGGTTGAAGGGCTTAACTATAAAAGGAGACAGTAGCGTGAATAGGTATCAATCTAGGTTTCAGTTTTAGGTCTTTAGGTTTAATTTTAGATTATTCTTCATTTTAATTTCAGTACTAGCAACCTAGGGTTTGTTCCCGTTTCATTTGTTTTGGATTTCAAGTATTAGATTCGTTTTTGTATCTTCTAATTTCAGGCCAGGTTTGGGGTTTCTAGTCAGTTTTGCTTTAGTTTTTATATGTTTAGGGTCGAATTTACAGTTTTTTTTAACAAATTCTAGGGTTTAGTTTTCATTTCCGGGATTCACTTTCAGAATTCCAAATTGTCTTAGGTTTCGAATTGCAGGTCATTTTGTTTGGTCATTTTATCTTCCATGTCAATTCTCCATTTCCACATTCATTTTTGAAGGTTGCATTTCTTGTGATTCAGTACCTGACTCCTTAAATTCTCATGTTGCAATTCATTAGTTTTGATGGAAGTTGTGATATGTGGTTTAAGTTGCTAGGTTAATGATTAGTTGCTAGCAATCACACCCCTTTTTTTGTTCTGGTCGAAAAGAGGTTCATAGTGATTATGCCATTTTTGAGTAATTCTCTGTTTTAGTTTTTATAAGCTCTGTTGTTGATTGAATGCTATTAAAAAAAGCTGAGATTTCTCCCTCCTCTGCTGCTCTGTTTTTTGTTTTCTTTTGGTTGATTTGATTATGTTCTAGCTTTGATTCGTGACCTTGAGCTTGAGGTGTACCTAGATCATGAATCCTTGTTTTGATGTTATGTTAGCTAGACGGTTCTCTTTCTCTCACTTCATCCCAACACCTAGGCATCCTACAATGTTTTCCATACAATGCTGCAAATGGGGCCATATCCATGCTAGCATGATAGCTATTATTGTATGTAAAGTCTAAAAGGTAGGTTGCGATCGCATCTACCCGCATAGTGTAGGGCACAAGCCCTCAGCATACCCTCTAAAGTTGGGGTTGTCCTTTTTGACTGCTCATTTGTCTAAGGATGAAAATTCATACTTAAATGTAGTTCAGTATCCAATGATGCTTGGGAACCATTCTAAAATTTGGAAGTTACACCATCTAATCGAACTATCTCTTAGTTATAGAGATTAATAAGTTGCTATGAAGTGAATGTGCTTTTGATGGCGAGAAAATGAGTAGCATTGGTTAGTATGCCAACCACTACCCAAATACCATCATGGTGCTTGGTAGTTCTAAGTAAGTCAACAATGAAATCCATAGCGACATGCTCTTATTTCCACACCAAAATTAGTAGGGGCTGGAGTACACCATCGGGTTATTGATGTTCATTCTTCACCTTCTAGCAAGTTAAGCACCTAGCCACGAAATATGCCACATCCCTTTTTATCCCAATCCATGAAAAGTTATTTTTCAAGCCATGGTACATCTTAGTACTCCTGGGATGAGTAGTAAAACTTGAATAGTGGGCTTCCATCATTACTTCCTTCTTGAGTTCTGCAACATTTGGCGTACACAATCTCCCCTTAAACCTAGAATGCCCTCCTTAAGATGAAAGTCTTTGATTTTTCCCTCTTCAACTCCCTTCTTGATTTTCATTAACACAGGATCTTTACTCTATTGCATCTTGATTCAATCCACTAGGGGTGAGGCTGCTTAGACTACGGCCAAGTATCCTCTGTCTCCATGTAAAATAATTTTGATATGAAGTTCTTCAAACTCCTTCAAAATCTTCTTTTTTGGAGTAAGTGGACAGGCAAGTGACCTTATTGATTTTGTGCTTAGAGAATCAGCAACTATGTTTGCCTTCCACGGATAATACTTAAATTTCCATGTCATAGTCCTTTAAGAGTTCTATCCACCTTCTTTGCCTCATGTGCAACTCTTTTTGAGCAAAAATATACTTAATGCTCTTGTGGTGAATGTAAATCTCACACCTAACTCCATATAGCTAATGCCTCCAACTATTTAAAGCAAACATTATCACTGCTAGCTCCAGATCATACGTAAGGTAATTCTCTTCATATGGTTTCAATTAGTGAGAAGCATATGCAATTACCCGCCCTTTTTGTATAAGGATGCCTCCTAAACACTTTTTTGAGGCATCACTAAAGATCAAAAATCCCTTAGTCTGTTTGGGAATTGCCAAAATTGGGGCCAATACAAGCCTCTTTTTTAGTTCCTGAAAACTTTGCTCACACTTTTCAAACCATTCAAACTTATTGTTTTTCCGAATCAACCTGGTAGTAGGCAAAGCTAATTTGAGAAAGCCTTCTGCAAATCTCTTGTAATAGCATACCACACCCAAAAAAATCCTAACTTCTGTCACAGTTGTAGGCATAGAATAATTCACTATTGCTTCAACCTTAGCAGCTCTACTGATATCACATCCTTAGTCACCATGTGACCTAGGAAATGGACTTTGTGCAACCAAAATCCACACTTCTTGAGTTTAACATAAAGTTTATGCTCCTCTAAAGTCCTCAGTACGATTCTTAAACGTCCAACATGCTCCTCCTTAGATCTAGAGTAGATCAAGATGCCATCAATGAAAACCACTATGAACTTATCCAAATAACGCTTATATACCTTATTCTTGAGGTCCATGAAGGAGGCTAGAGCATTCATCAACCTGAGAGGTAGCACTAGGAATTCATAGTGTCTATATTGGGTCCTAAAGGCAGTGTTAAGAACATCTTTCTAATTTTCAGCTGATGATAACCTGATCTTAGGTCAATTTTGGAGAACATTGTTGATCCTCCCAATTGATCGAACAAATCATTTATCATTGTTAAAGAGTATTCCGTCTTGATGATTACCTTATTGAGCTCTATATAATCAATACATAGCCTCAACATTCCATCCTTCTTCTTAACAAGGAGCACTGGGCTTCCCATGGAAACATACTAGGCTAGATGAGTCCTTTGTCCAATAGTTCTTATAATTGAACTTTCAATTCAGCTAGCTCTATTGGTGTCATTCGATTAAGGAGCCTTAGATATAGAAGCTGTACCAGGCACTGAATCAATAGTGAACTCAATTTCTTGATGTAGTGGTAATTTAAGAACATTGATAAATACCTCGGGACATTCATTTGCTATAGGGATTTCACTTAAGTTGGGCTCATCTGAGGTAACTACCCCTACTACACATAAATACCCATGGCACCGCTTTATCGTCATCTTAAAAGCTTGCATAGCGGAGATGATGAAGATTGCTTTTTCAAGGTTGCTCCCCTTATGCTCAAGTGTCTCCCCTTCGGGACTAATAAGAGAGACTAGTTTTCTTTTGCAATCAATGGATGTCTAATATTTAGCTAACCAATCAATCCCTCAAATAACATCAAAGCCTTGCACTTTGATTTCCACCAAGTCAATAGGAAGATTCTTTCCACTAACATTCAAAGGACATTTATAATATATAACATCAGTTTGTAGCACAGAACCCACTGGGGTAGTCATGCACAATACGTGATCCATTTCAGGTGGATATCTAGAAAGCTTTTAGCGAAATCAGAGGTCATAAAAGAATGACTTGCACTAGAATCAAATAGAAAATGTACATAAGCTTTTTTAAGAAGCAAATTGTCTATCACGATTACATATTAGGATCCTCATCTTGATTTTCACCAAGGTAGAAAACTCAACCCATAGCTTGAGGCTTCTTGCCTACTCTCCTGTTAGGAACTATAGGGCGACCTTGTGGCACTAATTGCTGAGGTTGGTAATTTTGCCTTTAGGGTTGCCTCGATTATTCCATGTAGTTGTTGGACAATTAGGCATTAAGTGCCCAAATTCACTATAACCATAACACTACCCTCGTGCACCTTTACAAGGTCCAGTGTGGTGGCAGAAACACTTGTCACAAAGGCTTCCGCTCCCCACCCCTTTCAAGTTGCTCTCCCCTATTTTGAAACTGCCCGAGGTTAAACCTTTTGGGGTTCCCCTCAAGTTGGGGGTTAGAACTTGTCGAACCAAACTTTCTTTTTGCTTGTACCTCTTCTCTTTTCGTAGCCTCATTCTCATCCACTACCCGAGCTATCTTAACAGTTTTTTGGTACATCTATTGGAATTTAGCATAGGAGTGGCCTGCTACTGCCTATTAAGTTTACCCTTTAGCCCATGTTCAAATCTCTCCATCCTTATCTCATCAATGGCCACATAAATAGGAGCAAAGCGACTAAGCTCATTAAACATAGTGGCATACTCCATCACACTCAGAGTCATGCCCTGCTTAAACCTAAGAAACTCCTGCTCCTTGGCCCATTTAATATCCTTCAGATAATACTTAGCATCCACAAGGCTCTTGAACTTAGCCCATGTTGAGAGTCGCTCTACCTCATGGGGTTTAACCAGTTCCCACCAATATTCTACCGCCATTTCGAATTGATAGGTGGCTAACTGAGTATCAAAGCATTATGGACATTCCATCACAACAAATGAGTTCTGCATCTTCCTTAACCATTCATCATAAAGTAATGGGTCATGTCCTCCTTTGAATTTTGGGCGTTTAAGCATATTGAACTTAAAGACCATATCCACAGTTGTTGGCCCAAAAGGAGGTAGCGATGGTCCTCTCCTAGGTGGCATCTACTCACAGATACAATACATGCATATAATACTACTTGGCTTCACTAACTTGAAAAGAAAAGTTACATCCAGAATAGTTCATTCACAAGCATCATTGAAACACATACATCAATTTATATAATCTCATAAACATACTAACTTAATTATACAATAATAGTAGGATTCATAAATCATATATAGATTTACAGGCAGTTTAGTTACTTACCAGCTGGTAGACGGTTCAGCATCATTCAAATAGTTAGTTACAAAATTTATAACATATAGTCACTAAATGAATACCACCTACTTTGTTAGTCCTAATTAGAGTTTAAATCACTAACCAGTTATCTATGTCTATTGCTCATACTAAGATAGGTTAATATGGCTAAGGTAGGATCAGGACCTCCTGTATCATGCCCACAAGGTGTTGATACATATTCTATCACCTGAAAAGCTAGTCTCATATGGGTCTGCTTCCTCCACCTCCATGTCATTAGGGTTGACTACAGCGGACTGGTCAGAATCATAAGATTCGAGCTCTGGGGCTAGTCGCTCTACTAGTGGTGTGATAGGCATAAGCTCTATATAATCCTGCTCCTTTATGAGCTTGAGCATGTGAGTTATAGTGCCTTTCTAAACCCTAGGGTAGTACCTCATTAGCATTAACCCATTGCACCCACATAAAGGCTACTCTTATGCACCTTACTGCTTAAAGGGATTGCATAAAAAGATTTAACATCTTATTGTTCTCAAACCTTATCCTCCCTTCTCAACCCCCTGGGATCACTCATCCCTGAACAGGCCCTACCTACTCATTTAGACTAAGCTGGTCGGCTACTACTTGGTTCTCTACTGGGTTATGACCCGTGTTGTCAAGTTGAGGCTCAATTTGGATAAAAAAAACTCATCATCTTGCGATAGGTGAAATCAATCCATCTACGAGGGAGCACCCTCTGGCAAAGATTGGAAGCAATATCGGTCCAGGATCCTGCAATAAGAATTTTTCTCACAAAATACTTGACTCTATGGTCATCTCTGAGGTGTTTTGGGCCCATATCGTTGAATTGTTCGATACATCTCCGAAAGAAAACAACATTCCAAACTGCTAGCCAGAAGGGCATTCGAACAAAGTTACTAAGGGCAAATGTCATCCTAACCATCAAACATGCAAACATATATTCACAAATCATAGACATAATTATGGTTAGCACATCAGTCACACACTTTCAACCAATTCACACACATAAGCAGATATGATGTGACCTATGGTTGTGATATCACCAAATGTAATACCCCTCCCTCCTTAGGAGGAATATTACATCACCAAGACTCCATTATGAAATCCTAAAGGATAACTTAAAAGTTAAAAATGGTTCTTAAAGTGATTACGACATAATAACGAACTAAATTTTTTTTTCTCTCTTAAAGAAAAACGTTAGGTCCCGCCTAAAAAGTGGCACTAAGCAAGGATCAAAACAAGTCAACCTGCAAAACACCATTGGCGATAATTACGTCACTTACTCCACGAGCTACCTTCTCGAAGTATACATCACTAAGTAAAAAACAACTACTAAATAGCTTCCAAGAAATAAACAAGGTCTTCACAGGTCACACTTAATAGAGTGTTAAAACATGTTCGTTGATAGGTAGGTGGCGTTGACCCTAAGGAGATCAATGAAACCAGTTTATTTATGCATTGCAACATTGCATGCCCAAATGATGAAGCTCCTTATCAACCAAATTACAGGAGAAGCATTCGAACAAAATAAGGAATGCATTAACATCCTCCAACATATAATAACACACAAAAGAATTGTTCTACATGAACAAAGAGCTTACTTCGAACCTAGAAAAAGGGGGAAAAGAGGGGGTGAGAAAACCACATGCTCAATGAATAGTAACACCCTAAAACTGAAGGCATTTGCATGTCATGCATCACTTAGGCCCTGTTCTTTTGGGTGGGAAATCCACCCAACCCCCACCCACCCACTTTTTCCCCCCTCTTCCCACTCTTTCCCACACTTAAAAAAAAATACCACTCTTTCCCACATTCACCAACTTCTTCCCACATTCACCAACTCCTTCCCACACCTACATAAAAAAACCATTTCCCATATTTGAAAATTTTTTATACTTTACGTAATTGTGTGTGCGAATAATCTGATAGCAATTATAAGTAGTTTTAATTTTTCGGATGTTATGGAACAATTTATTTTTTTTCTTTTTCCTTAATTTTTTAATTTTTAAATTTTTTATAATCTTTTAATTCTATTTTTTAATGTTTCATTTTTTAATTTTTTAATTTTTACATTTTTGGTATTTATTTTTAATTTTTAATTTATTTATTTTGAGTTTTTTATTTATTTAATTTTTTAATTTTTAATTTTTCGAATGTTATGGAACAGTTTTATTTTTTTTCTTTTTCATTAATTTTTTAATTTTTTTAATTTTTTAAAATTTTTTAATTCTATTTTTTAATTTTTAATTTTTAATTTTTATTATTTTTAAATTTTTTAAACTTTAATTTTTTTTTATTTATTTTTAATTTTTAATTTTTTAATTTTTAATTTTTAATTTTTAATTTTTAATTTTTTAATTTTTTAATTTCTTAATTTTTAAATTTTTGGATATTATGGAACAGTTTTAGTTTTTTTCTTTTTCATTAATTTTTTAATTGTTAACTTTGTTTTAATTATGTAATTCTATATTTTAATGTTTAATTTTTGAATTTTTGAATTTTTTAATTTTTTAATTTTAGTTTTTAATTTTTTAATTTCTAATTTTGCGGATGTCATCGAACAGTGTTATTTTTTTCTTTTTCATTAATTTTTTATTTTTTAATTTTTTTAAATTTTTTGATTCTATTTTTTATTTTTTAGTTTTTTAATTTTTAATTTTTTTTATTTATTTTTTATTTTTAATTTTTAATTTTTACTTTTTTAGTTTTTTGATTTTTTAATTTGCAAAAACATATTATTACAAATAAAAAAATTAAAAAATTGCAAATTACAAATTCAAAATTAAAACTAAAAAATAAAAAATACAAAATACAAAATACAAATGCAAAAAGAACAATTAAAATGAAAATAAAAGTAAAAAAAATTAAAAAAATTTAAAAACTAGAATTAAAAAATTAAAATTAAAAAAATTTAAAAAATTAAAAAATTAAGAATTAAAAATTAAAAAAATACACAAATAAAAAAAATGAACAATAAAAAATAAAAATAACAAATAACAAATAAAAAATAACAAATAAAAAAATAAAAAATAAAAAGCAAAAAGTAAAAAATAAAAAATAACAAAATAATAAATAAATAAATAAATAAAATTAAAAAATGAAAATTAAAAAAAATGAAAATTAAAAAATAAAACAAAAGAAGAAATAAAAAGTAAAAAAATAAAAA
>JACYFF010031958.1:36451862-36462206 GCA_017589665.1 Selenicereus undatus | reverse complement strand
AATTTGGGTGAATTATGCTTAAGATGTTAATTCGGAGTGAATTATATATGTTTAGCTTCGATTCGAATCAATTTGGGTGAATTATGCTTAAGATGTTAATTTGAAGTGAGTTACATATGTTCAGCTTCGATTCGAATCAATTTGGGTGAATTATGCTTAAGATGTTAATTCGAAGTGAGTTACATATGTTTAGCTTTGATTCGAATCAATTTGGGTGACTTATGCTAATGAGGTTAATTCGAAGAGAGTTATATATGCTTAGCTTCAATCAAGTTGGATGAAGTAGGCTTGATGTGTTAATTGGAAGTGAGTTACATATGTTTAGTACCGATTGAATCAATTTTGGTGATTTACCCCCGAGTTGCTAAATCGGAGTCGTTATATGGATTCGAATGTATGTGTGGACAAACAAGTGAGTTAAGCTTATTATGTTTATGAGCAAGCTTATTACGTTTGAAAACAAATGAAGTCGGCTCTATGATTTAGGAAAACTGTCAAGTTAGAAGCAAAGTCGTTTATGGTTAGGCAACCTTAGCATGTTTATAAAGAGCCTTTTAGTTGAAAATTGAGTCGTTTTACGATTAATAAATGCGTTACCTTTACAAGAAGTTTTTAAGTCAAAAGTAAGGTCGTTTCACAAGTTAATAAACGTATTGTGTGTTTAAAAAGCTTTTAAGTTAAAAATGAAGTCGTTTTACAAACTAGCAACGTTTTACTAACTGTATTACGTTTATATGTAGCTTTAAAGTTAGAAACGAAATCGTTTTCGACTTAGCAAGCTTATTACGTTTTTAAGAAGCTTTGAAGTTTCAAAGGAAGTCAATTTATGTATTAACAAACTTATAACATTTATAAGAAGCTTTTAAGCTTCGAACTTAGTTTGAATTAAGCATTAACTAATCACATTATGTTTCAAACGAGTATCGTTTTACGATTTAGCAAACGAATTTCGTTTTTACGAAGCTTTTAAGTTAAAAATGAAATCGTTTTACGATTTAACAAACTAATTACGATTTTACGAAACTTTTAAGTTAGAAATGATTTCGTAAACGTATTTCACCAAGTAGTTTAGCAAAATTTATTTCGGATGTGAAAGGCTTTTAAACTATTCGCAAAATCGATTTATGAGTTAGTCAACTTGATTTGCATCAAATTCATTCTTTTGCGTTTAAAAGGGGTTGAAACGATCTTAAAAGAACAACTGGGGTTGTGTATTGCAAATCCTAGCTTTGAAGTGCACGCTAGTAGCTACCAAGTTTTAAATCGTGAGTTAGGATACTCACCCTGTTTTAAGAGGCATTTCTTGTAGTTTGCCTAAAGCCAAAGTTGAAAGAAAATTATGTTTTCACGTTTTAAGTTCAGAAAACTTATATATGATTAAGTATAAGCATGTTTGTCTACGAAGTATCTATGTGTATGAATGATTATGTTTAAACAAGTTAATAAATATAAGTATATGTATGTATGTGTATGAATGACTATGAATAAGTACGTATGTATATGAATGATTATGTTTATGTGTATGTATAGTAACTACCCAAGTTTTGAATCGTGAGTTAGTATACTCACCGTGTTTATAAAAAAAACGTTTCTCGCTGTTTGCCTAAAGTTAAAGTTGTAAAGAAATTATGTTTTCATGTTTTACGTTCACAAAACCTATATATGATTAAGTATAAGCATGTTTTTCTACGAAGTATCTATGTGTATGAATGATTATGTTTATACAAGTTGATAAATATAAGTATAAGTATGTATGTGTATGAATGGCTATGTTTATGTCTTCCTAAGACATATATATGAAAAAGTACGTATGTATATGAATGGTTATGTTTATGTGTATGTATACGTGGAGGAGCTACTCTAGAAACTTTAAGCTTAAGTTTGAGACCCAGGGATGGTGGCTTAGTTCCCGCCTGGTATTATGTATGTTATGTTATGATAGATTCAGGGATGGTGGTTTGATTCCCGCCTGAAGTCTATGTATGAAAATTATGTCTCAGCATGGTATGATGTCTGTCCGGATAGGCGTATGTTGCCGCTCGAGTTTGGCCGACTCGGGATGGCAGTAACAAAGTACCTCTAAGAGTCTAGTCTCCTCATTTACGTGAATAAGATACTACGTATGTTTTCAGTAAGCTTATGTTTTGCTATGTTTATGGATTTACTCAACGGTTTATGCTTTATGATTTCACGCAACGGTTTATGCTTTACGATTTCACTAAAGTTAATCTTTTTGGTATGTCTATGATTCCGCTTGGTTTATGGTTCGAGTAGGATGTATGATGGGTAAGTCTTCAACTAAAATGAATTACGAAAGGCTTTTGGTAAGTTATATGTATTTTAAGTATGTTTTGGGAGAGAGGGTTTACTCACTGAGCGGTGGTTGCTCACTCCCATTACTTTCCCCTTTTCCCAGGTTCAGGTGACTGCTGCTTGGAACGCCCAGGGTAGATTTGCTTGGTCTATGTTGCCATATTTATGATTTTGATGTGTATTGTCGAATGTGGTTGCAAGGTTATGTAATTAGTCTGTTTCTTGTAAAGTTTATGAAAAATGAAAAACTCTGTGTACTCCGAGCGTGTGGCCCGTAGAGTTGGGGACTCCGACGTGTAGCTGTTGAGCTGTTGTTGGTTGTTGACTACTTTATGTATTACAGGGTTATAATGTAAGGCTTTAAGCCTGGGAAACGGTCAGTTTTTAGTGGAAACTCTGCCCGTTTTGTCCCATAAAATTAAGAAAAATCTTGGCATTTCTAACCCGAGGGTCAAATTTGAGACTCAATTATGTTATAGTGGATTAAGTGTTGAGTCCCTTTTATGTTATGTTTCAAAGAAGTTTTAGTATGTTGCCTTAACAGTCCTTCTCGGGGAAGGACTGTGGCGTGTAACACGACCCGGCGAGGTCGGGGTGTTACAGATGTGGAGTGTCTTCTCCTCGATAAAACTCTTTCATTGGAGTATTAATACTCTCGAGTCCTTGTATGATTGTGCATAGTATATACAGGTGTGATGTGCGTTGAAAATTTGGAAAAATTAGGAAAAAAAAAAGAAAATGTCAAAAACATTTTAAGAAAAAAAAAGAACAAAAATGTGTAAGATGAGAAGAGTTGAAAGTAAGAAAGGAAGAAGCAAAACAAGGAAAAATTTTGGAAGTGAACAGTGATCTGGCACAATGCTCCCTTGCCAAGGGGTATACGCATGCCAGATCCAGATATTCAAGAAGCTAGCCAGAAGATTGGCACGAGGCCCCTGTGCTGAGGGGCAGGACCGTGCCACCTTCTGGTAGTTCTAACCCTACTGTTTAGCCCCATTTTCTTCATTTCTTCTTCTTCCTCTCTCTACCTGACTCTCTCTCTCTCACTAACCCTTAGTTCCACTCTCACAATCCACTCAAATCCTTCCTAAATCCTTCACATTTTCACAAATTTCACAAACTTTATTTGTAATCTTTCATCTGCCACCCAGTCACTTTCTTTCTCTAAAACTCTAACTTCCATTGTTGAGGTTAGAGGTTTTATTTCCTCTTGCCTCCATTGTTGCACTCAGGGAGCTTGATTTTTCGCTTAATTTGACCAAATGGGCAAGACAAGAGTTGGTGAATCCTCCTAAGCTCCTTCTCTACCCAAGAAATCTTCAAAGACCTCCTCATCTTCCCAAGCACCTTCGAGAGCTAAAGGTACAAAAGATGCTTACCCTTCAATTCTTTCTTCTAGCACTAGGGGTTTAGTATTTGTAAATGAAGAATAAAGGTTGAAATATGAAACTTTGAGTGCTAGGAAAAGTACCAAATAAAAGTTTTGGCGTGTTTATTCTTTAAGGGCATTGGGCATGCTTAATGATGTTGTTCCTTTACTTAGCAATTTAGGTTGGATGGAGTAAGTGAACATGAGTTGTGTGTCATATGACTGCGTAATAATTGAATTTTTGTGTTCTTACTGGGCTGAGTTAAATAGAGGTCAAGATTTCAGTTCATATGTTTAACACCTACTGTAAAACGAATTTGAAAGAGTTTGGTGGGTTCCTTCGCCTTTCGATTCATCAAGATTCAGCTAGGGATGTTCTAAGTAGGTGGCGCCCTGATCCTGTTTAGTTAAGCATCACATGCTCCAAACGCACATCGTATACCAACAGGTTTGGGCGACCCCGAATCTATGACCTTGGGCAAGCCAAGGGCACCGACATATGCAATGTTAATATCAAGCCATGTACAACGCTCAATGGCTAATGCAATATTTGGGCATAATGATAGCCAAAACGTGTGTAGAAAGGCGAAGTTGTTTCTTATTTGGTGTACCTTAATGGCACTCATGCGGATATTGGGGCCTTTATCATCCGCCACTTAGTTTAGGTGACCAAGACAACCCATGAGAATGTGATAGGTGTGGGAGGCACCATAATCATAATTGCCCAAGCTTTGGGCCATGGGAGAAATTTAGCCCTCTTAAGCCTCACTTTTTGGCGGGAACCTTGATATTACCACCCTAGCTTACATGAACATAATTGACACAAAGGGCGGCACCAACAAATGCGCTCACCACGAATGATTGTTATTCACTTTCCCCGATCTAGCCCGAATCATCATTTCCAAAAAAAGAAAGTGGAACTGTGATAGAGTCATTGTGAGGGCAGTGGTGTTGCCAAGAGATGGAGATGAGGGTGATAAGACAAATTAGGAGAGTAGTGAGGATGATGAGGGTGAAGATGAAGAAAAAAGAAACAACCGGGGATACCCAAGCTGAGAATGATCCAATGCGAGAATCTTCACCCCAATCACAGTACCAACAACCTTTCTTCGAGATGGGAGGACCCTCTTTCACACCCCAAATGCCATTTGATTCCACTTTCCTCTAATTTTTCTCCAACCTCTAAGTGGAGGTAGCCAGTCTTTGAGAGGGTTACAATGAGGTTTGTTAAGATATTCATCAGATGATCAAACACATGGATTCTATTAAGGATAAGGTGATGTATTTTAGAGTGTTGGTGGAGTGCCAAGAGGAAAGGGAGATGAGGCAAATCCAACAAAAGGAAGAGCGGGCCATGAGGGAGGTCCGAGAGTATGAGGAGAGGAGGCGCATGAATGAGCTTCTACAGTAACAATTTGAGGCCATTTAATAGTTGGGGCAACGGTTCCATCCTTTCCTGGATGATTAAGGGATCTCGTCAATGTTTACGTCATTTCCATTGCATTTTTGCCCACCACCTGGGCCCAATGGGGCTCAGTAACTGAGTTGTATACCCCACCTCTCCCTTACTCTTAATTGCATATTATATGTTGAGGGGTGTCATTGAATATGGGTGTTTGTTTCGTATCTCATCACTACAAAAATGGCATCCATCTCCAACGAAAAAAGCATCGGGAAAGTGGGTTGTCAGACTCACCGCCAATTTCTGACAGAATTTCCATCGGGGCTTTTTTCTGTCAGAAATTCCGTCGAAAATTGCCTCCTTTTTTTAAAACGAAAGTTTTGGATCTGCTATAAAACCGACAAAGAGTGAGCGCGAGGAGGTTATTTGCGTGCGTGAAGAGAGAGCAAACGTGAGGAAAGGGAAAACAAAGAAGAGGGAGAAGAAGGTAGAGGGAGAACCGTGAAGATTGTCGGTGATCGGTGACGGAATTTGCCACGCTTCGTAGCCCACCGATAAGTTCTTCCATCTCACCTATTTTGTTCTTTAAAAATGAAAATTTTGAGTTAATTGGTGTTTGATAGTGATTCATTTGTTGTTTATGGAGTGAAATGTTGGAACGGCACTCGTTGCCACTTATGGATGTTATGAATAATTATAAATTTAACACTTCTATTTTTCGGACATAAAACTTTGTATTCGCCAGTTATTACATATCTTGTTTGTGGCGGTTCTTTTTTAAATTTTAAATACACATATATATGTGTAATTAGTTCAAAAAAATATATTATTATTATTATTATTATTTTAAATTCACGTCATTGGGGTTTTCTCTTTTTTTGGAGATGGAAATTTTTCCCGACGGAAAATTCCATCGAGCAAAATTTCCGTCCGCCAGTCAAAATTCTGTTCGATGGAATTTTCGACGGGCACAACCCATCGAAAAACCCGTCAGAGCTCATCATAATCCATCGGAACCAAAATCTCTGACAAGCGTTTCCCGATGGACAAAATCCGTCAAAAATCGTATTTTCCTTCGAGAATAAGGGAAATCTCCGTCGAAAATTATGTCGGTATTAAGCGTCATTTTTGTACTGAATGTAGCTTAGGTGGTCACATGTGTACATATCTTCTCTCCCCTCCCTTTGTTGTTGGCATGTTGTGATTGTGATGGCCATGTGAGGAGAAATTTAGTTGTGATTGGCCTTATGAATTGAGGATGATGTGTGGATATTGTGATTGTGTAATCCATGTGTGATGGATTTAAGTGCATGTTTAACGGGCTCTGGGGAGCATCGGCAATGTACATATTTGAATTTAAAGTAGTCATTCATTTGCATTATATATATGAATCCATGTGTGGGCATTTTCATTTTTCTTCAAGGTATTCCTCCTTTTTCCCCTTTTGTATACTTTTTCCTTTTCTCTTTCTCTTTTTCCTCTTCCTTTTCTTTACTTGCTGGGGCCCTTGTTCCCACAGTGTGGATAATGTGCACTTTAAGTGTGGGGGTGAGGAGGCCTTCTTCTATGATTTTTAGAGAAGGAAAAAAAGAGAGGTTTTTCGAAAACTCAGAAAGATTTTTCATTTTCTTATAAATAGAGAGTTTTAGGGGGAAATGTGTCACCTTTGTTGGCATTGGTCTCTTTTTTCTTTGGATTCAAATAGCATATAATTAGAGTGTATATGATGGATAGGACGTTCAAGTTCTTAAAAATACATGCTTAATTTAACCTAACAGATGAGAATGGGCATGGTAGGTGGAGCAATGAGGTTTTGAGCCAAATTAGATTGCTTCAGCACTTGCAGTTATACTTCTCCTTCATGAGATACTCATTTAAAATTATCACACCCTAGAATTTGCTCTAACTCTCTTTGAAACTACATATTGTATTTGCATGATTGATGAGGGGAAAGAGATATTCATTGTGCATGATTGTAGCCACAATAGCTAAAAAGCCTCCATTGTGCATATTTGTACCCCTTGTTGCCCCTTTTGAGCCTTATCTATCGCTATTCTCTATGTGAATGACTGTATTAGTCTTTGGCATTGAAAATTGACCTTACCTAAGCCAAGACTAACGAGTATCACTATGATGAGGGAGTTGGGAAATGATGTGAGGGGATGCATATTTGGTGTGGTATATAAAGAAGGAAAGGATAAAATGAGGAGATTGGCTTGAGTCTATGCGAAATTGGGAATGATTATTTGGATGAAAGCCTTCTTTCCAAATGTCTCTTGTTTTCAAAAAAAAAATTTAAAAGCAAAAAGATGATGAAGAAAAGCAAAACAAAAACGGGAAACAATGAAAAAAAAAATAGAAAGAAAGAAAAGGAAGAAAAAGTCTTGGTATTGATGGTTTATGTGATATCTAGAATACTCAAGTCATTGTCTTATGTTGTTAGATAGGATGTGATTGTAAGGAATGTGAATTGATGGTGCTGAATGTGATAGTGCATTAGTGCAGATAGTTAGCTCCTCATTCCCAAAATGTGATCGATTCCTCACCCCTTAGCCAAGCCCCATTACAACCTTCAACAAGTCCTCTTGATCATCAAAGTGCACGTGCATCCAAGTGGTGGAGAATGAGAACTAGACCGAACTTATGGTGGAGTGCATTTTTGGTGTTGAGCATGAGTGCATCCATATCATTATTTCAAATACTTCAAAGGAGAGTTCCACATGACTTAAAGTGAGTTGACCATAGCTTATTCGGCATTAAAAAGAGTTAGAATGAAAGCATGGTTGTCATTTAGGAGGACCAAGAACCTTGACTGTGCACCTTACGCATGTGTAGTATCACTCTTCACAATTAGGGTGAGTTGTTGACTTAAGGGATACATGATTACTCCTTTGATGTTGCTCTACAAAAAATTTGTGAAAAAACGCAAAAAGAGTTCTCCCTTTTGCCTTTTCTTTTTCTTTTTCTTCTTCAAGTACTTATGGGTTTGTTATCTTTAAACCCTCACGAAGCCGCACTCGTCCACTTGGGAGACCAGGGGGCTTAAAGGACATGTTGACCATACTAAATGCAGTTGTCACACCTACGGAAAAGTGATTTTCTCATACTTTATTCCAGGATGAGCAAAATCTAAGTGTGGGGTTATTTGTGCAATTCTCAACTGGGCAAAATGTTGACCTTCATTACATTAGAGTTTAGCTCACAAATAACCTCTAAATTAGCCAAGCAATAGTGTTTTATGTTTTGTAGATATAAATCAGTGAAAAAGTGTAACTTTGAGCAAAGCCCAACCCATCTTGAAGCCTAACTAAGAGGGTGTGACAAATCCAGCGAGGGAGTGTCAGGACTCAGCAAGGCGTGCCATGAAATAGGATGCAGAAGAAAAGCAAGGGTAGAAATCTGGAATGGGGGCATCGTGCCACATGGCAAGACCGTGCCCCCTCAGCTCTACCTTTTTTTTTAGCAATGAATTTAAAAGGGGGGGGGGGGTTGCTGTTTTAGATTAAGTTAGATATTAGTAGTTATTTTCTCTCTCTAGCTTAGTCTTGTAAACTCTCTCACCTCTATTAATGAAAACCTAAAAAGTTTAAGTCTTTGATTGAATGTATTACAAATTTCTTGTTTCTTCTGTTAATTATTGCATAATCTCATCTTCTCTGTCCTAAATCCCTCCAAAAACTCCACTTTTAAGCACTCGAAATCTACCCCAAATGTGGGTTTTGTGTATTAGGGGTTGGGGGGAGATTTAGGTTTTTATCCCAAATGAATTGAAACCTAAATCCACTTCTCAAAACTTAAACATCCCTTGTTTTGATTCTTCTTTTTCTATTTTAATCATCAATACCATTAGGTTAGATTAAGTTCTTGCGACTTGAAGCATCATTGCTAGAGGAGCTAAACAAGATTTGATGATGGCTTTTAGTGATGGACCTTAATCATCAATAGATGCAAAACAAGAGGTAATTTTCTCTCTTTTACCTTTTTCTTGCTTTGTTCAGGGTAGTAGTAGCTTAGGTTAGTTTATCTCCTTTTGGGGTGATCTTTTGAGGAATGTTAGTGCTATATTGGTAGCCATGTCGTGCCACGGGCCATGTTGAGCCGTTATCCCCCAGTTTTTATGTGCTATATGTTTTCAAATGTGCTTAGCAATCAATAGTTAGGGAAGTGTACCGTTTATTATTATTATTAGCTTTGGGATCCTCATTAGTAGAAAAGTAGATTAAGTATGCATGTTAGAATAGTTTCATGTAGTTAAACTAAAACCATAATCTCAATTAAATCAATTCCTAAGCTAAGCACAAATCATCTCTGATGACGACTTTTTACCCTTTCCCACCAACTAAAAATACTACCAACAACGCGTGTGCGTGTGTACATATATAGACACACACACACACACCCACCCACACACACCCACACCCACACACATACATATATTAGCGTTGCCAAAAAATTGTCCAATCCGATTACACGAATTTGTCCGACACGGAAAAAATCCGGCACGGTCACAACTTTTGTCAAAATTTAAAATTCATAAAATCACTAGTGCCCTAATTTAAATTCGGGTCAAGTTTAGGTTTGGGCATTAGGGTTCAGGTTGGCTAAAGTTTCAAATTATTTCAAATTCAGATTGGGCAAAAAAGTTCAGACATCGAATAACTAAGTTTATGTGCAATTTTGGCACCAATTCTCTGGAAAATGTTTTAAGAACAATTTCAAACAATCGGGTTTGGACGCTGAAAAACCAGGTTCGGATTCGCTCAAACAAAGTTTTTGTAAGAATCTCCAAGAATCACATCACAAATTTCAAAATTTGGACAACCGAGTTAGGGTTCAGGTCCATTCAGACTATCCAACTTGTAATCCAAACAAGGTTGAGGTATGAAATTTTTGTCGAAATGTCCGATTTGTCTGAATTTGAATCGACCTGAACCTGCATTTTCGCCAACTTTATTTCATCTATATATATATATATATATATATATATATATATATATATAGATATATATATATATACATATATATATATGTATGTATGTATATACGTATATATAAATATATATATATATATATATATATGTACAGAAATATATATAAGTATATATATATACATATATATATATGTAAATAAATATATACATAAATATATATACATACACACACATACACACACACACACACTCATACACAAACACACACACGCGCACGAGTGCACACACACACACACACACATATATATATATAGAGGTATAAATACAAA
>JACYFF010031958.1:36393026-36438696 GCA_017589665.1 Selenicereus undatus | reverse complement strand
AAGAGTAGTACAGGAGTGGGAAAGGGGTGGAGGTGGCTTACGGAATCAGGCAATTTCACGTTCTGAAAGGAGGACTTTTTCCTGGTCAAAAATCCATATTAACATCAACGTACGTACTCGAGATTAGGTGACAAGCTTACTAGGTCATATTCTTTTCGTGGTTTAATAAATTCAACCTACTTTTTTATATATTTATTTACTTTTTTTTATTTATTTTTATTTTTTTCAACACTTAAACAAAAATACTATTTATTTCCACTCTCACCCACTTTCACCCACTTCTACCTATAATTACTATTTACCATAGTTTGAAAACTCTTATAATTGATATAATTGTACGTCCGAGTAGTCTGATACTAATTATGAAGAGTTTTATTTATTTTTAATATGTTATTGGAATATTTGTATGTTGTGCCATAAATTGTACATGAAATTATTTATGTTGTACGTATTAAAGAAATGGTAATTTTTGTTCTTTTTAATTTTTTGCGTTGATAAGCAAATGTTTGTTATTCTTGAGTGGTAGATGTTTTCATTTTAATTTTTATATGGAACAGATGGTTAGAAATGGTTTTTCGTTGACTCCGAAATTTTTGTTATACTTCACCAACACGTGGATTGTTGTTGTGGTATATATAACACATTATTCTTCGGTCCTCATAAATCGTGACACAAAATGCAGATGTTTTTATTCGGTGTTCGCGATAGAACTAACGGATGTTATAAATGTTAACGGTTGTAAAAGTAATGGCAATCGTTTACGTTGTGAGATGAACATTTGTTGTTGGCGATGGAAAGTGAAGCAATCATTTCACTAATTTCATATGAAACCGAATATTCATTAGACAGTAATAAAGTTGTAGTCTTACAAACTAATTTCATATGAGAACTGGGGACTGTGGCCGGCGAGCTGGGAAGGTGGCCGACGACCTGGGAGATGGCCAGGGCTTTCGCAGGTGGTCGGGGGAGTTCGCACGGTTCTAGGCTGGGTAGATCAAGGGGGCTGGGCCGGGGTCTTCGCAAGCTGGCTGGGCTGTTCGGAGGTGGCTGTCGAGGTGCTGCTACTGACGGGGAATGGCCGGCGACCGGCTGGCTGGCGCTGCGCACGCCGGAAACTTTAAATGGCAGAGAGGGGTGTGCGAGAGATGGGAGGAGAGCTGAGAGTTTAGAGAGAGAGAGGAGAGCTGAGAGTTGAGAGTGTAGAGAGAGAGGAGAGCTGAGAGTCTGAGATTTTAGAGATACAGGAGAGCTAAGCATACAGATACATGACACATGTCATGTTCTTATTGGATTTGTGGATTACAGTTGGATATAATAAGATTACGTTCGGATAATATTTTTGGTGATATCTGATTTCGAATTTTAAACTAATTTCATCGGTATCGTTAACTGAATTAAGAATTGAGGAATAGTAACATCCAATTTCAGTTAGACAGTGCAAAAATGTCGCAAAATGTGAATAATTAATTTGCACACAAAAAATGAAAATTGTCTATGTAATTTTCAGTTCAACAATCAATTAATCATAACCCAATCAAAGTAAACCATATTTGCGCAACGTACAATACGATATTTAACTTTAAATTTCGGTGAAAATTAACAAATTCTGAAAATATACAACAAAAGTTAACATCCGCAACTGATTTAGCTCATTTATGAAAATTTAAATTTTTGGGGGGGCAACAACGACCATCAAACAATATTTTGTAACCGCCTAAGCACATAAAGAAAATTTTTTTCTATTCAAAATTTAATTTTAAGATCTTTACTTACTATCATAAATAAAAAAGCTACATTAAAATACAAAAATATATAACTTAAACCAACTCCCCAACTTCATTCAACTTCTTTCAATTCCTGCCCACTCTCACCCACTCATTCCCCCCTTTCCCACGCTCACCCATCCCACACCCATCATTTTCCACTGAAAAGAATAGGGCCGTAATGGTAGTTTTACATAGAGCACACTACTTCGTTGTTCGCACTTTGTAATGATGTCATTTCACACTTCATAAATTTGGTGCTATGTTTTCTGTCACTTGTAAAAATAAAATAATAAAATAATTATGGTAAACTTTAAGGAATTTTGAAGTTTTTAACACTTTTCTTTAGTGCTAAACTGCTAATTGTACTTTAAGGCTTCTTTGTTTTAGAAATAAAAAATCAATGGTAAAATGTAAAAAGTAATAAAAAGTGACGAATTGAATTTAAGTCGTAAAGAGCAATATAGAGCATTACAAAACATTAAACAACTGCTAAGAAGCGGTAAAGAGTGACAAAAATTAGTTATAAATGCCAAGGAATAGTAGCATACGTTTCAAGTGTATGTAAACGCATAGTTAATATAGCAACAAACATGAAGCAAATGAATAAAAATTATTGTACATAAATCGATACACAGGAATGATAAAATTTACAGACTTCCGTGTAATGCATGATAGTCCCGAAAAAAGGAACTTCGTACCTAAAAAAGTCAACATGCATTCACATATAAATTGTTTCCTTAAAAAAAGGACAACTCAACACTCAAGTGGGTAGGCTATGTGAGCTTTGTATCTCTAATATAATGCAATATTTACAATATGTAATATGAAACCACAAATTTGAAACAGTTATGTTTAGTTTTCATGTAAAGGCTAGCATACGAATGCATATAGTTGATAAATTAAAAACTTTACTAGTTAAACTAATGACTCATTACTTTTACACAATGTTAATTTGATGAGAAATTATCCATGAATAAAAAATCCACTAATAATATAATGTGACATATTATGATCGGTACATTTTAAGCTTTACTACAAAAATCCTTCTATTTTCATGGTAATATTTTCTAGGGTTGAGGGTAAAAATCGAGTATCCAATCTCAAACCCAGAACTGGTTTAGACCTATTCAATCCAACCCCTAAGCCGGTTTAATGCGTCCAAGACTAGTTCCTCATGACAATTGGTTCTAGAACAGGGTGTTAGAAGCATGGATTGCAATGGACTCGTTACCTAGTTCATTTTTTAAAACGACTACTTAAGATATACATGCATATATGTGTTGATTGATGAGCAAAAAATCTAACTTTTGATTTCATTCCTCCCCTCAAGCCCCTCACAATCTCACACAGACATGCCCTTCCCTCACTCTTACTCTCGCTCTAGCAAAGTACTAGTAGTCCGAGTCCATAAGCATTTTCTCTCTGCTATGAATCTCCTTTCCTAGCCAGTGATGGTGAATCTGTAGAGGAGCTATTAGTGTGGTTGTTAAGGTTGTTATTGCTTGATAGTATAGGTTGGTAGTATAGGTTGTTAGGCTGGTATTTATCAAAGTTGTAGCTTCATGTACAGCACATATGAGCACTTGTATATATAGGGGTTATGTATTGTTATGTTACATATATTAGAATATACTTTTCTTTCACTAAATTCTTGCTTTTCTCTTCCTAAACTCTAGAAATTTTACATGGTGTCAGAGAGCAAGGTCATCTCTGAAATTCCAAATTTTTTTCTTCTTCTCTTCATTGTGTTGATTTGATTCATCAACTGACTTACTTTCATCTTTTGTGATTCTTCCTTTGTTTTTCAATTCTTTGGTGTGATTTTGCAAACAATCTAGCTTACATTTTGAATTTCAGAGATCTTTAATTCTTGTTCTTGATTGATACTGATCATGGCAGCTTCATCCAGTTTAGATTCTAGGTTTAATCCCAAGAATTATAATGCAGATCCCCTTTATGTTCAAGGATCTGATCATCCTTGCATGCAATTGACTAATGTCAAGTGGAATGGATTGAACTTTCAACAATGGAGTAGTGTTGTGAAAATCACTCTTCAAACCAAAATGAAGCTAGGTTTTCTTGATGGAACTTGCAGGAAACCATGTCTAGGTTCTCCTTCGTATGATCAACAGATAAGATGAGATGGTATGGTCGTGAGTTGGATACTGAATTCCATTGATCCCAGCCTCTCTGGAGCATTCATATATGCAAATTCAGCAAAGGAACTCTGGAATGAGCACACAAAGAGATTTGGACAAAGCAATGTGCCATTACTTTACAAAGTTAAGAAAGAAGCTGTTGAGTTGTATCAAGGCAATGACAGTGTGGCAGTTGATTACACAAAGATGAAGAGACTATGGGATGAGCTTGCAGATCTTAGCGGAATTTCAGAATGTGGCTGTTCTGACACATGCAAAGCAATCAAGAAAACTATAGAGCTGGATCAGAGATAAAAACTGCTATAGTTTCTAATGCACGTCAATGAGGATTATGAAGTTGTTAGAGGTCAGATCCTTTTTATGGATCGTTTACCTTAAGTTAGCAAAGCCTGTTTTATGATTGAAAGGATTGAGCAGTAAAAACAGGTCAACTTTGGTGTGACAGGTGCTAGAGAAATTGCTGTAGTAGCAAATAGAGTAAATGTTGCCAACTATGGTGGAAATCTAGAATCCAGAAATGCCAATACTAATGCTAATGCATTTGCTGCAAGAGGTCCTACCACTAGGCTCAAAAGGACAACAAGAAAACTAAGATCAATAGGTTTTATCATCACTATCAAAGAATAGGACACACAATTGATCAATGTTTCAAACTTGTTCGATATCCGAACTGGTATGATGGTTGGAAAGATAAGAGCAAAGGGAAAGGAGGTGCTCGAGTAGCGGCTCATGTTTCCAGTTAGAATTCAGAAGTTATGTAGGACACTCCCTTAGAGGAACCTTGATCTTACAAGGCTTTGACTAGACAGTTTGACTCCAACTTATTGCAGGTTTTGGCTCAGGAGATGATGAAGCTCATGGGGTCAAACAAGGCAAGTAGCGACATGATCAATTGCAATCTTATGCTCATTTTGCAGGTAAACATTATGTTCCCTCTCATTCTCACATATGTTGTGCTGTGTCAAATCGCTATGGTGGCTCTTGGATAGTAGATATAGGTGCGTCAGACCATATGACTTCTGATTTTACTCAATTAACGAACCTCAAACCTTTACCTAAACACACCAACATCACCCTACCTGATGGATCCTTGAAGACTATGACACAAGTTGGCCAAATACATCTTCTCCCTGACCTTACCTTGTATAATGTTCTTCTTGTACCAAATTTCAAGTTTAACTTATTGTCAGTTAACAGGTTATTGTCGGACCTTAATTAAGATGCTTTCCCTCTTTCTTCCTAATCATTGTGTGATACAAGACCTTTCAACTAGAAGTGTGGTTGCTGTTGCACACAGTGTTGATGGATTATACAAGTTTTTCCCTATTACACATGCTGGGACCAATAGTTCCTCTGAGAATAAAGTTCCTGTAGAATTCAAGCAACCTAGTTGAGCCTCAATGTCTTTAAATCCCTTAAATTGTAATGTGCCAAGTTTTGATATTATTCATGCTAGACTTGGCCATACTTTTCTTCTAAAAATGCAGCATATATCTTGGTGTAAAGGTTGTTTGCCTTCTATCTTTTCTTATGAAGTTTATGTAATGTCCAAGATGCATAGACTTCCCTTTAATAAAAGCACAATTCCTACCACTTCTCCTCTTCAACTCATTCATATGGACTTATGGGGTCCTCACAAAGTTGCAAATATTTCTGGAGCTCATAACTTTCTTACAATTGTAGATGATTTTACAAGGGACACTTGGACACAGCTATTGCAAAACAAAACTCAAGTTAAAAATGCTATTACTCAGTTTTATAACATGATAGCAACTTAATTTAACACCAAAATCAAGTTGATCAGAAGTGACAATGGGACAGAGTTTATAAATGATACTTGTCTTGATTTCTTTGCTGAAAAGGGCATTTTGCACTAGAGATCTATGGTTAAAACTCCTCAACAAAATGGTGTGGCTGAGAGAAAGTATAGACAGTTGTTAGATACTACTAGGGCCATCAACTTCCATGCAGGTTTTCCCAAAACTTTCTGGGGTGAGTGCATTTTATCAGCTACACACATCATAAGCACTGTTCCCATGGCCGATTGAGGGTGGAAGAGTCCTTTGAAAAGTTGTTTGGTCAACCACCAAATTACCAAGACCTGAGGGTCATTGGTTGTTTATGCTTTGCTGCCAATTTAGGTGCAAAAGACAAATTTGATTGAAGAGCACATAAATGTTTTTTTAGGCTACACCTATTGTTTTAAGGGATACAAATTATATGATTTGAATACCAAATATGTTTTTCATAGCAGAGATGTTCTGTTCTCTAAAACAGTTTATCCTTTTAAAGAAAAGGAAGTTTCTGCAATGATATTAGCATAGGACACCACAGGCCATGTTACACCTACTTGTGAACCTTTTTTGGCTGCATATGATTTTATCCTTCCAAGTTCATCTTCTTCAACTACTGTTTCTCCTACTCAAACCACTACTCCTTTACATATTACCTCAATTGATCCTATTGGTTCTACATCTTCTTCATCACATGATGCTTCTCCTAGTTAGACCACTAACCCTTTGCTTTTTCAATTTGAATCCCACTCATCCTATACAGACAATAAGCTTTCCTCCCCTTCCATTCAGACTGAGTTTACTTCTACACAACCTGTCATACCTGCTCCCCCAATTAGGAGGTCTCAGAGGACTAGAGGTCCCCTAGTATGGCTTAAAGACTTTGTGCGTCCTTCACATTTGTCCCACAAGGCAACTACTACTTCTATTTGTCCCATTTCTGCCTCTGACTCTCCTTCTTTGTCTCACAGTTTTGTTGCTTCTTCTTCTACTTTACACCCTTACCCCTTGTCTTCTTATGCCAATTGGGCACACTTAACTCCAAATTACGTAGCCTCCCTCGCCAATGTACTATAATATCTAGAGCCTAGTAGTTATGCACAAGCACAACAACGCCCTGAATGGGTGGCAACAATGGATTTAGAACTAGCTGCTTTTGAACAAACCATACTTAGGTTCTTACTTCTTTATCACCAAGGAAGAAGGCATTGACCTCTAAATGGGTTTACAACACCAAATTTAAACCTGATGGTAGTGTTGAAAGAACAAGGTTGGAATTGTCATTAGAGGATTTGAACAAGTCAAGGACAAATATTACAATCACACCTTTTCAGCAGTTGCCAAGTTAACTACTATGACGCTTTTTATTGCTCTAGCTACTACCTTCTAGTGGCCTATGCACCAATTGGACATTAACAATGCCTTTCTTCATGGCTTTATTAATGAGGAGGTTTACATGTTACCACCACAAGGGTATTGTTAAGTTTGTGAGTATTCTACCACAAGAGGGGGGTGAATTGTGGTGTCTGATTTTCACGTTGTGAATAACAAACACCCTTGTGACTTGTTTGCATAGGGTGTTCTCAAATATTGCAAATGCGAAAATCACCAAGATAAATGCGGAAAATAAAGCACACACAATTTTTACGTGGAAAACACCTCTAGCCCAACTGAGGTGTGAAAAACCATGACCTACCTCATGTAGGATTTAACCACTTCACTAAAGCGGGCTTAACTCGTTACAAATGTAACACACCTTGTTACAACTTGCAACCACGTAACCTCATTCTCTAAGACAGGTTACACCACGTCCAAATCTCACCAGATTGGACACGTCCAAAGTCCACATGACTAGGACACACTCACTCACTTTCGACTGATCTGGGATCAAAGTCAACAAACACCTTACTGGGGGTACTTCTTACTAAGCAGATGTAAGGTACAATGAAAATCCTATTATGCAAATATATTGAAAGCTCAATTTAAACACAACTTGTGTCGGTCTTTCTTTTCTCAAGCGTAGCTCGAAAAATTCTTCTCACTAGAAAAACCACTTTTGAAATTTTCCTTTTTGCGTATGTTGTGTGTTTCTCGTTTTTTCTCTCTTGCTTTCTTGTCTTTTTAATGGGAGTGAAAAAACTGAGATTTTATACACAAAAATCCAACGCTCAAGACCAAAGAATCAGCTAAGTATGGAAAACGATTTTCAAGCAAAGATACTCCCCAACGGCTAGTGATAAACTTTTCCCAAAGTATAAGGGATTTGTTATCTTAAGGGATAACCCTTATCTTCCCATAGCCGTGAAGAAGATTCAAAAGGCAACCAGAAATCTTCAACTTTTGAAATTTTATCATATCCGAAAATATAGGCAAAGGGAATCTTTTAGTTTTGGCAAATCTCCCAAAACCTATTTTCACAAATCTCCCATAATATTTTCAAGAAATATCCTTTTCAGAAAAACAGCAATCGTGGAGTTTAAAGAAAGTATTCTGGAGATCTTGGCCAACCGAAATGAATTTTCAAAGATAACCGGGTATGGCCACTTCAGTTCAGAAACACCTTAGACACCCTGTTTGCAGGGTTGTTCGCAACTGGTGTTCTGAAGCACTTAGCGTAAATACCGATTCAAGAGGTGTTTAAAAAGCGTTTTCAATATTGGCATATGAACAAGAGTCTAAATAAATAAAACCTATATACCCAAGACTTCTTGTTTTCAACCATTCATCTTGTCCAAGATTTGTAGAGTTGCTGTGAACACCAAGGCCACCTTGTTTGCTGGGGTTGTTTTTTGCATTGCTAGAGTTCAGGAACATGCCTTACAATCAACTGTCGAGATGGCGTTCTTGACTTAATATAGAATCACCAATTAAAACCTGTTTTGAAGACTTGTTCTCACATGTAGCAAACCAGTTAATACAATAAAGATTACAAACACCATTTAGGCTTGTTTGGAGCAACATTACTTGGACAAATTTTTACACTTGGATTTGTTATCATCAAAACTTAAATATAATAACTCAACAAATTTCCCCTTTTTGATGATGACAAACCAAGTGACCATATTGACAAAACAAAAAAATGAATGCTGATAGGGATCCATGTAAGTCAAGGTCAGGTTGGTCAGGTTCATTCGTCATACATTGTCACATTGTCAATAGGTTTTCACTCTTCTTCCCCCTTTTGGCATCATTAAAAAGCAAGAGGTACTGCAAATAGATAATCCATTGCAAAAAACAGTACAATGCCAAACACAAGACTAATAAAGGAGGAGGAGACTAGAGAACAACCTAGACAATCAGGGAGTAGGGGGTGGTTTTGTTTGCAGAGGAGGAATGCTGGGGGCAAGGGTGGAGAGAAGGGCAAGCAAATCTTCATGGCGTTTGGCATAGAGGGCTTGTTCCTCAGCAAGAGCAGCCTTAATAGCTGAGAGCTCATCCCTGAGGCGAGCATTGTCCTCAAGAACAGCCTCAACCTTGATGGAAGGTTGCCCAGGAACAGGTGGTCGAGGTGGTCGACGACCCTGTTTGGAGACTGACCCTTCCCCAACCTCATAGCCACACCCTAGCCACCATCTTTACCCTTTTCCTCTTCTCTCCAGTTTGAGAGACTAGAGGAACAGAGTTATCCCCTTGGACAGGACTTTCTCCTGTTTTCTCACCAGAGTCCTCCTTCAGATCCATGAACAGATCATCGAAGAACGCATCCCCTGTTCTTTGAGTTATTTTCGGGAATAGTGCAAAAGAACAGGGTTCAAAATCCCCAACGAGGGTTTCTGGGTTCTCCAAGAATTGGTCTTGGAAACCCGAAGAACCAGCAACTGCTACAGAAGAAATGGAACAAGGGATTGTTCCCACATACACCACTAATTTCCAACCAAAGGAGTAGGGAATATCATTCAACTCAAGCCCAATACTTTTGAGGTTTAACGATTGAGATACCCGAAGATTGTGTGGATAATTGGGCGAGGAGGAGCCGGAATCGAGGGTATAATCATGTTGTTACTCTCAGAGATTGTTGAAGAATCAGTTTTGGGAGCCATTATCGCAAGGAAGAATTTCGGGTTTTGAGGGTTTTGCTAGGGTTTGAAAGCAAGAACAGAGGAGAGAGAGAGAGAGCAAGACGGGAAGACAGACGCACGCAAAGGGGTTTTTTAAACTCCCCACCCGTTATGAAGGGCCACCTAGGGAACACCTAGAATTTAAGCAGGCAGCATAAATTAATGTCAATCAAGGCATACCTGTTCGAGCCGCCTGTTCTTGAACATGCTTCTCTCATTCTAAGGTCTGTCATGAATACTCTTTCTCCATCTCCCAAGACAGCAGTATATAATCATAATAGCACACAAGACTACACATATTCGTTAAGCATAGACCACTGTTTTGATAACAAGAATTGCAAACAAAGGGATAGAACAGGTATTATAAGGTGTTTTTGTCAGCTTGATCTAACTCTGAGAACAGGTGTTCTCAGGGTATTTTCACCAACCCCAATTCCAGTATGTTTCTCTCAAATTGATCTCTAGCTAGTGCCTTAGTGAATATATCAGCAATTTGATTTTCCGTTGAGCAAAAATTCATAGAAATTAAACCCTTTTCAACATTATCTCTCAAGAAATGATGTCGAATGTCAATATGTTTTGTCCTTTTTGTGTTGACATGGGTTTTTTGGCAATGTTAATAGCGCTAGTATTATCACAAAAAATAGGAATGCATCCAGTGTCAACACAAAAATCCTTAAGCTGTTGTCTTATCCACAACAGTTGAGCACAACATGAAGCTGTTGTAACATATTCAGCTTCTGCTGTGGACATGGCAACTGAATGTTGCTTCTTGGTAGCCCAAGATACCAAACAAGGTCCAAGAAAATGAGCCATACCTGAGGTACTCTTTCTATCAACTAGGAAACCTGCATAGTCAGCGTCAGCATATCCAACAAGATCAAGATTGCAACCTCTAGGATACCATAGAGCTAAATCAGGTGTATGCTTTAAATATCTTAGTATCCGTTTAACAGCCTTAAGATGAGTCTCTTTAGGATTAGACTGAAAACGGACACATAAACCAACACTAAAAACAATATCCGGTCTACTAGCGGTTAGGTATAGGAGTGACCCAATCATGCCCCTATAGAGTTTCTCCTCAACTGAGGGACTCCCATCATCCATAACCAACTTGGTTGAAGGAGAAATAGGAGTGTCTATGGGTTTGGCCGACTCCATCCCAAAACGCTTAAGTAGCTCCTTGATATACTTTTGTTGATGGATCATGGTGCCGTTTGGAGTTTGCTTGATTTGTAAGCCTAAGAAAAAGTTAAGCTCACCCATCATGCTCATCTCAAACTCACTCCTCATCATATTTGAAAATTCATGGCATAAATCATGATGAGTTGCACCAAATATAATGTCATCTACATATATTTGGACAATCAATAAATGTTCCCCCTTAGATTTTAGAAACAAGGTATTGTCTACCATGCCTCTTCTAAAATCATTTTCAAGTAAAAAGCTTGAAAACCATTCATACCAAGCTCTTGGAGCTTGTTTTAAACCATAAAGTACTTTGTCAAATTTAAAAACATGATTTGAAAAATCACCATTTTCAAAACCAGGGGTTTGTTTGACATACACCTCTTCTTTAAGGTATCCGTTTAGGAATGCACTTTTCACATCCATTTGATATAGCTTGATTTCCATATGAGCTGCAAAGGCTATTAAGATTCGAATAGCCTCAATTCTAGCAACTGGTGCAAAGGTTTCTTCATAATCAATCCCTTCTTCTTGATTGTACCCTTGAACCACCAGCCTTGCCTTGTTCCTAGTGACTGTTCCTGACTCATCTTGCTTATTTCGGAACACCCACTTGGTTCCAATGATTGTTCTCTCTGCAGGTTTAGGTACAAGGTGCCACACTTTGTTTCTTTCAAATTGATGAAGCTCTTCTTGCATAGCCGTGATCCAATCTGAATTTGCAAGGGCTTCATTCACACTTTTTGGCTCAATGTTAGAAAGAAAAGCATAGAAAGCACAGAAATTCTTAAGTTTAGATCTAGTTTGCACTCCATTATTAATATCTGACAAGATTTGATCAAGAGGGTGCGAACTATGGTGCTTCCATGGTCTTGGATTAATTGGATCCACAGACACATGTTCTGTTCTAACTGAAGTGTGTGTAGGATCAGGCTCAAGAACACCTCCTGATCCTGTTTCTGCACCTGTTTGCAAGCTGGTTCCTGGAGTATATGGTTCCGAACATGGTTCAACGGTGTTTCCCCCAGTTTGGTTCCCACCTTGTCTGCCATTTTGAGGAACAAGTTCTGTACCTGTTTTCTTCAGGGTGTTCTCACCTTGTTTTTCTTGGTTCAACAATTCCTTTTGGACAAGAGCTAATTCAAACTCTTCATCCTGTGCATTACTCTCATTCAAAGAGTTAGATTCATCAAAAAACACATGCACACTTTCCTCAACACACACGGTTCTTTTGTTAAAGACTTTGTATGCATTACTGTGAGAGGAATAACCAAGAAATATTGCCTCATCACTCCTTGGATCAAACTTTCCTAAGGCATCTTTCCCATTGTTATGCACAAAACATCTACAACCAAATGTTCTTAAATGCATAATGTTGGGTTTTCTGCCTTTAAGAAGTTCATAAGGAGTTTTGTTCAAAATGGGTCTAATCATGCATCTATTTATAATGTAACATGATGTGTTCAAGGCTTCTGCCCAAAAGTTCTTAGGAAGACCACTAGCAATAAGCATTGTTCTAGTCATGTCTTCTAGGGTACGATTTTTTCGTTCAACCACCCCATTCTACTGGGGTGTTCTCGGGGCTGAGAAGTTATGAATAACACCATGTTCATTACAATAGTTTGTAAAACTTGCATTTTCAAATTCAGTACCATGATCAGACCTCAAGCTTACCAATGAGTGTCCTACTCTCTTTTCAATCCTTTTGAGAAGGGCAATAAACCTCTCAAAGGTTTCATTCTTGGATGTCAAGAATAAAGTCCAAGTAAATCGAGAGTAATCATCCACAATTACAAGCACATACCTTTTCCCTCCTCTACTTGCTATCCTCATGGGACCACATAGATCAATATGCAATAACTCAAGAGGTCGGGTAGTGCTTACACACTTTTTAGATTTTAAAGAAGATCTGACTTGTTTTCCTTTTGCACAAGCTTCACATACCTTGTCATCATTATACTTGATGGAAGGTAGTCCAACAACCAAATCTTTGGAAACAAGTTTGTTTAACAAGGACAGGCTTGCATGACCTAGTCTCTTGTGCCATAGCATTATATCATCATTTAATGCATTTAAACAAGTCAGATTATTTTGGGGAAGAGTGGAAATACAAACTTTATAAACATTTTGACATCGCTTCCCCCTCAACACAACATTTCCTGTGCCGTCATTCACAACCAAGCAACGTGTTTTTGAAAACAGTACTAGGTTGTTCTTGTCACACAGTTGGGACACACTTAGCAAATTGTGTTTTAACCCATCAAATAAGTGCACATTATCAATTGAGTGGGAGAGAGTTTTACCAATATTACCTATACCGACAATTGTCCCAGACTTGCCGTTTCCAAATGCTACATTCCCACCATTCAAAGCTGTAAGTGAGAGAAAATTTGATCTTTCACCAGTCATGTGCCGTGAACACCCACTATCAACAAACCACAACTGCATGTTTTCAAGGGTGTTAGTGGGGTTGTTCGTAAGGTTGTTCTCTCTCACTTCAGCCTGTAAAACAAATCACGGGTTAGTTTTGGGAACCCAAATCCACTTGGGTCCCATTCTTTTAGACATGTAAAGCTCATCTTTTCTAATCTAGATTTGTTTCACATACCTTTCATTCTTTTCATTGGCATGTTTTCTTAAAGGGCAAGTGTATCTATAATGACCCGTTTTACCACAATGAAAGCAAACGATGTTTTCAGGTAATCCCACATACTTCCTATGTATTGGGTAAACGGTCCGTTTATGCTTGTAACCAAGTCCCTTTTTGTTTCTACTGTGATAAGTGTTTAGCCAATCAAGGGCATGTGAGGATTTGTTCCAGCGTTTGTTTGTGGCAAGATCAGTTTCCAATTTTTCTATGGTAGCATTCAAGCTCTGCTTTTCATTTAGCAGGGATTCAACTGTTTCTTCCACTTTAGAGAGTTTTTTCTCTACTTGAGTATAATCGCCTTCTTTTAGAAAGAGATCTTCTCTAAGCACGTTAATATTCTCATGTAAACCGAGTTTTTCATTTTTAAGAATTTCATTTTCAAGCTCTAGGTCACGAACTTCTCTTTTTAGATCAGCACAGGTGTCTATCAAATTATATAGAAGTTCTTCTAAAGTGGTTTTGTTAAAAGCATGTACCTTGTTCTTGAGATCTGAGAAGCTGATTGTTGATTCATTATCTGAATCTGAATCACTTTGTGCCATCAGTGCTACGACCCCTTCTTCAGCTTCAGATTCTCCTTCATCCTCAGAGGAATCTCCCCAAGTAGCCATCATAGCTTTCGAGAATCGCTTGCCCAAATTTTTGACTAAGTGATCTGGTTTGTCGCACTTGAAACACCCTTTGAGCTGTTCTTTGGGGGTGTTTCTGGACTTACTGAAGTCTTTTCTTTTGTTGTTTTCCTTGACCTTTTCGAAGAATTTCTTGAATTTTCTGGACATTAGGGCCATATCTTTATTTTCAAGGTCAGAGTCAGTGTCCTCATGTGCTTTCAAGGCAAGCCCACGATCCTTCTTTTGCTCCTCTCTTTGTGGTGAGTTCTTTCGGAGTTCATAGGTTTGGAGATTACCAATCAACTCGTCGAGGGTGATCTTGTTCATGTCTTTAGCCTCTTGGATGGCTGTTACTTTGGCCTCCCACGTACGAGGTAGAATTCTGAGGATTTTCCTCACCAACTCTTCAGTGGTGAAAGACTTTCCCAGGGATTTTAACTCGTTCGTGATGTGGGCAAACCATGTATACATATCCATCACAGTCTCACGATCACCCATATCAAACAACTCATATTGTCGCATAAGTAGCTCAATTCTAGATTGTTTAACTTGACTCGTACCTTCATGAGCAACTTGCAGGGCGTTCCAGATAGCTTGGGCTGATTCATACTCAGAGATGCGAGTGTATTCGTCGGGTCCTAGGCCAAAATATAGTAGCTTCTTGGCCTTGGCATTTTTCTCCATTTTCTTATAATCTTCAGCATCAAACTCTTTAGGTTCCTTGGAAATCGTCTTACCATCTTCAAGCACCTTGGTGGGAACAAGGGGCCCGTTCTTGATGAGCATCCATAACTCATAATCTTCTGCCTGAATATAGTTTTTCATCCTATTCTTCCACCAACTATAATGTTGGCCGTTGAAATAGCGTGGCCGAGTAATGGATTGTCCTTCAAGGATTCCTTGTGGTGTACTCATCTTCAGAATCTCTCAAGGTGTTAGCCTTTTTGCGAGAGAACCTGCTCTGATACCACTTGTTAAGTTTGTGAGTATTCTACCACAAGAGGGGGGGGTGAATTGTGGTGTCTGATTTTCGCGTTGTGAATAACAAACACCCTTGTGACTTGTTTGCAGAGGGTGTTCTCAAATATTGCAAATGCGAAAATCACCAAGATAAATGCGGAAAATAAAGCACACACAATTTTTACGTGAAAAACACCTCTAGCCCAACTGAAGTGTGAAAAACCACGACCTACCTCATGTAGGATTTAACCACTTCACTAAACCGGGCTTAATTCGTTACAAATGTAACACACCTTGTTACAACTTGCAACCACGTAACCTCATTCTCTAAGACAGGTTACACCACATCCAAATCTCACCAGATTGGACACGTCCAAAGTCCACACGACTAGGACACACTCACTCACTTTCGACTGATCTGGGATCAAAGTCAACAAACACCTTACAGGGGGTGCTTCTTACTAAGCAGATGTAAGGTACAATGAAAATCCTATTATGCCAATATATTGAAAGCTCAGTTTAAACACAACTTGTGTCGGTCTTTCTTTTCTCAAGTGTAGCTCGAAAAATTCTTCTCACTAGAAAAACCACTTTTGAAATTTTCCTTTTTGCGTATGTTGTGTGTTTCTCGTTTTTTCTCTCTTACTTTCTTGTCTTTTTAATGGGAGTGAAAAAACTGAGATTTTATACACAAAAATCCAACGCTCAAGACCAAAGAATCAGATAAGTATGGAAAACGATTTTCAAGCAAAGATACTCCCCAACAGCTAGTGATAAACTTTTCCCAAAGTATAAGGGATTTGTTATCTTAAGGGATAACCCTTATCTTCCCATAGCCGTGAAGAAGATTCAAAAGGCAACCAGAAATCTTTAACTTTTGAAATTTTATCATATCTGAAAATATAGGCAAAGGGAATCTTTTAGTTTTGGCAAATCTCCCAAAACCTATTTTCGCAAATCTCCCATAATATTTTCAAGAAATATCCTTTCCAGAAAAATAGCAATCGTGGAGTTTAAAGAAAGTATTCTGGAGATCTTGGCCAACCGAAATGAATTTTCAAAGATAACCGGGTATGGCCACTTCAGTTCAGAAACACCCTAGGCACCCTGTTTGCAGGGTTGTTCGCAACTGGTGTTCTGAAGCACTTAGCGCAAATACCAATTCAAAAGGTGTTTAAAAAGCGTTTTCAATATTGGCATATTAACAAGAGTCTAAATAAATAAAACCTATATACCCAAGACTTCTTGTTTTGAACCAGTCATCTTGTCCAAGATTTGTAGAGCTGCTGTGAACACCAAGGCCACCTTGTTTGCTGGGGTTGTTCTTTGCATTGCTAGAGTTCAGGAACATGCCTTACAATCAACTGTCGAGATGGCGTTCTTGACTTAATATGGAATCACCAATTAAAACCTGTTTTGAAGACTTGTTCTCACATGTAGCAAACCAGTTAATACAATAAAGATTACAAATACCAGTTAGGCCTGTTTGGAGATCGTGTTTGGAGCAACATTACTTGGACAAATTTTTACACTTGGATTTGTTATCATCAAAACTTAAATATAATAACTCAATAGGTATTTTCAACCTCAACCAGGGTAAGTATGCAAGCTACAAAAGTCCTTATATGGCCTCAAACAAGCTTCCAGGTAATGGAACATTCAACTGACCAAGTTCTTGACTAGTAGGGGTATCCAGCAATCTAAAAGTGATTATTCCTTGTTTACAAGGCAAGTTCAAGGCAAATCCATCTTTGTTCTAGTTTATGTGGATGATTTATTGGTTAGTGGAGATGATAAACAAGGCATTACTATCTTGAAACAAGCATTGCACCCAGCCTTTATTATCAAAGATCTTAGCTTGGCTCCATATTTTTTGGCGATAGAAATTTCTCGAGCTTCGAATAGCACTTGTCTTAATAAAAGGAAATACATCTTGGACATACTTACTGATGCTGGTTTGGCAAGGGTTGAACCAGCCAAGTTCCTCTTGCCCAAAGGCCTTACATTAACTCATGAGTTTGGGGATTTGATGACTAATCCGACTGTATACAGGAGATTGATAGGCAGATTACTATATCTTACTCTAACTAGGCCATATATCTCTTATGCTGTGCAACATCTTAGTCAGTATTTGCAACAGCCTCGACAACCTCATTTTCAAGCAGCATTACATGTCTTAAGGTATTTAAAAGGTATCGTGAACAAAGGATTGTTCTTCCTTGCTTCTAATGATCTTAGATTACATGCCTACTGTGATGCCGAGCGGGGCACCTGCAAAGATTCTGCCAGGTCTCTTACATGCTTCTGCATTTTCCTTGGCTCATCTTTGGTGTCATGGAAAACTAAGAAATAAAAGACTGTGGCAAAATCATCAGCTGAGGAGGCTAAATATAGGAGTATGTCAACCACTATTTCTGAGTTGGAGTGGCTTTCTCACCTTTTGGAGGATTTTTATATTCCATCCTCTCCACCTATTATGTTATATTGTGACAATAAAGTTGCCAAGCACATTGCTGAGAATCTAGTCTTTCATGAAAGGACAAAATATCTTCGCATTGATTGCCATTATACTCGTGACAAGTTTTCAGAGGGTTTCTTTTAGAGCTCGTATGTTCCTCCCTAGCAGCAGGTTGCTGATGTCATGACAAAGGCTTTGGGTGAAGCTCAACATTACTACTTGTGTTTAAGGTTGCGCTTGGTGGATTCTCCCCCACTTCCACCTTGAGGGGGGGGGGGGATGTAAAGGAGCTATCAGTGAGGATGTTAAGGTTGTTATTGCTTGATAGTACAGGTTGGTAGTATAGGTTGTTAGGTCGGTATTTATCTAAGTTGTAGCTTCATGTACTGCACATATGAGCACTTGTGTATATATGGGTATGTACTGTTATATTGCATATATTAGAATATATTTTTCTCTCACTAAATTCTTGCTTTTCTCTTCCTAAACTCTAGAAGTTTTGCAGAGTTGTTGATGTTTTGATCTCTTATATCCCCTACGCTTTGTGTTTTGATCTCTATGAGCTATTGATGTTTTGATCTCTATGTGTGTGTGCCCTCTAACATCTATTTGTCGACTTTCACTCTAACCTTCCAAAATCTCATCCATTGACAACCACATAATTGTCCATCGAATTCTTGATACTTGTTACGTTCTATTATGTTTTTCAAATTTAAATTTCATCCCTTAAAGCTTGATTGTTCAATTGCACCAAGTTTAAATCCCATTAATGAAGCTTGAATTGTTCCAGGTGTTTTGTTTTTCTCATAAGTCTAAAACAAAAATTCACAAAAATGAAGTAAAAATATGACAACTGAAAGAAGAAAATTAGAACGTGGGTACCTGGAATTGAAATTGGTCCCGACCAAGCGTGAGACCTGGATCAAGATTAGTTCCCAAATCCTTGGACTGTTCCGATTCCACTAAATTGGATCAAATAACCGATCAGCCCTAATACTTTCCAGCTCCTTGGCGATTTTAGAATTGAGAAAAGTATGTATGACCTAATTGATTATGCAAATTTGTCTGAACCCAAAAATAAGAGTATGATCACAAAAGTTGCCATCCTACATTAGAACTAGGACAATTAATCATGTCTTGTGCAAAATCTGGGTGGTTCAGGTTTGTGTAATCGGTTCCGAGTTGTCCGTACTTTGCGGAACAATTAAGGTTTGGAGAAACTCGAACAATTGGACAACTGTGCTCGAACATCGAACAACTAGGTTTAAGTATAATTTTTGTCCAAATTCTCTAGAAATATGTTTTAAAAAAATTTGGACAATTGGAGTTTGGACATTGAAAAATGGCTCCATGTCATGTTCTGGTCAAATGTGATTACAGTTAGACAAGAATGTCAAATGTTCATATCACAAATTTTACCATTAATTCGAATTGCTAGGTCCAATCATTGGACATATAAGTTGATCTAGGTTCAGGTTCGGTCAGAGCATCCTTATTACTAATCTAAATAGGGTTTGAGTTTTAAATTTTTGATATGAATATTCAAGTTATCCGAGTCCAAATCTACTTGAATCGAAGTTTCATTGGTACTATACCACATGACATCAGTATAATTTGATATTTATTTTGTTAGTGTATTTTAGAATGATGGTTCATCTCTATAGCTATAAAATGTTACAAGTGTAGTTTAGAGTGTTTAGTTTTAAGATAGTGAATTTTTTAGATAACCCCTAGATGCAGTTTATTATTTCAGCTTATCTTTTAGTGTTCATATCTCCAAACATTTTATTGTCTAATAATTTAACCTATCATGATCAACATAAATGATAGGTTGATCCAAATCAAATAGTTAATGATTTCTCGACTTTCTCCTATTCACAAACTCAATCCAACAAATACCACGCCACGCTTCAAGGAAAAAACCCCCCTAGTAAGAGTCATCCCCTATTTCGGAGAAACGGCAGACATTTCATTTTCGCATGTTTGCTGTATTCTGATTTTTTTTATTTTAATATTGCTATACATTAACGTCATTAATTAAGTACGGTGTTTACAGTGCTAATCTGGAAACGAAATCTTATTATGTAAGGTAATCTTCTCAAGATTTTAAGTGGATCGAGGTGTCAGATCTACTTAAATACGGCTGATTTCCAGATAATTACTTCTTAATTAGAATATTAAGTAATTAATTGTACTGGCGTGGATACTCTGTACCTGGCTGTGATGACAAGTAATTGCCCAAAGATAAGGGTGACATTAACTGAGCACTAAGAGGATTTTTTTTTATAAAAACAAATCATGCATATATTTCTTTTCAACGGTTAAATCATGCACAATATGATTTTTGATACTGAATAAATGGGCAGTCAACTAAATTAATTAATTTCTTGATTTTACAATGGCGATGATGACCAGTGAGATTGAGATCTAGTTGTGACTGAGTACAACGACACATGGAATTTACAGTAGAAAAAGAATAATCATGGGCCATGTCATAAATTCGAAATATACAAGAATCAGGATGCATTTTAGCTAGTTGTAGATTCTGCGAGGTAGAAGAGGAACTCAGATTACCAGGCTGCTTAGTGCTTAAACCCGTCGATCCGATGGTCTCCTTCCTGCAAAACCACCAAATAGACAAGTATTTTACCAATAATTGGGCATCTGATCAGTGGCGGAGGGAGCATGGTGTCAGTTGCCTGCTAGGGAAAAAAAGTAGTATGCTGAAAAAATAAAACTGTTATAAATCATTATTCTCGCAAAGGAATTTGAGTAGTTGTATGTAGCCGACTGGTGGGAGTAGACCTGGCAAAACTGACCCAAGACCCGAAATCCGAACCGAATGACCCGGACCCATACCTGACCCGACACTCGAAATATGCTCACCCGAAAGTGGAACCGAAACCCGAATTGACCCGACCCAAAACCGTGTGCTGATTTGGTTGTTCTGGACAGTTTGTATAGCTTGACTTCAATGGCTGAGTTGGATGGGCAAATGAAGTCCAAATGACTTGAAATTTGCTTTATTGGAAAGCTAATTTCCTAAAATTAAAACCCAAAGCAATTAAATGGGGGTAAACCACCTTTATCCTAGGTGATTAGTGCCAACAAGTTGCTGCACTTGCTGACCAGAATTGTTGGGTCATGGCCTTGATCTTCTATGAGTTTTCTCACAACTTGAATGGCCTCTTGGACTTCCTTGGGGTTGGATTGCCTTTGAACTTGATCACCCTCATTGTCCCCCATAGGTACATCACTAGTTGACTAAATTTACACTCCTACTTTGATGATTAACATTGAAGAAGGAGTGGGGAATAATGATGAAGGAGTGGGGAATATGATGAAGTGGCTGACTATGTGAAACTAATGAAGTCGAGGAAAGTTGCTCCCTATCTAAAACTTTACAAAGAACTTCAAGAAAGCAAAAAAATGAAAGTGGCTGGCCACTGTAAAAAAAAGTAAGAAATTCTTGATATTACTGAATAGTCCTCGAGGTTATCAATCTTCAATACCATTTATGATGCCTCATTTTTTGGGATGCGAGCAATTCGTCACTTAGAATGAATTTAATATTGATAAACTTTTTTTATGTCATTTATCTTTATTTACCTGCCCCCTAATAAGTGCTTATTGTATATATCGTTTTAGGGTCATTTTGCTACATTTTTAGGAGAATTATCTGCTTTAAGTTACCATTTATAGTCTTATTCTCGATTTATGCTTGGGTATGGTTGTTTGACGCATTTTGAAGGAATTTGGACCATTTTGACCCAGTATTTAACCTTCATTTGAGTGTATTTTGACCCCCACGAATGGCCATGAGGTTTTATGCCCTTGGAGCAAAAGAAGAGCAAACATTTGGTGCCAGCGAAGACCAATGTCCAACCGTGGTGGGCTGTGTAACTGTGGCCTCTTCATCTTCTCTTTGGCTTTGCGGATGAAAATCTTCATACTCTTCTTTATAAACCCATGCCTCAGCAGCAAAACAAGGGGAGCATAACATTGATTAGTTCATTTCTTTCCCAAATTTTACTCATTTTAGATAGGATTTTTAGTTTGCTCCTTGTACAAGTGAGAAATCTTGAGTGTGGAGTTCAGTTTTGTTGGAGGTTCGAAGACTTTGTTGAAGTCTGTCTTTGTCAAGCCCTTCCCTCTCAGATTTCACTAATTCGATTAGTTAGTTGTTTAATTTTTAATCATGAGTGAGTAGTTTTTCTTGTCTAGGGATTTGTTAGTTTATAGAAGTGTAGTTGGATGATGTTTTAATCAATAGAATTGTGCTTTGGTTTCATGGTTGGTTTGTTTTCGTTTTATCAAGTGGTTATCATGTTGTGAGTGGACTTTTGCCAAAATTTTTCTTGTACCCTAGAAAAATTGAGTGAAGAACTGAAAGGTGAAATTTGATTGTCAGACTGCTTGATAAGACCCAATATAGTGATGACTCGAAAGAGAGATTTGCAAGTTGAGAGGACTAGAAAGTAATCAAAAATATTGAAGTTGGATTAAGAAAAATTAGTTTGAAAGAATGACTTTTGCTTAGTTTATTCAATTTGCTTGATTTCGAAAGAATAAACTAAATTCTGGATAGATTGCAATTCCTTGAAATTATCCGATTAGAGAAAAGCGCATGTTAATCATTTTGATCCAATCACGTACCTTTGTTAACTACGCAAATCCCTAGACATTTCTTTTTGATTGTATTTAGAATTAGCTAATTAGAAGTTGTTAAACCAAATCCACAATTAAGTTATTGCTTAGCGTTTTTTGATAGAAAGGACTCTATAGATTACTTTGGCCCCTGAGGACAATATTTTATCTATCTTATGACACCCGCGCGCTTGCGGCAGTAGTCAAGTTTTTGGTGCCGTTGCCAGGGAAAGATTTGTTAACTATGGAGTTAGTCTTACGAAAGTGACTAAGTATTTTATTCTGTTTAGTCTTTTTTTTAATTATTTGATTGCGTTGGTAGTGTTGGTGATAGTGCTTGTAGAAATATTCCTCGCTTATGCGAACTCCATTTCTGTACGAACCCGGTTCGGAGATCAAGAGGACTTTCCGCTTAAGGAGGAAGAAGCAAAATATTGATGAACAAAGATGCGAGTTAAGAAGAACTTCAACGAATATGGCAGGAGGAGGAGGTGATCAAAGAAGGACGATTAAGGATTTTGTTACCCCTGGTGTTCAAGGAATCGCCTCAAGCATCACTCGCCCTGACTTTGATGCAAACACTTTTGAGCTCAAGCCGGCACTCAATTCCATGGTACAACAATCCTAGTTTGGAGGTACTCCTTTGGAAGACCCGAATCTACACCTCTCAGTCTTTTTAGATTTGTGCGACACGTTGAAGCTTAACGGAGTCTCCACATATGCCATTCGACTACGATTATTTCCCTTCTTGCTAAGGGATAAGGAAAAACTTTGACTGCATTATTCTTTGCCATTGGGGTGTATCACCACATGGGATGAGCTTACTAGAGCTTTCCTCGCCAAGCTTTTTCATTCGAGTAAAACGGCAAGCTTGAAGAATCGAATCAGCAACTTCACTTAAAGGGATGATGAGATGCTCTATGAAGCTTGGGAGTAGCTTAAAGATTTGTTTTGTTTATGCCTCTGTCATTGTCTTCAACGATGGATGATTATTCAACCTTTTTATAATGGTGCGACGCAACCTATGAGGTCTACGATGGAGCGATAGTAGGAACCGTGATGAATAAAAGTGAAGATCAGGCCTATAATTTGATTAAGGAGATAGCACTCAAAAACTTCGAATGGTCCACCGAATAAGGTCAACCCAAACGAGTTGGAGGTAAGCTTGAAGTTGATGCACTTTGATTTCTGCTGAAGTTGATGCTATGACTTAAAGGTTGGACGGTATAAATGTTAATGCTATGAATTCTAGTGCCCTTCCCCCATGTGAAATTTGTGGTTTTATTGAACATGTGACTTTAAATTGTCAAGTTGGGTGTGCTTTTTCCCAAGACTCTAGTGAAGTCAACTATGTCTAAAATTTCAACCCAAGACCAACCAATTTCCCTTACTCTAGTACCTATAATCCAAGTTAGAGGAATCGTCCGAATTTCTCATATTGGTCTAATCCAAACCCTCTAAATATGCGCCCAACAAATGCTAGACCAACTCCCAGTTTGTAAAGACCTCCTTTCCTTCCACAAGTGCCCCAAAGTCCAATTTAGAAGATATGATGGAAAGTATGCTTACGGTACAACAAAAGCAGGATGAGTATATTAAGCAATTAGCCTTTAAAGTTAATGTGCTTACAACTCACAACAAGATCTGGGAAGCCCAAATTGCCTAACAAGCTAGCTTTTCATCTATGCCCTCGGAAAGACTTCCTAGCAAGCCTGAACCTAACCCTCATGAACATTGTAATTGTATCACCTTTAAGGAAGAACTAGAGGACTTTACTGACCGCGAGGGCATACCAATTGAAGAGGGTAGAGAAATAATTATGGTTGAGAGTAAGGAAAGGAATGATGGTGGCAAGGCCACCACATTCATAAAGAATGAAAGTGTAGAGATCCCCACCATTTTTCCACCTAAGCTTTCTGAACCAGGTAGCTTCTCTATCCCCTGTATTATGCGAAAGTTGGAAATTGAGAAAGCCTTGCAAGATCTAGGTGCAAGCGTCAGTTTAGTGCGTTACTTTTTATTTCATAAGCTACACTAAGGGCCATTATCCTTTTCACTATAGTTAGTAGATGGTTCTGAAACGCAACCATAGGCAAATTGGAAGATGTGCCAGTCAATATAGGAGATATTTGTGTAGTGGAGGACTTTATCATATTTGATATGACTGAGACCGATGATGCCCAAATTATTCTAGGTCAGCTCTTATTGGCTACCGCAGATTGCTATATTGATGTAAGAAAGGGGCGTATAAGTTTTGAGGTGCAAGGGTGCTATGCCGTGTTTTGTCCTATGGAGGAGAAAGTGGGATCTCCTAATTCTTCTCTATTAGATGAATTCTCCCCTTCCCTTGAGATTGACATAGAGGATATCTTGAATTGTGAAGATTCTTCTTACTTTGACTGGATTTTAACTAAGGACCCTGACAAAGATATGTTAAGGTGGAGTTTGCTGCTCCTATACCGCCAAACATGCCTAAGGTTGAGGCATATGCTTCTAATGAATCTGCTATTAGCTATTATTACAGGTTTGCTCAAGTTGTTCTCTCTTCGCCCTAAAGGATTTGATGTAGAATTTGATTTAGGGGTTGAACAAGTGATAGTAGCCAATCTAATGGGCTACGTAAGCGGTTTGTCTTGTATGCCGATAGTGCGTTATGGTATAAACTGATGATGATGAAGACCCTTCAACCAGAGCTTTTACGATGGTGTCTACGATTAAAGAAATTTGACTTTGTGGTGCGTGATAAAGCTAATGTCTATACACTCACAACTCTGGGCCAAGCATAGAAAAAGGGTCAAGCTCTTGACCTTAAAACAGTGCTTCTTGGGAGGCAACCCAAGCCCTTTTCTTTTCTTACCTTTGATTTCATTATTTTTTACAGTATTTCATTAAAAAATAAAATAAACAGAAAAAAAAGAAAAAAGAGACACAAAAAAAAGAGAGAGAAGGATAAGAATAGAATAAAGACTAAAACAAAGATCAAAAAAGAAAGGAAAGGAAAAATAATATATAAAATAAAAATGCATGGCACCACGGCCAGCAGCCCAGCATCGCGGGCCGTGGGCTGCCAAACCAGAAAATCAAAAAAATATTGGTGTCAACAGACACCACAGTCGGCCTGCGGCAACTGCCACAGACTGTGGTGAGTTGCTACGGGGCGAGGTCAAGGGCTTTGAACGCGACGACTCCTGTTTTCCCCAAACATCATCTTCTTCTTCGAGTCCTTCTCTCTCTTTCTCTCTCTAAACCCACCATTACTAAACCTTCAATCCTACCTCAATTCCTCACATTTTTACTCTATTTTCACCAAAAATCCTTCATTTTCACTTAATCCTTCTCTTTCTTCCACAAATTTTATCTCTTTCTTGTTCTTCTTCTTCAAACTCATCCCACCTCCACCCATCCACCATAACCATCTTCCACTCCCTCTAAGTCTTCCTCGTTTTACTTAAATTCTTTATTTTTCTTCCTCAAATTTTATTATTTAGGTTTTAGTTTTAATTTTTGTTCTATTTTACAATAATGGCATCAACCAAAAGACAAAGGAGTGTCAAGGAGGTTGGATCATCAAGCCAAACACCATCCCGGCCTCAATGGAGCACCTGAACTTCCACAAATGCGCAAGCTCAAGATAACATTCCTCACCCTCTTGGTTTAGCGAACCTCGATCATGTTGCTAGATATAACTGTTTGAATGAACGCCAGATTGTGGCAACCAGATATTATGATTAGGAATTGTTAGCACGTTTAGGAATATTAGATGATATTCCGTGGTTGTTTGCTTGTGATGGTATGGGACACTTCACAGAATAAAAGAGCATACATACTGGGACCTGACCCTAGAGTTCCTCAGTGCACTCCATGTTAATGTCACTAGAGGGCCTCAATGTCAAGCTAGATACATTTCATTTTATTTGTAAGGACGATTATATGAGTTGAACTTAGGCACCTTTAACAGTATATTCGATTCTGTGAAGTCCCCCGCGAATTCAACCCAAATGCATTTTGGGGCAAGCTTTCGAGGAGTGTTAGGTATAACACTGGTTCATCCAAGTGTACACATATTAGGAACCATTGTATTTGAGTAGCCCAGTGTATCTTAGCTTGCTGTTTCTTTGCTCAGAATGATAGTCTGAACGTCCCAAGATTACCTGAGTTGTACTTCTTATCCTGTATGCTTGACGGTGTTCAGCTTGACACCGGGTCGTTTTTAGCTAGGCAATTGCATAATGTTGCTATTAGCACTAAGGGTAGGGTAGTCATAGGTGGTATTGTGACTATTACTAGTAGATTTGTGGGTATTGAGTCCAACCCTAAGGATACAGTCTCTGGGTTCGAGCAGCCTAATCAACCTGCTTTTGAGATCATGAACTTTTAAAAAGTAGACACTGGGCGATTGTGCTAGATTCACCCTGGGGATCGGCTTTTGCCGCTTCCCAATGTCAATAGAACTACCTTACTTCACCGGGCTAACCTTTATTAGGTGCCTAGTGATGTCGAGGTTGTTCAACCTCCATTGCATCCTCCACCCCCTCATTCTAGTCAATTCGGACCTCGCTCTTCCTCCCAACCACCCCCTACTGACTATGCCAACCTGTAAGCCACCCTTAGGTCCTTTCAGGAAGAGCGAGTGTCCGTACGAGCTTATGTTGCTTCTGAGAATGCCGGTCTTCATGATTTTGTCCAAAAGCCCCACAATGAACTCTGTGGGATGCTTGCTACTTAGATTTAATATTTACAGGACTATAGGCCTTGTTTAAAGACTTGGTGAGATTGGCATATCTCTTATGGCCAATCACCCCATCCTCCTCCCCCACCTCCTTTCTGATATATTTTGCTACTCCTATTTCCTTTCTTTTACTATGTGCCCACATTGAGGGCGATGTGTGATTCAAGCATCGGGGAGTTCATCATTATATTTGGCGTCTGATACCTTATTTGGTTTGGTGTGCTTGTGTATTGTATATATTATTTCTGATAGTTTTTGGAGTTTCATTGTAGGCTTTAATCTTATTTGGTTAGAAGCATTTAGAAGTATATTTAGTTTTTTTTTTCCCTTTCATTCTAGATTGCATTTTAGTTTTTTTTTAGTTTTTTTTAGTTTCTTTTCATAGTTTTTGAATTTTAGGATTTTCAGATTGTATTTTGTTATTAGGAGCATGCATATAAAAAAAGAAAGACAATGAAAGCAAAAAAATAAAAAGAAGAAAAAAATTCCTCTTATAATGATCTTTGTATGCTAGGTAGACTTCTTTGGTTTAGTTTGATCCTTTGATTCGCCTAATTGTGCATAAAAATATTTGAGAATGAGTTTACGAAATAAGCTTCATGTTTTGACCACATGTGGAGTGCGAATTGATTTCCCCGTGACTCTTTACATGAATTTTGGCATGTATTTACTAATGAGCCAGTTATGATCTTGGTAGATGTTCTGTGAGACTTTGAGCTTTTAGAGACTATTTATCAATTTAGTCTCATGTTTTTTCATGCGTGACTTTTCCTTGACATCATTTCTCTAGAACTTGCTTTGATTCTCATTCAACATCACATTTTGCATATGCATTTAGGCAATATGATTGAGGTATTCTTTGACTTGTTAAACCCAACGGCCAAATAGCCACCTTTGTTGCATATTATATCCCTTGCTAGCTAATATAGCCACTTTGAGCTTGTGTTCGCTTTTCTTGATTTGATCCTCCTACTATAACCTATGGCCAAAAGATTATCTCACCCTTAAGCCAAGACTAGAGGAACATTTCATTCTTTTGCATCAAGTTTGATTCGGAATGAGTAAGGTATATTGAGATCTTTTAGTGGATTTTGGTTGTTTGGTGAAGGGATGTGTGATCTTGATAAATCCCTTGTCCTTTCATACAAAGCTTAGAGAAGAGTTGAGATTCAAAGTTTTGTATGAATTTCCCTTAGCTAACTCTTTTGAAAAAAGAAAAAAACCTAAACAAAAAAAAAAGAGAATAATACAGAGAGTGTTAGCCTTGTTGGGATTGTAAATTTGTATGGTTATCAACTCTTTGTCGTTTTAATTGGGGATGTATTTTGTTCACGAATTGTAGTGCTTCAGGGAGGATGTTGTATGATGCATTGGAAACGTTTAGCTCTTAGTGTATGGCTTCTAGCTCCACATTTCCAAAACATTTGTTCCCCTCCTGCCTTTTCACATGGTCCCATTACAACCTTATGAAAGTCCTCATGATTGTCTAGTGTGTTTGCATTTTATTGGTGGCGAATATGAGAATCTTGTCAAGGAAATGGTAGATTTAAGTCTATGGATTGAGAATTGAGGGAACATTTATATATATTTGAACATTTGAGTGATGAGTGCCGCATAACTATAATGAGGTTCTACTGGCATTACTAGTTCTATTTATTTCATATGCTGAATGATTGTATTTGATGATTTAGGGGGAATTGATTCAAATTTGACATTGTGGTATATCAAATAGTTTTCAAAAATTTCATTCACTAGTCTGTTTGCTAAATGATTTTTGCATCTTTTTGGGCTGACTTTGGATTGGCTTTGCCATTAGAATGTTACCTACGTCTTTCCTGAGGAGGTTGTGTATTTTTTTGGTTTTCACGTTGGTCAGGGACAAGCAACAGTTTAAGCATGGAAGAGTTTGATAAGTGCTTATCGTATATAGCATTTTAGGGTCATTTTGCCACATTTTTAGGGGAATTATGTGCTTTAAGTTACCATTTATACTCATATTCTCAATTTATGCTTGGGCATGGTGGTTTGATGCATTTTGTAGGAATTTGGACCATTTTACCCACCATTTGACCCTTATTTGAGTGTATTTTGACCCCCCACGGATGGGCATGAGGTGTTATGCCCATGGAATAAGAGAATAGTAGAAATTTGGTTCGAGTGAAGACCACGGTCCAACCGTGGTGCCTGCTACGGACCGTGGTGAGTTGTGTAACTATGGCCTCTTCATTTTCTCTTCAGTTGTGTGGTTGAAAATCTTCACACTCTTCTTTCTAAACCCATCCTTTAACAGCAGAACAAGGGGAGCATAACATCGATTAGTTCATTTTATTCCCAAATTTTAATCCTTTTAGATAAGATTTTTAGTTTGCTTTTTGTGCAAATGAGAAATCTTGAGTGTGAAGTTCGGTTTCGTTGGCGATTCGAAGACTTTGTTGAAGGTTATCTTTGACAAGCCCTTCTCTCTCAGATTTCGATGATTCGATTGATTAGTTGTTCAATTTTTAATCATGAGTGAGTAGTTTATCTTGTCTAGGGATTTCGTAGTTTATGGAAATGTAGTTGGATCATGTTTTAATCAATAGAATTGTGCTTTTGTTTCATGATTGGTTTGATGTCGTTTTATCAAGATTATCATGTTGCGAGGGGATTTTTTACCAAATTTTGCTTGCACCCTTGAAACAATTAAGTGAAAAATTTAAAGGTGAAGTTCGATTGTTAGATTGCTTGATAAGACCCAATATAGTGATGACTCGAAAGAGGGTTTTGCATGTTGAGAGGACTAGAGAGTAATCGAAAATATTGAACTTGGATTGAGATAAATTAGTTTGAAAGAACAACTTTTCGTAGTTTAGGCAATTTGATGGATTTCGAAAGAATGGACTAAATTCTGGATAGATTGCAATTCCTCGAAATTATCCGATTAAAGAAAATTGCAAGTTAATCATTTTGATCCAATCACCTTTCTTAACTACATAAATGTCTAGGTGTTTCTTCTTAATTGAATTTAGAATTATTTATTTGGAAGTTGTTAAACCAAATCCTCGATTAAGTTATTGCTTAAAATTTTCTTATAGAAAGGACTCGATAGATTACTTTCTTCCCTGATGACGACATTTTATCTATACTACAACACCGACGCGCTTGCGGCAATGGTCACCCCCTAAGAAACAACCCAGGTGGTCACCCATTATAAGAGTTCCCTATGCGTGGGCTACTTTAATGGTAGTCTTTACATTTTCCTAAGGTATTCTTGGCAATGAAGTTATCATGAGTGAGCTCCCTAAAACATAAGGTATATATGTGGTGATATAAGTGGTGTACCAAATCTTTTGACCCTCACTTATGATAGTACTTGGGGTATTACATACATTTTTATGAGAAAAAAAAAGTAGCATTGTTCTGCTGCACAATAAAGTGATCAACTTTGCCATCCCTATGACTAGTCGTCTACTCTCAAGTCTTGCCTTAATAGGCACAACTCTTCGTGAGTAATTACCTAGAACAACTTTCATGATGGGGGATTGGTGTTACAAATCATCACAAGCCTCTCTTAACATTATTTATCCTCACTTACACGTTGCATAGAAAACTTCTGAAGGGGTCGCACATCCTTATAAGAGTGGTCCACATGAAGCATGCTTGAAATTATTAAGAGCGAGTTTTTTTTATAAAAAGAAAAGGTTCAAATTTAGTAACATAAATATTTACATCAACTCTTTTGAGCCTCACTTTGACAATTAATAGTGAGAACTCAAAGTATAGGTTCTGACTTCTAGGGTTGTGGGGAGATCAAAATGTCTTCACTCTTACTGCTGGAAGCACTCATGCTAACAGAATGACCAATATCAAGAGGCCAACAAAAAGTTTATAGAAAATGTTTTGTCGAGTTAAAATCTTTTGGAACACATTCTAGTAATGAAAGTATTAAATATTAGTGTCAAGGAACGTTACAAAATTAATCAATAATTAAACAATATGGAAACTAGATGTAATCAATGTTAAGAGAACATACCTACTAATCGAACTGGTCGACAAGTGTGTTAATGGTTTGATAGTTAGATCATTTTGGTTTAGATAAGATCGATTGAGCGGGTTAGCCACTGAGCGAGATTGAAATAACTAGACCTGGTTAACCTCATCACCAACACCCATCATATTAATTAATAAACTGTACTTGACCATGGCAAGTACCTATAATATTTAGTATAGCCATATGATTTCAATATATAAATGACCATGATATTTTCGCAATGAACTGAGCTTAATTTTTTTTTTTTGTTTCCGTCATTCTTTATTTTTTCTAAAAAAGGACACTTAGCTCAGAGTGGCTCAACAGTCCACTGTCTTCACCATTGAAGCTGCAGTCATCACGGAAGTCCTTCATCCACTACTAATATTTAATTTCGTCCTTTATAATGCCCTAACCATTAAGCTGGACTACTACACCATCATTGTCCAGTCTCTTTTCATCTCTATCTGTTCGTGCCTCCTTACTTTTAGTTCTCATATCTCGATCCCTCCCTTAAATCCAATAGAGTGTCGTGATGATCTGTCATTGGCAGCTAACATCAAGATTTTGATGACTGACCTAAGCAAAAGAGAGTAGTAAAGTACTTACAAAGCCTCCCCGCTGTTGGAAATAGAGATATAAGTACTACTAGAGTGGTGGTCATTGATTCATGGAGGCTTTGGCCACCAGAATATGAGAAATTACAGTCAAACCGCGGTTGTCCTAAGTTTGATCAGCCCCTGGGTTTATGGAGTTTGATGTGTTCACTCCAGTTCAATAGTGCAAGCGAAATGAACCATTTTTTGAACCATTCTACTTATCGATTACTGGTCCAATCGACTTAACCAGCAAGTCCAGTTCAATTTTCGTGTCATTAGGTGTAATGCAATTGTATTAATAAATATAAAAAGGTGGCAAGACTGCAATATTACCTTGTACGCAGGTCAAACAACACTAGTGTTTACTAAGTCACTAATAGCTAAAGTGTAAACACTAACTATTTAAGAACTACTATTGGGTTTGTTTTAAATACCTTTGTCGATTTTGGAAATAATTATTTTAGCTTTTTGGAGATTAATGTTTTGTGTCCAAGGCTCTTGAGCACTTGATGTTAAACAATAGCACCACTAAGGATGAAAATCCCAAAGTAGCCAAGTGTGCTCAACTTCTGGAACCCTCTCCACCAATTCCGCCTTCCCTAGCTAAGTTGGAACTATTAAAAGATGAAAATAAGCCCTTGTCTAATGAAGTGAAAGCTCCCGAGGTAGAACTGAAATCTCTCCCTTCATCCTTGAGGTATGAATCTCTTGGACCCAACTCTACATATCTTGTGATTGTGAATGCAAGTTTGAATGCATCTCAAATTGACTCTTTGGTTAGAATACTTTGAGAGCATCGAAAAGCCATAGGATACACCCTTGATGACTTAAAAGGAATTCACCCTTCTTTGTGTATGCATCGAATCTTAATGGACGATGACCATAAGCCCTCAATTGAACACAAAAGAAGGTTGAACCCTAGCATGCAAAAGATGGTCTGAAAGAAAATTTTGAAACTGCTTAAAGCTAGCATTATCTAACCTATCTCCGATACTACATGGGTAAGCCCCGTCGGTGTTGTACCTAAGAAAGGAGGGATGCCTGTCCTTAAAAATGAGAATGACGAGCTAATTCCCACTAGGACTATCATGGGATGGCGTATGTGCATTGATTATCGAAAATTGAATAAAGTCACCCGTAAAGATCACTTCCCCCTTCCTTTCATTAACCAAATGCTTGAAATGTTGGCTAAGAACTCATATTTCTACTACATAAATGGATATTCGAGATTCTTTTAAATCCCTATCCACTCTAATGACCAAGAAAAGACTAGTTTTACATGTCCTTATGGTACATATGCTTATAGAAGGATGCCATTTGGGTTATGCAATGCCCCTTCTACATTTTAACGTTGTTTGATAGCTATTTTCTCTGATTTTATTAAGGGCATAATGTAAGTCTTTATGGGTGATTTTTCTATGTATGGTGGAGCCTATGACCATTGCTTGAATAACTTGTCTAAGGTCTTACAAAGATGTGAAGATGTGAATTTGGTCTTGAATTGGGAGAAATGCCATTGTATGGTGCCAGAGGGGGTTGTCCTCGGTCATTTTGTCTCTAATAAAGGCATTGAAGTTGACAAAGCAAAGGTGGAGGTCATTGAAAAATTGCCACCACTAACTTCTGTAAGGGGTGTGAAGAGTTTTCTTGGACATGTTGGTTTTTACTGGTGGTTCATAAAGGATTTTTTGAAAATTACAAAACCTCTCACCTAGTTGCTTGTCAAGGAAGTGCCTTTTGAGTTTAATGAAGAATGTTTAAATACTTTTCACATGTTAAAATAGGCATTAATCACGGCTCTAGTAATGCAAGCTCCGAATTAGGAACTACCTTTTGAAGTGATTTTGATGCAAGTGACTATGCAGTGGGTGTCGTTCTTGGCAATGAAAGGACAATAAGTCATATGCCATACACTATACGAGCCGCACTCTTGATGGGGATCAAGTGAATTACGCCACGACAGAAAAGGAATTCTTGGCGATTGTCATTGCCTTGGAAAAATTTGAATCTTACTTGATCAATTCTAAGGTCATTGTCTTTACTGATCATGCCTCTTTGAAACAGTTAATGAAGAAATCCGACTCCAAACCCTGACTCATCTAATGGGTCCTCCTTCTTCAAGGGTTTGATTTGGAGATTGAAGACAAGGCCGGCTTAGCAGATGTGGTTGCCGATCATTTATCTCGCTTTAGCCCCGAGGCTATTCCTAGTGAGGAGCTCCCCATTGACGACTCCTTCCGCGATAAGCAACTCTTCGCCATTTCCCACCAAGCTTACCCATGGTATGCTGATTTGTTAAACTTCAAAGTATGCGGGGTGCTACCTCCAGGATTATCCTATCAATAAAGGAAGAAATTCCTTTCCGATGTTAAATACTATGTATCGGAAGAGCCTTTTCTTTACAAGAAGTGTGGAGATGGGTTTTATAGAAGATGCTTGCCTAAAGATGAGGTCCATAGTGTCTTACACCATTGCCATGCTTCAACCTATGGTGTACACTTTCGACCGGATAAAACAATTGCGAAAGTACTCCAAGTAGGCTTCTATTAGCCCACACTTTTCAAGGATGCAAGAAAATTTGTCATGACTTGTGATAGATGTCAAAGAACAGGGAACATTACCAAGAGGCATGAGATGCCTCAAAGTGACATACTTGAGGTGGAGTTGTTTGATGTTTGGGGGATTGACTTCATGAGTCCTTTTCCTCATTCCCGTAACAACCTTTACATTCTTGTGGCTATTGATTATGTTTCTAAGGGGGTGGAAGCCATTGCCACCCCAACAAATGATTCCAAGGTTGTCATCAAGTTCCTGAAGAACAATATTTTCATAAGGTTTGGCACGCCAAGAACTTTTCTAAGTGACAATGGAACACACTTTTGCAACAAGCCTCTTGAGTCGCTATTGAAAAAATATAGGGTGTTTCATGAGGTTGCTACACCTTACCATCCCCAAACAAGTGGACAAGTTGAGCTCTCAAATCGAGAATTGAAGATCATATTGGAGAAAATGATGGATTGATCCCGTAAAGATTGGTTTGTTAAGGTTGATGATGTTCTTTGTGCTTATCGCACCACCCACAAGAGTCCTCTAGGCACCACTCTATATCGGTTGGTGTTTGAAAAGTCTTGTCACTTGTTAGTAAAGATGGAACATAAGGCATATTGGGTTACAAAGACACACCATTTTGATCTTAAAGCAGACGGAGAACGGAGATTCTTGCAATTGAATGAGCGAGATGAACTAACGTTGGAGGCCTATGAGAGTTCACGCATCTGCAAAGAGCGAACTAAGAAATCGCATGATAAACATATCATGAAGAAGAGGTTTGGAAAAGGTGACTTGTTCCTGTTATTGAATTTGAGATTGAGATTATTTCCGAGCAAGCTGAAATCCCAGTGGTCAGGACCATTTCAAGTCAACAAAGTTCGACCTAGTGGAGCAGTTGAAGCATGGACGGTGCGTTCACAGTCAATGGACAACGATTAAAACTATATCTTGTGGGACAACCTATTGATAAAGCTAATGTCCATACAGTCACTGATCCGGATCAAGCATAGAAGTATGGTCAAGCTCTTGCCTTAAAAGAGCGCATCCTGGGAGGCAACCTAAGCCCTTTTTCTTTTCTTAGCTTTGATTTTCATTAATTTTTTTAGTTTAAAAAAAACGACATAAAGAGAAACACAAAAAAATAGAAAAAAAGAGACAAGGATAAGAATAAAATAAGAAAAGAAAGAAAGAAAGAAAAAAAAGACAGAAAATAAACTTGTTGGGACCATGGCCAGTAGCCAAAACTGCGGTCGTGGGGTGCAAAACCGGGAACCAAATTTTTTTTTGTGTTAGTAGAAACCACGGTCCACTCGTGGCCAAGGTTTTGACCGCGACGACCTTCCGTTTTGTCCAAAATTCATCTTCATCTTCGACTCTTTCTCTCTTTACGTCCCTCTTTCTCTCTTTAAACCCACCATTGCTAACCTTCAATACTCCCTCATTTCTTCTCATTTTTACTCCACTTTCACCCAAAATTCTTCCTCTTCACTTAATCCTTCTTTTTCTTCCACAAATTTCATCTCTTTCTTCATTTTCTTCTTCAAACTCATCTCACCTTCACCCACCCACCATAACCGTCTTCATCTCTCTAATTCTTCTTCTTTTTACTTAAATTCTTCATTTTTCTTCCTTAAATTTTATTATTTAGGTTTTAGTTTCAATTTTTGTTTTATTTTGCAACAATGGCACCAACCAAAAGACAAAGTAGCGTCAAGGAGGTTGGATGATCAAGCCAAGCATCGTCTCAACCTCAACGAACCTCGTGAACCTCGACCAATGCTCGAGCCCAAGGTAACATTCCTCACCCTCTTGGTTTAACCAATCCCGGTCATGTTCCTAGATATAATTTTTTGAATGAACACATGATTGTGGAAATTCGTTATTATGATAAGGAATTGTTAGCACGTTTAGGAATGTTAGATGGTATTAGGTGGTTGTTTGCACGGGGCGGTATGGGACACTTCATAGAAATAAAGGGGCATACATACCGAGACCTGACCTTAGAGTTCCTAAGTACACTTCAGAGAGGGCCTCAATGTGAAGGCGGGTACATTTCATTTTATTTGCAAGGACAATAATATGAGTTGAACTTAGGTACAGTATACTCGGTTTTCCACCTAGTATGGATTTACTAAACCGACAAGTACCCCGCAAATTCAACCCAAATGCATTTTGGGGCTAGCTTTCAGGGAGTGTTTGGTACAGCACTAGTTCATCCAAGTGCACACAAATAGGAACCCTTACATTCGGGTAGCTCAGCGTATCCTACCTTTTGTTTCTCTGCTCGGGATGACAGTCTGAATGTCTCGAGATTATCTGAGTTGTATTTCTTGTCTTGTATGCTTGATGGTGTCCACCTTGACCCTGGGTTGTTTTTGGCCAGGCAACTGTATAGTGCTGGTGTTGGCACTAAGGGTAGGATAGTCATAGGTAGTATTGTGACAACTATTACTAGATGTTTAGGTATTGAGACCCACCCTGAGGACAGAGGCTCTGGGTCTGAGCGGTTTGATCAAACCGCCTTTGAGATCCTGAACTTTTGTAAAGTAGAGGTTGGGCATTTGTGCTGGATTTACCCTGGGGATCGACTTATGTCGCTTCCCAATGTTGATCGAACCACTTCACTTCACCGGACTAACCTTTGTTAGGTGCCTAGCGATGCTGAGGTTGTTCAGCCATCGCCCCATCCACCCCCTTGTTCTAGTCAAGTCGGACCTCGCTCTTCCTCTTAACCACCCCCTACTGACTATGTCGACCTGCAAGCCACTCTTAGTTCCATTCAGGAGGAGCAAGTATCCCTTCGAGCTTACATTGCTTTTGAGAACGCTGCTCTTTATGACTTTATCCAAAAGCACCACGACGAGCTCCGTGGGATGTTTACTACTGAGATTCAATATTTCTAGGACTATAGGGCTTGTTTAGAGACCTGGCGGGATTGACATATCTCTTATGGCCAATCACCCCATCCTCCTCCCCCTCCTCCTTTCTGATTGCAATTTGCCACTCCCCTTTCCTTTTTCTACTATGTGCCCACATTGAGGGCAATGTGTAATTCAAGCATGAGGGAGTTAGTCATTATATTTGGCGGTTGATGCCTTATTTGGTTCGGTCTGCTTGTGTATTGTATATATTATTTATCATAGTTTTTGGAGTTTCATTGCAGTTTTTACTCTTATTTGGTTAGAAGCATTTTAGAAGTATATTTAGTTTTTTTTTTCTTTTCATTCAGATTGCATTATAGTTTTTTTTTCTTTTCATCACTTTTCCATTTTGTAGGATTTTAGATTGCATTGTTATTAGCACTACAAAAAATAATGTATAGGGCCACACTTATCTAGCTACACTTAAGGAACTGTGGCAGGAAAAATCAGGAACTTTTCTGCTCTACACTTGATAAGTGTGGGGAACCCTCAAATCTCCTTCTACATTTATTAACTAAGGTTAATTTATAACATTCACAATTTGACATACAAATTTAAATATTTTTTATATTTTTTGTGCAATTTAATTATTTGAGGTAACAATATAATTATTTGATGTGGATTCTGGGGAAAGAAGAGAAAAATACGATATTTTTATGATAATTTTATACCCGATTTATAATCATAATATTGTTATATTTAGATTTTTATTTGGTATTATTTGATTTTGTAGTTGTTGAATAAATTGGACAAAAAAACAAGGCAAAAGCCAAAAAATAAAATAAAACCTAAAAATCCCAGCCTGCTCACGCGTGGAACACGTGCTATTTTCCCCCATCCCTCGCTTTCTCTCTCCTCTTGGGCAGTAGAGAAGCCCGATACACCTCCATACACCCCCCTGCATCTCACTTAGTCTCTCTCAAACTCATATGTCTATCTCGAACTCACAGAGCCACCACACCATCCTCATCTTCACAACACCATCTTCACCACCATCGGCGTTCCACGCACTGCGAACACAACATCATCCCCACCATCTATCTCAACCCCTTAGACAGACAGTCGACTAGAGGTGAAGAGGAGCTATAAATCAAGCTAGCGGTGCAATTGAAGGCAGCCAGGTATAATCGAGGTCTTTAGGTTTAGTTTTAGGGTTTAATTAGTTTCAATTCGAACTCTAGATAATTTTAGCAATAATTTCAACTTCAGTTTGAGAGATTTTTAGGGTTTCATTTCGACTTTTCTGCTTTGATTTCGAATTTTACATCCGTTTCTAGCCAAAAATTTCATGCATTTCATGTTGAACTCATTCGTATTAAGTTGAAGTTTATGATTTTGGGTTTTGAATTCGTCCATAGATGGGTTCATTTGGCTATTCGTGCTCCTTTTCTTCCCTTGTTTCGCCCTGAGTTTGGGGCATGTTTATGGTGATTCCACCTTTTTTGGTAGCAATTGAAGCTTGTTTGTGGCTAAATCGAATTCTCCTTCTCTTTTAGTTTATTTGTTGCTTGGTTTAAGTTGAACTTGTTCTGGGTTTAGCAGTAATTTTGAGTTCAGTTTGAGAGATTTTTAGGGCTTTATTTTGAATTTTCTGTATTGATTTCTAATTGTAGATCCGTTTAAGTTTCTTAGTTTTACTTTGAGGGTTCTAGGTTTAGTTAGTTTCAATTTCCGTCTTAGTAATTTAGGGCTTTGATTCTTTGTTGAATTCTAAGTTTTAATGCCCAGTTTAATTTTCGAACTTCGGACTTGATTTTGAGCGTTTGAATTTCATGTAATCGTTGCGATTCTGGCAATTCTGAGATATATTTGAAATGGTTGGTTGAGATCTCAAGAGTTGCGCTTGATTTGAGGTTGGTTGAGATCCCGGTTCAAGGCCTTATTTTGGCTCTGCTCACGGTTCTATGCCTTCTTCCGTATTGCACAATTCTGGTTCAAGTTCTAGTTTGATTTTCCGCCCTATGTTCTCAATTTAAGTTTTCTTCGATGCATTTTAACACATTCCCTAACCCTGCGCTCCTTCTCATGTGTTCTGTTTTCTAGCTCTTCAATTCTGTTTGTTGGGTTGTGATTGGCCGATTGCTACGTTGTGTTTGTTCTGGTATGGCAAATTTCCCCTTCCGTTGTTGTTGCTCTTGCTCTGTTGTTCTGTTTGGCTATGCTTCGTAGTGTTATGTCTATCCCCAATTTCCCTAATTCTTTCTATTTTAGGGTTGATTTAGGTTAGTTTATTCACTGACACATTATGGTGGTTTCATTCATGATGAGGCAAGTTTACTGGATTGATATACATTAGTTGGTTTTAGTGAGTTTCATTTGGTTGATAATTCTAGACATCATGAGCATGTTTGATATGTTAAATGTTATTCATTTTCTTAAAGTTTAGCCCATAGTTCTCCAATTTTTCAATTCTAAATAAATTCTTGGATTTTTACCATACTTGAGTGAACACACACTCTTGTTTGATAAACATCTCTAAAAGAATTGATGCATGTCTTCTAGGTTGACTCTTGTGATTACTCATTGCTAATTACTAATATGAGAAAATAATAAATAAAGTTGCAATGGTCTACATGAAGCTTTACAGCTTTCATCTTTTGAAGGTTCTGATTCTGTCTCAATGGTGGAGTCCAGTATGCTTGCTATCATGACCTTGCACTTGACTGCATGCTTAAATTTTGTGTTTCTAGAGGTTTCTTGCATTTGATCCCTGTAAGTTTTTTTTTTTTTGGGGGGGGGGTTGTGTTATCTTTTAACTTCATAGTTCATCTTCTTGGCTTGCTTGGAGGACAAATTCTGAGTAACCTTTTATCATTTTTATGTACGTTGAAGTGGTTATTACTGAAGTTGTTTGGGTGGGTACCCTTCAACTTGTGCTCTTGTTGTTGATTTGTTCAGTCTTCTATAGGCTTAATCTGTTTACAGCTATTCCAAATCCTTAAATTTTCACCAAATTTTCAGGCAGGTACCCTTTAACTTGTACTGTTTTTCTGTTGAATTGTGTTGGCATTCATCTGGTTTATCATAATTGGAGATTACCTAGTTGACTAATTGGATGAATCTTTACTGGGTTTTTGATATTTTGTTAGAACAACTGTAATTGCAACACTTGGTGTCAATATATTGAGATTCTGCTTTGCTGTGGTATGTAATAAAGTTTGTCAATAAGGGCTTTCCCTATAAATGTTGGTCTGATTTTGGTTTGAATTCCTAAGGTTGGGAAACGTGTAGTATATTCAACAAAAAGGGATGGGAGTTATGTCCATAAGGGTTCTGCCCCTCTGTGGTAGGCTCTGCATTTTCCGCCCCTCATTGCAATCAAGGTCAAGACAACCAGCAAAAAGATATAAGAAGCTCCTTGTATAAATATTTCCGCGAAATTAGGTGAATTTTTGCAATTTGTTGTGGCTTTGAACTTCATTATGAGCATGCATTTGTTTAACTTTAGCTATTTTTATATATGGTATGATATGATGATTGAGTGACTTTAGCTCTCAATTAAGCCATGGTTTAAGTTGAAAATTTGGGACATTTTAAGAAGATATGCTTTTGTGTCTGTTAACTTGTGCTTAATTAGTTTGCAGTCTTAGGGAAAATTAAACTAAGCAGTGAAGTAAAGTACTTGCTCTATATCTACTGACAGTCAAACACTGACCTCATGGCGTTTTTCATACTATTTTCTATTTTATTTTTTCCTTGGGTGTTTTTGCTAAGCAGTGAATTCCTAGGGCTAGGAGGCATAAATTAAACTAAGCAGTGAAGTAAAATGAAGACAACTAGTGTCTATGCCAACTTGGTTGCAACTGCTGTTGTTGCACAACTCTCCTGGATATTGCTACATTTTCCTACCTCATCGATTGCATCTAATGTGTTGCACTGCCTTGTTACCTCAGTGTATATGGATGTGGTTATTTTTGCTTTTTAATTCATACTCATGTTCTCTTTTTTATGTCTCTCAAATAATTTCTTTTTTTCTCTCATGTATCTTTTTTAATTTCTCTAAATTGCCTAATAGGTTACATGTCGTAGTGCATCTGGATGGACACAATGAAGATTAAATTAGTTCTTATCTAGGAAGTTGTACATTTGTATATAGCAGTAACTCTAATTAGTCGGTATTATTACTTTATTTCATATACTCGTATGTGTAAAGGTAGTACAAAAATTAATACAACTCTGTTTTTAGTCGCTCCTTTGTATGCATGGATGATACAGACATGTTGAAGGCATTAGTGACAAATTCAATGATTTTGGAAACTTTGATCTAGTTTGATGTGTTATACTTTTGGTTTTGTTGCAAACTTTTCACAATTTTACGCCAATGCTTGTAATTAATATGGAATTTAGTACTTAGAAAAAAGAACAGTAAATGTATTGTTCTTTTTAATTATTAAATTCTATATTAATTATGAGCATTATTTTTTTTAAAAAAAAAAGAGAAAACGATAAGAACACTTCTAAGTGTGGCAGAAAAGAGAGCTTTTTGCACTCCTATATGTGGGCAATGTTTGATTCAACCACACTTGATATGGGGGTAATTGATCCTTCTTCTACGCCTGTAAGTCTGGGTAATACATATCAGCCTATACTTGTCATAAATGTGGGGAAAATTTCTCCACACATACACTACCCACACTTGTATAAGTGTTGGCTATTATTATTTCCACAGTTATAAGTGTAGGGAGATGCAAAATTATGTGTGAAAGGAGACACCCTTTTTTGTAGTGTAGGAGCATGCATGAAAAAAAATATTTAGAAAATAATTAAAAAAATGGAAAAAAAAAACACAAGAAAAAAATGAAGAAAAGAAAAAAAACCCTCCGATGATGATCTTTGTAGACTAGGTAGACTTTTTTGGTTTACTTTGATCATTTGATTCTCCGAATTGTCCATAAAGATGTTTGAGAATGAGTTTGCGAAAATGATCTTCATGTTTTGACCATATGTTGAGGGCAAGTTGATTATCCCATGATTCTTTACATCAATTTTGGCATGTACTTACTAATGAGCTAGTTATGACCTTGGTAGATATCTCGTGAGGCTTTGAGCTTTTAGAGACTATTTATTAATTTAGACTCATGTTTCTTTCGTGTCCGACTCTTCCTTGATATAATTTCTCTAGAACTTGCTTTGATTCTTATTTAAGATCACATTTCACATATGAATTTAGGCAATGTGATTGAGGCATTCTTTGACGTGTTTAACCCAACAACCAAATAGCCATCTTTGTTGCGTAATATGTCCCTTATTAGCCCCTTTGAGCTTATATCCGCTTTTCTTGATTTGAACCTCCTACTATAGCCTTTGGCCAAATGATTATCTGACCCTTAAGCCAAGACTAGAGGAGCATTTCATTTGTTTGCATCAAGTTTGATTGGGAGCTAGTTAGGTGTATTAAGATCTTTTTAGTGGATTTGGTTGTTTAGTGAAGGGATGTGTCATCTTGTTTGATAAAATCCCTTGTCTTTTTGTACAATGTTTAGAGAAGAGTTAAGATTTAAAGTTTGGTATGGATTTTTCTTGGCTAACTCTTTTGAAAAAGAAGAAAAGAAAAACGAACAGGAAAAAAAAACAAACAAACGACAAGAAAACACAAACAAAAAACACAAGAAAAAAAAAGAGAGAATAATACAAAGAGTGTTAGCTTTGTTGGGATTGTAAAATATTTATGACTTTCAACTCTTTGTCTCTTCAATCGAGGATGTATGTTGTCGATTAATTGTAATGGTTTAGGAAGGATGTTGAATGATGCATTGGAAACATTTAGCTCTTAGTCTATGGCTTCTAGCTCCACATTTCCAAAACATTTGTTTCCCTCTTACCTTTACCCATGACCCCATTACAAGCTTATGAAAGTCCTCATGATTGTCTAGTGTGTTTGCATTTTAGCGATAGCAAATGAGAGAGTCTTGTCAACCTTATGGTAGATTTGAGTATATGGAATGAGAATTGAGGGAACCTTTATATATTATTTTTTCAAACACGTGAGTGATGAGTGCCACATGACTATAGTGAGGTTCTATCGGCATTGTTAACTCCATTTGTTTCATATATTAAATGATTGTATTTGATTATTTGGGGGGATTGATTCAAATTTGACGTTGTGGTATGTCAATTGGTTTTCGAGAATTTCATTCCTTGGTCTTTTCGCTAAACGATTTTTGCAACTTTTTGGCTAGTTTTGGATCGACTTTGCCATTGAAATGCTACCTATGTCCATCCTGAGGAGCTTTTGAATAATTTTTGGTTTTAGCATTGCTTAGGGTCAAGCAACAATTTAAGTATGGGGGCGTTCGATAAGTGCTTACTCTATATATCATTTTATGGTCATTTTGCTACACTTTTAGGAGAATTATGTGCTTTAACTTACCATTTATACTCCTATTCTCGATTTATGCTTGGGTATGGTTGTTTGATGATATTTGCAGGAATTTGGACCATTTTGACCCAGCATTTGATTCTCATTTGAGCATATTTTGACCCCCCGCGGATGCCCATGAGATGTTATGCCTGTGGAGCGAGGGAAGAGTAGAAAATTTAGTTTCGGCCCAGACCACGGTCCAACCGTGGCGTTTCCCACGCACCGCAGTGAGCTGTGTAACTGTGGGCTCTTCATTTTTGTTCGGTTGTGTGGCTGAAATTGCTTGTGTTCTTCTTTATAAACTTGTCCCTTAGCAACAAAAAAAGAGAAGCATAGCATAGAAAGTCCGTTTCTTTTCCAAATTTTACCGTTTTTAGTCAAGATTTTTTGTTTGCTTTTTGTGCAAGTGAGAAATCTTGAGTGAGGAAGTTCGGTTTTGTTGGCGATTTGAAGACTTTGTTGAAGGCTGTCTTTGTCAAGCCCTTCCCTCTCAGATTTTGTTGAATCGAATGGTTAGTTGTTTGATTTTTAATGATGAGTGAGTAGTTTATCTTGTATAGGGATTTGTTTGTTAATGAAAGTGTAGTTGGATCATATTATAATCAATAGAATTATGCTTTTCTTTCGTGATTGGTTTGATTTCGTTTTATTAGGTGATTATCATGTTGTTAGTGGATTTTCGCCAAACTTTGCTTGCACCCTTGAAACAATTGAATGAAGAACTGAAAGGTGAAATTTGATTGTTAGATTGCTTGATAAGACCTAATATAGCGATGACTCGAAAGAGAGATTTGCATGTTGGGAGGACGAGATAGTAATCAAAAGTATTGAACTTGAATTAAGACAATTAGTTTAAAAGAATGACTTTTGCTTAGTTTAGGCATTTTGGTTGATTTCGAAAGAACATACTAAATTCTGGATAGATTGCAATTCCTCGAAATTATCCGATTAAAGGAAAGCGCATGCTAATAATATTGATCCAACACGTTTCTTAACTACATAAATCTCTAGGCGTGTCTTCTTAATTGAATTTAGAATTAGTTAGTTAAAAGTTGTTAAATTAAATCCTTGATTAAGTTATTGCTTAGCATTTTTTGATAGAAAGGACGTGATAGATTACTTTGGTTTTTGAGGACGATATTTTATCCGTAATATGGCACCCATGCGCTTGCGGCAGTGGTCAATGCGTGTAGGATTAATCCCATAAGGAACTCGGTTGGATCCCTGTGCTTCTGCTTTCTCTTACTTTTTGTTGTTTGCAGGCCGCTTGATTGAAGAACCTGGACTTTATTTCATGTTATGCATGCCTTAGGAACCCGGTCAAGTCCCTTGCTTTTGATTTTGGTAGTTATTTTCTTTCCTATGATCATTTTTCTGCCTTGATTCTTGCATAGATATTATGAGTGCATGTGGAAGTAGATCACGACCAAGTTCCCTTTTGGCTATTTGTTTTGCTACTCATTACTTGGTGTACGTGTAGCATATGTATGCATTGCATGTATGGGGAACCTGGCCGACTCCCCTCCTCTTTTGCTTCTTTTCTTTTTCTTCTTGATGTTTCTTTACACTTGGCTTTGTGCATGTGTAATGTATGCATGCGTTGGCATGAAAACTTGGTCGATTCCCACTGTATTGTTTTTGTTTTCTTTGTTTTCTTCTGTTTCTTTACACTTGGCTTTATGAATGTGTAGCATATGCATGCATTGGCATGGGAACCCATTCGCGTCCCCCGTTTGTTTAACTCTCTTAGGCCCTGTTTGGTGAGGGAAACTGAAATGGAATGGAATCAGGACTTGAATCCTGGGGGGTTGGGTATGAAATTTGAATTCTAAACCCAGTTGTTTGATGAAAATTGGAATGGAATCAGGTCCCACTCCTTGCTGTTTGGTGAGTAGTTTTGGAATGAAATTAACACTGTTTTTATTTTTGAAATATTATATGCAAGTATGAATATTTATAATAATAATAATAATATTTACTATAATAACAATAATAATTACTATAATAATAATAAATTACAATAATAATAATAATAATAATAATAATAATAATAATTATTATTATTATTATAACAATAATAATAACAATAATAATAATGATTATATAATAATAATAATAATTATTATTATTATATTATAATAATAATAATTATTATAATAATAATATTATTATTATTATAATTATTATTATTATAACAATAATTATAATAAT
>JACYFF010031958.1:36319050-36382159 GCA_017589665.1 Selenicereus undatus | reverse complement strand
GCTGCTCTGAGGACTTGATCACCAACCTGTTTGGAGACCTGTTTTGTACAACACTCAAGTATGTGCATTACGTTGTCATTTATGTTTGTTATCATCAAAACTCCTTACATATTATAAGGAAGGGTTCAACACTAACTATTGACTATCTGGAGTGGATGAATGCGTTTGATGCTGAATTGAGGGAGGCCACTTGGGGCAGAAAGGATGCCAAAGTGTCTTAGAACACTAGGAAAATGGAGACCAATAAGAAAAAAAGAAGACTCATCTCACAGCGAAAAGAAGGGAACTAAGGATCCCACCACTAGAAGACGACGTTCCAAGATAAGAAGTTAAAGAACGATTAAGAACTTGCTTTGGCTCTTAGTTTTACAAATAAAGTGTTATGCTTTTCTTCGTAGAATGCTATCAAAATTTTTTTTACAAGTCATATGCTTTTAAAATTTTAATGACAATAAAAGTGTTAAGCCTTTCTACGTAACTTGTGGCTATTATTGCAAGATTGTTAAACTGCCAAACTATTTGACCTATGCATCTTATCTTTGCGTTCTCAAGTCCAGCCCAACTCCTGCTTGTAGGAACCCAGCCAAGTTCCTACATACTGTAATGGCTTGATTCTAGTTAGCAAGCTTTGGGCTTCTCTGTTGAGTTGGCCCAATAGCAGTGTTGTATTGTTATCTATATGTTTTTTACTTATTTTTTTTGTGGTTTTGAGATGGGTGAACAATTAATAAAGAGTAATAGGAATGGACCTTTAAGGCTTCCTACATATCCGCATTGCAGAATGAGACCTTTGTAGTTCATTACATCATTGCTCTTCGGGCCCTCGTATGGGCCTTGTAAACCTGCTATGGGCTTAAAACAAATTTTATTCCTTCTTCCTGTGAACCCTGTTATGTGCTTTGGCATAGATTAACTGACTAACTATAATAATTTTTTAAATGATCTAAATTCGTATACTGGGTATGTTTCTCCTTGTCCATGTTCATAAGTTTATTGCACCGTTTGTCAGAATGGTTTTTAAGACATATGGGCCTGGATAATTGGGCTTAAATTCTTCGCTTGGGTCTTGTATTGGAGCCCTTATCTCTTTTAAGACCAGGTCACCTTCTTGTAGATCTCTAGGCTTAACTTTCTTATTAAAAGGTCTTGAAATCCGAACTTGGTATAATTAGACATTATGTAATACCTTGAATCTCCTTTTGTCTAGTATTACCAACTCTTCACATCGAGCTTTCGCCCATTCTAGCTTCGAAATTTGACTTTCCACACTTACATTGACCGAGGGAGTAAGGGTATGACTGTTTTAGTCAAAACTATTGATTTAAGTATGAAGGAGTATAGTGTTGCTCCTATTAGAGTATGAATGGAAGTTCTATCCCCCTGCAAAGCGAATGGTATTTTGTTTGACCAATCCTTATAGTTCTTAGACATTTTCTCAATTATTTTATGGATATTCTTTTTGGCTGCTTCTAATGCTCCATTTTTTCAGGGTCGATAGGGGGATGACTTATGATGCTGAATATTACATTTCTTAAGCAGGGTTGCTACTTCCTTTCTATAATGGCTCCCCTAATCACGTATCGACTCATGTGTACACCATACTTACATATGATATTATTGATGAGAAACTTTTCCACATGCTTTGAAGTGATCTTAGCATAAGAGGTTGTTTCTACCCATTTTATGAAGTAATCCATTACTATAAGCACATACTCATGGCCGGTTATTCCTTTTTTCATTATCTTTCCAACTATGTCGATTCCCCACACTGAAAAGGGCCACGACAAGGTGAGTTTTGAGAAAATAGGGGGAGGTTAATGTTGCAAATTAGCATACATTTTGGCATTTGTGGCATCTCACGTATGTTTAACAATCTACTTCCGTTGTCGGCTAGTAATACCCTGCTCTCTTGACCTTTTTAGCCAGCATTCAGCGGTTCATATATGGCCCACACTCTCCACCATGAATTGCCTTCACGATTTCTCGTGCTTCTTCCTGTGTCACGCAGAGTAAGTTTACACCTGTATCTGTTCTCTTGGACAGCTTCCTTTTGTTCTCAAAATACTATAAGACTGATAACATTAGTGCCTGTTGGGCCTTAGGGGAGGACCTGGTGGGTACTCTTTCTTAGTTAGGTATTGGTAGATCTTGTATTACCATACAGTAAGGTTGATGTTGCGTACTTCAATGGTTTGGCAATGGGGTTGGATTATCTGTTCTTTCAATTGATAACAACGTAGAATGGATGCCAGTAGGAATGTTGATCATCGAAGCTAGCTTTGGTAGGGTATCAGTAAATTTATTATCTTCACGTGGAAGGTAGGTAGAAGTAATGTTGGTGGAGTTGTTGGTAAAATCCACTAAGTGAGCTTGGTATGGAGCCAAGGCCTCACTTCTCGCATTACATTTCTATGAGATCTAGTTAGTTACTAGAGCCCGATCATGCAAGTTCATATTCTGCCCCACTGTTAATAACTTTGAAATATAGTTTAACTAAGATAGTGGTATCTACCCCTTCTAGAGATACTAGTAGAATGTCTACTATAAATCTTTTTTGGTTTGAAGCTACATAAAAATACATTGTCCAGACATCTTCTTCTACTTAAAGAACTTCTTCATTGGGGAAATCGATGGTTTCTTCATTTTGATCCTCCATTAACATATATGCTAAGATGTTGAACATGGCTTTTCCCTTAATGAATTTCTGCGAGATGTAATGGAGGTTAAATTCTGATAGCATTACTGTCCACCTAGCAACCTTGCCACTTATCACTGGTTGTTGTAGCAAATACCTTATCGAGTCCACTGGTTCCACTACATGTACCATATGGGTAATGCTTAAGCTTTTTGGATGAACAAACTAAGGCCAATGCAATTTGTTTCAAGGAGGTGTAGAGAGTTTCATATTTTAGGAATGTTTTACTCAGATGGTTTATGGTTCTTTCCTCCCCTTCTATTTTGCTAGGTTAGCATGGCCCCAGTTCCATTGTGGTTGTGGTGACATAAAGAATTAGGGGAATGATAGGCTAAGGAAGCACCACTATTGGTGGGTTGGATAAGTATTCTTTGATCATATCGAATTTTTTCTGACGCTCTTCGTCCCATTTTGGTTTAACGCATTTCTTCAACTTCTTAAAGATAGGCTCATATAACATTGCTAGCTTTGATATGAACTGGCTGATGTATTGTAGGCGACCAGAAAAATTTGTATTTTGTTCTCGATCTTAAGTGATGGCACTTCTTATATACCCTTGATCTTTAAAGGATCGTACTTAATTCCCCGAAGGTTGACCACTTATGCTGACAACTTCCCAGAAGTAACCCTAAATGCATACTTCTGTGGGTTCAGGCGCATATTGTATTTTCTTAGCTGAATAAAGAACTTTTGAAGAGTCGGAGGATGTCCGTCCCTTTCCTTGGACTTCATAATCATACCATCTACATAGACTTCCACTTTTGTATGCATTAAGTCATACAATATGGTAGTTGTCGTCCTTTGGTATGTAGCTCCAACATTGTTTAATCCTAATGACATCACAATATAGTAATAGTTTCCCCAAGGGTTAACGAAGATAGTCTTTTCCATGTCCTCTGCCATTTTAACTTGGTTATAACTGGCACAACTGTCCATAGAGGAAAGGAGAAAAAGTCCAGCAATGTTATGAACCAAAATATCTATGCGGCAATACAAAGCCATCTTCTGAACTTATCGTATTAAGATCCCTGAAGCTACACACATTGTCACCTTTCAATCTTTCTTTGGAGCTAGCATAATAATTTCTACGTACTAAGGATAATGTGTAACCCTAATGAACCCAACATCCAACTATTTCTATACTTATTCCTTTATTTTCAAGGCCTATCTTGTTTTCATCATGCAGAGGTTCTGTTTCACCGATTTGGCACTGACAAGAGAGGAATCTTGTGCTAAACAATACAACAATCTATGCTTGGTATGTTCTTGTAGTACCATGTAAAGACAACAATGAATTCCCTTATAAATGAGGTAAAGCTCTCCTGCTCCTCTAGAATTAACGACTTTCCTAGTTTAAGGTATCAGGGCTCTTCAGGAGTCCCCTAGTTAATTAATATTGTGCTTTCAATTATGGAAGTTCAAATATCATAATCTTCCACTATTTTGATTAATTCTTTTCAGGTTATATATTCATTTCCAATATCATTAGAGGCATAGCATTGAAAAGAAAAGGAATGCGATGAGTTGTAAGTGAAGGTGTTCAACTTATTGAAATCATAAACGAGTATATCTGATGCAGAGGTTGGGCAAAGAGAAATTAAAGACTGACTCTTAGACTCTATCCTATACTTCCCTAAGTTAGCCCTTATGGATATAGTAAACAATTTTCCTTCCTCCTCCTATGTCCAAGTCACTTGCTTTCATCCTTTTACGTTAACAACAGTAATAAAATATGCAGGGTTGAAACTGTTGTTGGACATGGCAAGGTAAAATGGTAACAGGATCTTCCTGTTTTGAGTAATATTGCCCCAATCAGAATCCTAAAGATGTTACTTTTAGTGATGTTGGTTTAATCTTGAATGAATTAGTCCTTTCCTATACAAGTAACGACTTTCTTTTCTAGTCACTGGTAGTCACTGAATATCTCTAGCCTAGGGACCTAGATTCCTTTCTCTTTTGTAATGGAGTTTAGGGAAGCCATAGAAAGGAAAATTGTCTCCTTCAAGAAGGAATGGCCTATTAAAAGTAAGGGGGTAAGGCCTATGTTATAGTACGTTTGGTATCCATTTCTTGTAGCAACGTTTTGAGCTTATGCATCATGTCTATGTTTAACCACTTTTTCATAAGTGGGCTGATACTCTAACATAAACTTGTAATCCACTTTTTGGGTGAAGGGAAAGGTAGTCCAGCTTTGTGCTTTTCAACACATAGCCATCCACAGAAAATATCCCCACTTTTTAAGGATAGCTTCATATGTAGTTTTTAATAGGAATTGAAGTCAAAAGAAGTCTAGTCCTTTTTTAAGGCTGCCACTATTTCAAAGTTATAAAGTTCCTCATCATCACAATCATGCTTCATCTCCAACACTGACCGATTCTTAATGATGGTAGCACACAATTTGTCCCCTTCAATAAGGACCACCTATCCCTTTGTCAGCATCTTCACCTTTTGGTGCAGGGTGGACTAGACTACATAGTGCTTATGAAGCTAGTGTTTGCCCAAGAGCAACTAAAGGGTTATCAGAATGTCTAGAACATAAAATTCCACATTCCTTTTAATAAGACCTATATTAATATGGAAGAGATGATGCAAAACACCAATCTTTTTGAGTTATCATATGCTCTTAAATGAATTAAAGGTGTTGAGAGTTGGCCTTCCTTGATTTATAACCTTTTAGCAGTTGTCCAAGGCAAACACAACCAACCCATTGTTGACCAAGGTATGTGGTTTGTACTTGAAGGTAAATCATAGCAAGGTATAAGGCGTTATATGTGTTGGAACCCTAGTGGAAGATCCTCATTGCTAGAGGTGATGGTGCCTTTACTAAAATAGACATAGCTTCATTAGACAAGTCAATCTTAGTGAGTTCATCTATTACGAGTTGCCTTTGTTGTTGAGAACCCTCTATGAATTGTCAAATAATTACTTCAGCTTTAAGTTTCTTTGATTGTTTTAGTATAGGACCGTCTTCTCGAACTGTCATCCCCTTTTCTTTTTGTGGGGCCTGTTAGGGGTCCTTTTTGGCTTAGTGTCGTCCACCTTTCCTGAGCTTTTGCACCTTAGCTTGATCTTCGTTCCCCCAAAAGTTATCTCGCTACAAATAATCATCACTTGCATCACCACACCAGTACCCTCTTTGAGTCTCATATACATCCTTTTCATTGCTTTCCCATAAGCCATGAGTTTCTAAATCTTATGTGGATATGTAAGCCTCGTCTTCGGTCCATGAATGCTCTGTATATATACAGATAAGTTACATTCCTTTTCTTGGTCGTCACTAATGGTAAAGATTCTTTACGACCCTGAGTGGATTTTATCATTGTTGGGCTTTTGAGTTGCTTCAGGCATAAGTAGATACCCTAACCTGAACATCCTTTCTAGCTAGCTCTTAAAAGGCTAACAATTCTCTGTATCATGGCCTCGCGCGTGATGACATTTGTAGTACTTAGTTGGATCAAATGATTTAGACTGCCTGATTGCTTCGGTTTCTCTCTTGACTTGTAGAAATCAATCTTTTCTTTGGCTAATAGTCGTTCCAAAGCCTAAGTGTATGTGGTCCCTATCTAGGTACACTATGTGTAGCGATTTATTGCATGCACTTCTTTAGAGCATCTAGCAAAGGGGTTGAGAAAAAGGTAATGAAAATCGAATGAAATGAACAAAAAAATTAGCTAACCGAATTAATTTTCCAAAAAGTTTGCTTTAATCAACCGAGTTGAAACAAATTTCAGTTTTCGGTTCTGCTATGGTTCAGATGATATGAAAATTTCGTTAACCACAGGTTAACTGAACACAAATTAATTTTTTTAAAAAATTATACATAAAAAACGAAAAGTTTATGCAAGAAACTGCACTTTTTTTAATTTATGAATGGTAAATGAAATTATTTGTGAATAGTTAATCTATAACTGACCTAAAAAGTTAGATAATTGGCTTTTTTGGTTCGGTGACGGTTCGGGTTTTAGATGCACTGCAATTTTTGATTAACCAAGAATGATTAACCAAAATTTTTGGTTCAGTTATGTTTAGAATTTTCTTCAACGGCAAAATTAGTTAAATGATTTTTGCTTGACTGAAAGTCCAGTTAACCAGTTTTGCACATGCCTACTGCCAGCCTTCTTATCCTTGTTCTGGTAGTTTCCTTTCTAGTTACTACAAGTCTTCACAGGTGCTTTTACAAGCACATCTATGTTTCTCAGTCTAGTGAAGTTTTCAAATGGTGTGAACTGAAAGTGTTGTGTATGTGTAGGTTGAAGGTTCCTAATGAACAATCCCACTTAATCGACTTTCCAATGTTTGTGCATTGTGTGAGCATCCTTCGGCCTCGATGTAGGAAGATAGTCAGAAAATCCTTCTTTTTCTTCTTGCTTGATCAGTTCTAAGTCTCTTAGTGTGATTAAGAGGTCAGCATTGTAAGAATACTAACATAAGAACTCTTCGCAAAGATCATTCTAGGTCATGACCTTTCATGGGTCCCCAACATTATACCATCTCATTACATCCTTTACAAATGTCCAAGGAAATATGAGGTGAAAGATGGCCTTGTTGATCCCCTTTATAGTCATCGCATTAACAAAGTTCCGTACATGACGGTGAGGGTTTTCAATTCTATGTAACTTGATGTTTGACATGGTGAGTTTTGAAGGCAATTTTTCATTTGGGATTAAAGTGAATCCCGCATAATTGTTAAAGTAGTTATTAAACATGGACGTTAAGCAATTATTCTATATGATGTACTCACAGATCGGTTTAAGGAGTGCTCTTCTCCACCTCTTCTTCCTTATTGTCCAACCCTCCCATCCCATCATCTTTACCTTCTTCGTTACGGGGCTGCTCACTATTCTCCCCTTGCGATTCTTTGATAAGGTTTTAAAGTGCAGTGCCCATCATCTTCTTCATCTTCTTTTCGCTCTCCTCCATTCAAGTTTGCATTCTCTCCATCATCTTCTTTATTTGAGCAATCTCATTGTCTCCAACCATTATAATTAGTGAGAGATTAGACCTTGATTTGGATTTCAACTTTGACTTTGACCTGATTGGTGGAGTTTTCCCTAAGTCTTCTCGAGATAGAAGTCTCCTAGTTTGTGGACTCCACTGGTACACCCTTCTAATCTTCCCTATCCAGATTTATTAGTAAAAAGTGCTGAGGGAAAACTCATCTTAATAGCTTTTAAAAGATGATTAAGACCTTCGAATGAACTATGCCGAGTCATAGACTAAAACCTAATGCTTGACGGCTTAGAAAACTGACTCTATGCCGTGAATGCAAACCAAGCTTGGACATGAGGTGTAGCAGACTAGACTGGACCCCTGCCTGCGTCCTAGCTAAGTTTCCTGCGAGGCCCTACGATGATTGTTCTGCTTTTCCTATATACGCACTCATGCACAATCTCCTTAGATCCCATCCAGGCTCCTATAGACCTAAATCTACCTATTTTCCCAAGTGCAGCGCACTACAGCTTTTTGTTTAACAAAACCGGATTGGGTTCTCTATTTTTTTCTTTTTTTTCAACGTGAGACCACTCTTATGAATCTTATGGACCGAAATAGGGTTAGAACCTATTTGAGTTTAGAGTCAAGAGTCAGCAAAGCTTAATTGGCCCGAAAACCATGTTCAGTCCTCAACTCGTTATTTATAGACTTGATGCTCCCTAACGTAGGTCCTCCTAATACCAAAAGCATCAATGCATAGTCTTTAGGACTGGTGGTAATTAGGGTTAAACAAAGCACATGAATGCACCTGAACGAGTTTCATCCTAAGAAAGAGTTCTATGTTTAAAGGGTCTAAATAAGATTTAGAATAGTCCTCTTGTGACCCAAATGGTTCGTACATCATCCATTGGGGTGCATGGCAAGATAAGAACAATTTGGTTGCTTCCTTGTATCATGTGGACTAGGAAAGTATGTCACAAGTTGGTGGAACAACTACATGCTTAGTTAAATCTAATGGACTCACCTAGTTAACGAGTTGATCTCCTAAGGGTAATAGCTGGGTTTAACCTAGAGGGATTATTAATCCAATATGTAGCAAGTGTTAATGCTAGAATGCCTAAATGCAAGTATAACTAGAAAATAATTTTCCTTATTAAATTTCAAATATAGCCATATTTTCTTTTCTTTTAGAGAAGTCCCTAGTTGAGTTACCACTACAGGACCACATTATGGTTTTCACCCTCAGGCGTGGTTTCCCCTTGAATGGTTGGACTGACTTGTTGATTGTTTGGATTCAAAAGTAGTTTTTTAACATTTCTCCTAAAAAAAAAAACCAAATCATAGTAGAACAATTGGATTGGACCAAAAAGGTCAGGATTCTAATCCAGGCTAGGTTTCTGGGCCAGAATCAAGTCCAATTTCCTAATCTAGGAATTGAGCAACAACTTGATTAAGGAACGTGACCAGGTTCTTAGGCTAGAGCTGGGCCCCTCTAGATAGTGGCATTATCTCGAATCCAGAATCCTCCTACTTAAAAAAGAAAATGAAAATAAAAATCAAAATTAATTAGTAGAATTGCAATGATTTTTAGTAGAAACTTGCAAACCAAGTTTACTTCTCGAAACGAGTGATAACTAAAGAAGTGAAAGGACTCCAAGGGATGAAAGCTCACTTCAAAATAATTTTTGAAAGGCCCCTAAGTAATCCCTGGTGTAGGAACCATCTTACTCCTTATACGAATACCGAGGAGCCAAATTTGGGTGCAAAGGCAAGATGCTAAGATGAAATGCATCAGAACATTACCCGTCATCACCGACAACCTCTACTAGCCTATACAAGAAACTACAATCTAATTATACTTAAAATAACAAACATGCACTATATTAGAGTGAGAAATACAAATAATTGTAATCAAAGCATAAGATTACATCTTTGTCAAATCTGGAATCAAATAAATGTAAGGGTAGGAATGTAAAGAGCGAGAGAGTGAGGCAAATAGTTGACTTTTGTCCACGGGATGACCCACCTAATTCACTTGGGAACCCAACAAAAGAACATAACTTCAAGGGTTAAGCCCCTATCATTCTCTTGAGTATTTGAATATTTGCACTCAATTTTTCTCTCCAATATCCCTCGGTCCCTCACTAGTGTTTCTCTCTGATTTTCTATTGCTTCACCTGGATTTTACACTGTGTGCAACCTTTGGCACAACCCCCTTTTAATGCGGCTCAAAATTTCTATAATTAACTAAGAAAAAGGACTCCCACTTTGACTCCTAATAGGCGTAATTCGACGAGGTAGTCTTTCTAGATCAAATTCTATAAATAGAGTTTGATTTGTTTAAGGGGGAAGGGACTAGATGGCTTCGAAGCAGATAATAGAGCCGATTTCTAATTAAGGAACCCGACCAGGTTCTGAGCTGATTTTTTTTTATTTTTTTGGACTCTGAATTTGTGATTTATTTTGCTAGAATCCCAAATGCGTAGATTGGGACATGTTTATCGTTATATATCGGGCATTTTATAAAATTATAGACGTTATTTTTCAGCGTCTACAAATACCTTAAGCCTTCATCAGGTAGCAGACAATTACCAAGAATTCCTTGAAGGATCGATAACTGGACCTACAAAGTCCTGCAAACCTTTTAGCACCGTTTGTTCTCACTTATACACAGTATAGGAAAATTTCAGAAGAAGTCACCCATCTCAAGGCTAATCCACAACAAGCATGTTTAATTGTGGAGTTCTTAAAAATTGGCTCCATGAAAAAGAAGGTGCACCTTTGATGATATAAATAGCTATTTCAAATAGTTTAAACCTTTGATGTAACAACACCTTGGGGAATCATATTCATCCTATTTAAAGACCATAACACCCTTGTTGTGCCTCACAAACCGATTGATTTACGTGTTCTAATGCTTGAAAGTCCATCCTAATATATTTAATATCATCCATAACACCACCAACCCCTTCTCGGGGCATATACAGTTAGCTGGAATAGTTTCAAGAATTGATAATTGCCCCCCCAAATTGCTGCAAGTGTTTTCATCGCGCTTTGTTATTACTCATATACTTCCTAAAAATATTTTCGAGGACGTCAGCTATTCTAAGAATAATTTATTGCAAGCACACTTAATTGTGGATTTCTTAAGAGCTGACTCCCTGAAAAGGAAGAAGTAGCTTTGGTAACATAAATAGCCCTTTCAAATCCTTTAATCCTTTTCTTTAACCATACCTTGGAGTACTACATATGTCATTTCATTTAAGTAGAAATTAGATAATTGAGGAGCGCACCAACTCTATTATTTGGGTAAATTTCTCATGGATTTATTTTGTTTCGTCCTATTTGTGTTATTGTCTTAACTCTTTTATGGAAGTTTCATAATGTACAAAAGGTGAAATGTGTTATTGTGGACATTGTTCATGGAAGTTTGCGCATGGAATTTTTGCATACATTGGATGTATTGTTGTTAGAGTTTCATATTGAACATTTTAGCTATGATTATAAGCTGTTGATTTCCTCTTTTATTTTTTATGATGAGTTATGTGAGGAGCTTCAAAGCATATAAAAATAAATAACCATTGTGTTTTATTTGTAAACTATTACATTGTCTATTCTATATTTATTAAATTCTCCCTTCCACAGTTTATTCTTCGTTTATTAAATTCTCACTTCCATTGGAATGGTTGATATTGTGTGCAACTTGTTATTGTTGTGTTGGTTTAAAATGTATGCATTAATTTATGTTTACATGTGTGTTTATGACAATAGCATTTTGAACCCCCCCTAAAAAACCATGAACAAGTGTGGAGCACTTATTGGAGCATGATGAAAGTAGATGAAAATAGATGCCCTTGTGTAGCAGATGGGTGATGTGCAAGACAACAAAATTAAGTCGCATACTCCTATGTAGAAACTTTTATAAAGAACTCCCAAATATAGGTAAGAAGTGAAACTCAAGACTTATTATGGGGCTCTGTCCAAAGAGCCGAGAGCTTATTACAATGTATTCAATGCTACTAGCATGGACTTGACTTTAAAACAAAAATACCAACTAAAGGGAATTAGCACTGGGTAACTTTTAAGAAGATCTATGTAACATAAACATTTACATTTATTTATGTGTTAAATTTTTATAAAGTTGCATCGTTTACTAAACTAATAAAAGATATATTCCTTTGCAAAATTATCAGCTTTTTGGCTTTACACTCCAATGTGTGTTGTTACGACATTCACACAAGTTCTAGCTATTGTGTGACACAAAATGAGTACCTAGTTGACTAAATTTACACTCCTACTTTGATGATTAACATTGAAGAAGGAGTAGGGAATAATGATGAAGGAGTGGGGAATATGATGAAGTGGCTGACTAGGTGAAACTAACAAAGTCGAGGAAAGTTGTTCCCTATCTAAAACTTTACAAAGAACTTCAAGAAAGCAAAAAAATGAAGGTGGATGCCCAATGTCAAAAAAAGTAAGAAATTCTTGATATTACTGAATAGTCCTCAAGGTTATCAATCTTCAATACCATTTGTGATGCCTCATTTTTTGGGATGCGAGCAGTTCCTCACTTACAATGAATTTAATATTGATAAACTTTTTTTATGTCATTTATCTTTATTTACTTGCCCCCTAATAAGTGTTTATTGTGTATATCATTTAAGGGTCATTTTGCTACATTTTTAGGAGAATTATCTGCTTTGAGTTACCATTTATACTCTTATTCTCGATTTATGCTTGGGTATAGTTGTTTGATGCGTTTTGAAGGAATCTGGACCATTTTGACCCAGTATTTAACCCTCATTTGAGTGTATTTTGACCCCCACGAATGGCCATGAGGTTTTATGCCCTTGGAGCAAGATAAGAGCAGAAATTTGGTTCCAGCGAAGACCAAGGTCCAACCGTGGTGCCTACCATAGACCGTGGTGGGCTGTGTAACTGTGGCCTCTTCATCTTCTCTTTGGCTTTGTGGCTGAAAATCTTCATACTCTTCTTTATAAATTTGTGCCTCAGCAGCAAAACAAGGGGAGCATAGCATTGATTAGTTCATTTCTTTCCCAAATTTTACTCATTTTAGGTAGGATTTTTAGTTTGCTCCTTGTGCAAGTGAGAAATCTTGAGTATGGAGTTCAGTTTCATTGCAGGTTCGAAGACTTTGTTGAAGGCTATCTTTGTCAAGCCCTTCCCTCTCAGATTTTGCTAATTCGATTAGTTAGTTGTTTAATTTTTAATCATGAGTGATTAGTTTTTCTTATCTAGGGATTTGTTAGTTTATGGAAGTGTAGTTGGGTGATGGTTTAATCAATAGAATTGTGCTTTTGTTTCATGATTGGTTTGATTTCGTTTTATCAAGTGGTTATCATGTTGTGAGCGAACCTTTGTCGAAATTTTGCTTGTACCCTTGAAAAATTGAGTGAAGAACTGAAAGGTGAAATTTGATTGTTAGACTACTTGATAAGACCCAATATAGTGATGACTCGAAAAGAGATTTGCATGTTGAAAGGACTAGAAGGTAATCGAAAATATTGAACTTGGATTAAGAAAAATTAGTTTGAAAGAACGATTTTTTCTTAGTTTATTCAATTTGGTTGATTTCGAAAGAATAAACTAAATTCTGGATAGATTGCAATTCCTCGAAATTATCCGATTAGAGAAAAGCGCATTTTAATCATCTTGATCCAATCACCTTTCTTAACCGTGCAAATCCCTAGACATTTCTTTTTTATTGTATTTAGAATTAGCTAATTAGAAGTTGTTAAACCAAATCCACAATTAAGTTATTGCTTAGCGTTTTCTGATAGAAGGGACTCTGTAGATTACTTTGGCCACTGAGGACGACATTTTATCTATACTATGACATCCGTGCGCTTGCGGCAGTGGTCAAGTTTTTAGCCCCGTTGCGGGAGAAAGATTTGTTAACTATTGAGTTAGTCTTATGAAAGTGACTAAGTATTTTATTCTTTTTGGTCTTTTTTTTGTTTGATTGCATTGGTAGTGTTGGTGATAGTGCTTGCAAAAATATTCCCCACTTATGCAAACTCCATTTCTGTACGAACCCGATCCGGAGATCAAGACGACTTTTCGCTTAAGGAGGAAGAAGCAAAAGATTGAAGAACAAAGATGCAAGGCAAGAAGAACTTCAAGGAATATGGCGGGAGGAGGAGGTGATCAAAGAAGGACGGTTAAGGATTTTGTTACCCCTAGTGCTCAAGGAATTGCCTCAAGCATCGCTCGCCCTAACTTTGATGCAAACAATTTTGAGCTCAAGCTGACACTCATTTCCATGGTACAACAATCCTAGTTTGGAGGTACTCCTTTGGAAGAGCCGAATCTACACCTCTCGGTCTTTCTGGATTTGTGCGACACGTTGAAGCTTAACGGAGTCTCCACCTATGCCATTCGACTGCGATTATTTCCCTTCTTTCTAAGGGAAAAGGCAAAAATTTGACTGCATTATTCTTTGCCATCGGGATGTATCACCACATGCGATGAGCTTACTAGAGCTTTCCTTGCCAAGCTTTTTCATCCGAGTCAACGGCAAGTTTGAAGAATCAAATCACCAACTTTACTTAAAGGGATGATGAGACGCTCTATGAAGCTTGGGAGCGGCTTAAAGATTTGTTGTGTTTATGCCTCCATCATTGTCTTCAATGAAGGATAATTATTCAAGCTTTTTATAATGGTGTGACTTAACCTATGAGGTCTACTATCGATGGAGTGGTAGTAGGAACCGTGATGAATAAAAGTGAAGATGAGGCCTATAATTTGATTGAGCATATAGCACTCAACAACTTCGAATGGTCCACGAAATAAGGTTAACCCAAACGAGTTGGAGACAAGCTTCAAGTTGATGCACTTACTTTGATTTTTGCTAAAGTTGATGCTATGACTTAAAGGTTGGACGGTATAAATGTTAATGCTGTGAATTCTAGTGCCCCTCCCCCATGTGAAATCTGTGGTTCTATTGAACATGTGACTTTAAATTGTTAAGTTGCGTGTCCTTTTTCCTAAGACTCAAGTGAAGTCAACTATGTCCAATATTTCAACCCAAGACCAACCAATTTCCCTTACTCTAGTACCTACAATTCAAGTTGGAGGAATCATCCGAATTTCTCATATTGGTCTAATCCAAACCCTCTAAATATGGCCCCAACGAATGCTAGACCAACCCCAAGTTTGCAAGGACCTCCTTTCCTTCCACAAATACCCCAAAGTCGAATTTAGAAGATATGATGGAAAGTATGCTTATGGCACAACAAAAGCAGGATGAGTATATTAAGCAATTAGCCTTTAAGGTTAATGTGCTTACAACTCACAACAAGATCTTGGAAGCCCAAATCGCCTAACAAGTTAGCTTTTCATCTACTCCCTCGGAAAGACTTCCTAGCAAGCCCGAACCTAACCCTCGTGAACATTGTAATTGTGTCACCTTGAAGGAAGAAGTAGAGGACTGTACTGACCCCGAGGGGATACCAATTGAAGAGGGTAGAGAAATAATTATGGTTGAGAGTAAGGAAACGAATGATGGTGGCAAGGCCACCATATTCATAATGAATGAAAGTGTAGAGATCCCCACCATTTTTCCACCTAAGCTTTCTGAACCAGGTAGCTTCTCTATCCCCTGTATTATGCAAAAGGTGGAAATTGAGAGAGCCTTCCGAGATCTAGGTGCAAGCGTCAGTTTAATGCGTTACTTTTTGTTTCATAATCTACACTTAGGGCCATTACCGTTTTTCACTATAGTTAACAAACGGTTCTAAAACACAACCATAGGCAAATTGGAATATGTGCCAGTCAATATATGAGATATTTGGGTAATGGAGGACTTTATCATATTTGATATGATCGAGACCGATGATGCCCAAATTATTCTAGGTGAGCCCTTATTGGCTACTGCAGATTGCTATATTGATGTAAGAAAGGAGCATATAAGTTTTGAAGTGCAAGGGTGCTATGTCGTGTTTTGTCCTATTGAGGAGAAAGTGGTATCTCCTAATTTTTCTTTATTAGATGAATTTGCCCTTCCCTCGAGATTGACATAGAGGATATCTTGAATTGTGAAGATCCTTCTTACTTTGACTGGATTTCAACTAAGGACCCTGACAAAGATATGTTAAGGTGGAGTTTGCTGCTCCTATACCGCCTAACATGCCCAAGGTTGAGGCATATGGTTCTAATGAATCTGCTATTAGCTATTATTGCAGGTTTGCTCAAGCTGTTCTCTCTTCGCCCCGAAGGATTTGATGCAGAATTTGATTTAGGGGTTGAACAAGTGATAGTAGCCAATCTGATGGGCTACGTTAGCGGCTTGTCTTGTATGCCGATACTGCGTTATGGCATAAATTGATGATGATGAAGGCCGTTCAACCAGAGCTTTTAGAATGGTACCTACGAATGAAGAAATTTGACTTTGCGGTACGTGATAAAGCTAATGTCCATACACTCACGGATCCGGGCCAAGCATAGAAAAAGGGTAAAGCTCTTGACCTTAAAAGAGTGCTTCTTGGGAGGCAACCCAAGCCCTTTTCTTTTCTCAGCTTTGATTTTCATTATTTTTTGCAGTATTTCATTAAAAAATAAAATAAACAGAAAAAAAAGAAAAGAGAGACACAAAAAAAGAGAGAAAAGGATAAGAATGGAATAAAGACTAAAAAAAAGATAAAAAAAGAAAGGAAAGAAAAAATAATATATAAAATGAAAATGCATGGCACCATGGCTAGTAGCCCAGCACTACGGGCCGTTTAGTGCCAAACCAGAAAATAAAAAAAAAATTGGTGTCAACAGACACCACAGTCGGCCGGTGGCCACTACCGCAGACTGTGGTGAATTGCTACGGGGCGAGGTCAAGGGCTTTGAATGCGGCGACTCCCCATTTTCCCCAAACTACTTCTTCTTCGAGTCCTCTCTCTACCTCTCTCTTTCTCTCTCTAAACCCACCATTACTAAACCTTCAACCCTGCCTCAATTCTTCACATTTTTACTCCATTTTCACAAAAACTCCTTCATTTTCACTTAATGCTTCTCTTTCTTCCACAAATTTCATCTCTTTCTTCTTCTCCTTCTTCAAACTCATCTCACCTCCACCCATCCACCATAACCATCTTTCTCTCTCTCTAAGTCTTCCTCTTTTTACTTAACTTCTTCATTTTTCTTCCTCAAATTTTATTATTTAGGTTTTAGTTTTAATTTTTATTCCATTTTACCACAACGGCACCAACCAAAAGACAAAGGAGTGTCAAGGAGGTTGGATCATCAAGCCAAGCACCGTCCCGGCCTCAACGAACCACCTGAACTTCCACAAATGCGCAAGCTCAAGATAACATTCTTCACCCTCTTGGTTTAGCTAACATCGGTCATGTTGCTAGATATAACTGTTTGAATGAACACCTGATTGTGGCAACCGGATATTATGATTAGGAATTGTTAGCACATTTAGGAATATTAGATGATATTAGGTAGTTGTTTGCATGTGATGGTATGGGACACTTCACAGAAATAAAAGAGCATACATACCGGGACTTCCTGAGTGCACTCCATGTTGACGTCACTAGAGGGACTCAATGTCAAGCTAGGTACATTTCACTTTATTTGTAAGGATGATTATATGAGTTGAACTTAGGCACCTTTAATAGTATGTTCGATTTTCCACCTACTATGGATTTACCGAACCAACAAGTCCCCCGCGAATTCAACCCAAATGCATTTTGTGGCAAGCTTTCGAGGAGTGTTAGGTATAGCACTGGTTCATCCAAGTGCACACATATTAGGAACCCTTGCATTCGAGTAGCCCAGCATATCCTAGCTTGCTGTTTCTTTGCTCGGAATGATAGTCTGAATGTGCCAAGATTATCTGAGTTGTACTTCTTATCCTGTATGCTTCACGGTGTTCAGCTTGACCCCGGGTCGTTTTTAGCCAGACAATTGTATAATGTTGTTGTTAGCACTAAGGGTAGGGTAGTCATAGGTGGTATTGTGACTACTATTGGGAGATTTGTGGGTATTGAGTCCAACCCTAAGGATAGAGTCTCTGGGTTCGAGCGGCCTGATCAAGCTGCTTTTGAGATCGTGAACTTTTGAAAAGTAGACACTAGGTGATTGTGTTGGATTCACCCTGGGGATCGGCTTTTGCCGCTTCCCAATGCCAATAGAACTACCTTACTTCACCGGGCTAACCTGTATTAGGTACCTAGTGATGTCGAGGTTGTTCAACCTCCACTGCATCCTCCACCGCCTCATTCTAGTCAATCCGAACCTCGCTCTTCCTCCAAACCACCCCCTACTGACTATGCCAACCTGTAAGCCACCCTTAGGTCCATTCAGGAAGAGCGGGTGTCTGTTCGAGCTTATGTTGCTTCTGAGAATGCTGGTCTTCATGATTTCGTCCAAGACCCACACAACGAGCTCTGTGGGATGCTTGATACTTAGCCTTAATATTTACAGGATTATAGGCCTTGTTTAGAGACCTGGTGAGATTGGCATATCTCTTATGCCCAATCACACCATCCTCCTCCCCCACCTCCTTTCTGATTAATTTTTGCTGCTCCCATTTCCTTTCTTTTACTATGTGCCCACATTGAGGGCGATGTGTGATTCAAGCATCGGGGAGTTCATCATTATATTTGGCGTCTGATGCCTTATTTGGTTTGGTGTGCTTGTGTATTGTATATATTATTTATGATCATTTTTGGAGTTTCATTGTAGGCTTTAATCTTATTTGGTTAGAAGCACTTTAGAAGTATATTTATTTATTTATTTTTCCTTTCATTATAGATTGCATTTTAGTTTTTTTTTGTTTCTTTTCATAGTTTTTGCATTTTTAGGATTTTAGATTGTATTTTGTTATTAGGAGCATGCATATTAAAAAAAGAAAGACAATGAAAACAAAAGAAGAAAAAGAAGAAAAAAATTCCTCTAATAATGATCTTTGTAGACTAGGTAGACTTCTTTGGTTGAGTTTGATCCTTTGATTCGCCCAATTGTGCATAAAAATATTTGAGAATGAGTTTACATAATAAGCTTCATGTTTTGACCACATATTGAGTGCGAATTGATTTCCCCGTGACTCTTTACATGAATTTTGGCATGTGTTTACTAATGAGTTAGTTATGACCTTGGTGGATGTTCCGTGAGACTTTGAGCTTTTAGAGACTATTCATCAATTTAGTCTCATGTTTCTTTCATGTGCGACTCTTCCTTGACATCATTTCTCTAGAACTTGCTTTGATTCTCATTCAAAATCACATTTTGCATACGCATTTAGGCAATATGATTGAGGCACTGTTTGACTTGTTAAACCCAATGGCCAAATAGCCACCTTTGTTGCATATTATATCCCTTGCTAGCTAATATAGCCACGTTGAGCTTATGTTCGTTTTTCTTGATTTGACCCTCCTACTATAGCCTATGGCCAAAAGATTATCTCACCCTTAAGCCAAAACTAGAGGAACATTTCATTCTTTTGCATCAAGTTTGATTGGGAACTAGTAAGGTATATTGAGATCTTTTAGTGGATTTTGGTTGTTTGGTGAAGGGAGGTGTGATCTTGATAAATCCCTTGTCCTTTCATACAAAGCCTAGAGAAGAGTTGAGATTCAAAGTTATGTATGAATTTCCCTTGGCTAACTCTTTTGAAAAAAGAAAAAGAAAAAAAAAAGAAAAAACCAAAACAAAACAAAAAAAAGGGAATAATACAGAGAGTGTTTGCCTTGTTGGGATTGTAAATTTGTATGGTTATCAACTATTTGTCTTTTTAATTAGGGATGTATTTTGTTGATGAATTGTAGTGGTTCAGGAAGGATGTTGTATGATGCATTGGAAACGTTTAGCTTTTAGTGTATGGCTTCTAGCTCCACATTTCCAAAACATTTGTTCCCGTCTTACCTTTACACATGGCCCCATTACAACCTTATGAAAGTCCTCATGATTGTCTAGTGTGTTTCCATTTTATTGGTGGCGAATATGAGAATCTTGTTAAGGAAATGGTAGATTTAAGTCTATGGATTAAGAATTGAGGGAACATTTATATATATTCAAACATTTGAGTGATGAGTGCCACATAACTATAATGAGGTTCTACCGGTATTGCTAGTTCTATTTGTTTTATATGTTGAATGATTGTATTTGATGATTTGGGGGGATTGATTCAAATTTGACATTGTGGTATATCAAGTAGTTTTCAAAACGTTCATTCACTAGTCTGTTTGCTAAATGATTTTTGCATCTTTTTGGGGTGACTTTGGATCGGCTTTGCAATTATAATGTTACCTATGTCTATCCTGAGGAGGTTGTGTATTTTTTTTTGTTTTCACGTTGGTCAAGGACAAGCAACAGTTTAAGCATGGGAGAGTTTGATAAGTGCTTATCGTATATATCATTTTAGGGTCATTTTGCCACATTTTTAGGCTATGGTTACCATTTATACTCATATTCTCGATTTATGCTTGGGTATGGTTGTTTGATGCGTTTTGTAAGAATTTGGACCATTTTGACCCAGCATTTGACCCTTATTTGAGTGTATTTTGACCCCTCACGGATGGGCATGAGGTGTTATGCCCATGGAGTAAGAGAAGAGCAAAAATTTGGTTCGAGTGAAGACCACCATCCAAGCATGGTGCCTGCTACGGACCATGGTGAGCTGTGTAGCTATGGCCTCTTCATTTTCTCTTTGGCTGTGTGGTTGAAAATCTTCACACTCTTCTTTATAAACCCATCCCTTAACAACAGAACAAGGGGAGCATAACATCGATTAGTTCATTTTATTCCCAAATTTTAATCTTTTTAGATAAGATTTTTAGTTTGCTTTTTGTGCAAGTGAGAAATCTTGAGTGTGGAGTTCGGTTTCATTGGCGATTCGAAGACTTTGTTGAAGGTTATCTTTGACAAGCCCTTCTCTCTCAGATTTTGCTGATTCGATTGATTAGTTGTTTAATTTTTAGTCATGAGTGAGTAGTTTATCTTGTCTAGGAATTTCTTAGTTTAAGGAAATGTAGTTGGATCATGTTTTAATTAATAGAATTGTGTTTTTGTTTCATGATTGGTTTGATGTCGTTTTACCAAGATTATCGTGTTATGAGTGGATTTTTGGCCAAATTTTGCTTGCACCCTGTTGGGCACAAATTTAATGAAAATAAATAATATGCACAACATAGCTTTCCGACGTATAAAAAATGTATATATACACATCGGTTTATTTTTAGCACGACCCTATTCAAGAGGAAAAACCTCCTTAATTACGTCTCCCGTCTCGGAGACCACCTTTTGATTCCGATTCGTTCTATTTTATTATTTTCTTTCTCTGTTCGTTTTATTTTATATTAATGAGACTTTATACAATTTGGATTGATCTGTACATTGTATGCTGAGTCACCCGTTATCCATAACTTAATTGCATCAGATAGTGGTCGTATAGGCACCTTCTAGGAAGGGTACTACACGTACACATTCTTCATATGCAGGTTATGGCACAGACAATTTTATTTGATTTGGAATTTGGGTTGCACTCACTTATTTATCGTGAGTTGCCTATGTACCTCTTTTATAGAGGATCAAACCGGCCGTAGTTCTTCAATTTTATTTGAATTTTATTTCAGTTATGTTATCACCTTAATTTAATTTTTAAGTTTTTATTTTGGACTTTATTATATGTGGACTAATTTATTGCCCACAATTTTGATTTAAATTTATCATTTGATTTTGTTTTTTAAACTTTTAGTGGCTAAGTTATTTTTATTATTATTTTTAGTCGTTTGCAACGATTTTCGTATTTTCCGACTCACACCATTTTTTTTAGGTCGGTCATTTTATTTTGTTTTAATTTGTGATTGCACCCAGAATTTATTTACATGTTTCCTACATACCATCAGTGGGATCAAATCGACGTAGTTCTTATCCCGAATTTTATTTAGGCTTACGTCTCGGAAAGGGGAGAATTAAGTAGGCTTGGTTGTATGTTTGGCTCGAGTACGATCCATTTTGCCATACTTATTATTATTATTTTTTTAACAGGGCTTCGACTTTTTGAAAAAACTCCCTATTTAATTTGTTTTTGTTACGTAATGTGTAACAAAAAGTTACAGGACTGTAACTTTAACCTTTTAAAGAGAGGGAAAATAAAAAAGGCTTATTTTGGTCCATTTCATTGACTTGAAAATTTGAGGGGGGTCGGTTTGAGCCCGTTTGAGGACTTCAATCTAGACTGAATTCGACAAAATTTTATATCGAGCTTCCTACGTATCCTTAGTGGAATCAAGTCATCGTAGTTCTAATGCCAAAATTTAGTTTCTTACTCTCGCATCCTGGACAAATTTGCCAAGCTTATACATATATTGGGCTTGGGTTTGGTTCATTTAGAGATTTAAATGTCTTACCTATTTCAATCTTTAAAATGGGCAAGCTTTGCCTGGCTTTTAAACGTGCTGCCCCAGATGCATGATCAATAAAATTTTTTTCCGTTTTTTTTTAAGTTATCCATTATTTTTTTTACACACCCTCCTTTTTTAACTTACTAGATAACAGAGGATAAGAATTGGATTTGAAAATAAAACCCTAGGAAACGTTAGACACTCCCTCTTTTTATTATCATTATTATTTTTCATAGGTTTGTAACCTAATCGAAGTCAATTGTTAAAAGGATTATAAAAGCGATGGACTCGTTCTCCGCTTTTCAACTCTTAGAATCCGTCAGACTTTCACCCTAGCGACTTGCTATAACACACCGGTTTGAGTCGACTGGAGTATTACGGAGCCTAGTTTCTTCATCTTCTCGCTAAAGGTTTGTTCATAGCAATCTCCTTGTAAAATTTAAGAAGATTGAAAGTCCTCTTTTTTTTTTGTTTAGTTATTCTGGATTGAGTTATAAAGATGTATTAAGATCCGCAAGGATCCTTACTTTGTGAGTTTGAAAGGACTCGAGATCTGCAAGGATCAACATTCCACAAACTTATAGAGGCTGGATGCGTTGGATCATTGGAATTAGACTTGAATCTCCTTCAAATTTGAGAGTAAACAAGAACTTAATTTGTTGTATCTTCGGTTATACTCCCGAAGTCTTTCATGGACTTATAAGATTACGATGAACAATTTGACTTGGATCAAACACATTCATATGAATAAAACCCCCATCTTTTTTTTTTAGACCAAACTGCGTTACCAAAAATTTTAGGGGGTAAAATTAACCGCATTAATCTTAATCAATTTGATCTCTTGTCAATAACCATCGTCATACATTGACAAGTTTGGGATGAAACCTTCAGATTCCATCTTGACTTCTGCTTATTCAAAGGCCAAATTATTTAGGCAAACATAGTAGTGCATGCATTGACACCAACGTTGTGACATTCAATATTCTATCACTTTAATCTTACTTGTTTGCTTTTGCCCTCAACATATGCCAAAACTCACATCGACTTTTCCTGTTAATTTATATGGGAAACCCCTCTTTTCTTTTCTTTTTTAAAAGCACCTTACGGCAGATGCATTTTGTAGAACAAGAACCAAGTTATAAAATAGGAGCAATTTTGTGAGAATGCTCATCCTTGAGACTATTTTCCTTTTTTTTTTTAACAAAGCAACAACAGTTGCAACTTGCCTTTCTTGCTCCCCTTTGACTTTTTTTTTTAATTTGCTTTCTTCATCACCCTTTTCTTGTCTTGCCTGCTCTCATATTACCGCGTTAATCAATGGACACTAATTAATCCCCAGCAACTACTTAATGGACAATAACACATGATCGATCCATAATTTGCCAAATCAGTTGTGAAAATTTTAGACTGAGCATACTTCACAAAATTGATTCAAGCAATACAAGTTTCAATTTGTGAGGCTTCATTGGCTTTGACAGTTTGCTGAAACAGAACCAAGTTTAAAATTATGACAATTTTATATGGTTCGACTAAGTTCGGAGTCCTCTGAAGCTCCATTATTGTTATTATTTTTGGGTCCTCATGAACCGGAGCTCTTTAAGAAATTTTTTTGTGGGTCCTTTCAAACCCATGATCCTGACAAATCAAATTTTGTGAGTTGTTTTAGACCCGGGATCCTTCTAGATCCAAATTTGTGAGTATTTTCGACTTTAAAATTTCATGATTATTCCATTTTGATCCTTTCGAATCCATAACGGGTCACTTGATTGTTGTCATATTCCTAGTTTTGATAGAGTTATGGAGGATTCTTCAAATCTTCGACTTCGATTTATAAACAGATATTATTGTATTACCTTTTAGTATAGTATTCTTCCTCAAAGTGCTTCTACTTGCTCTGTTTCTGCCGGTAGCTTGCAGTTTGATGATATTTCTTCACAGTTTGCTCTATTTTTCTTGCTCTATGTGTTCCGTTTGTTTGAAACACCATGATATATTAGCATCTGTTTGATGTGAACTCCTTTCTATTTTCAATCTCTGTAGCTTTTTTTTTGTTGAGTTTGTACCCTTCTTAATACCTCCTTTTCTTCCTCGATTCTTCACAAAGTGTCCCCTTTTGTGTGAAAAGACTGAGGTGATAGTTTATGAACCTTGGGGATAACCACCCACTACTTGGCATGCAACTAATTTAAAGGAAGTGGGGGAAAGCATGGGCTGGTTTGTTTAATTTCTGTTAAATGCAAACGCCCATTTCTCGCTACAGTATATTCCACCACCTTTTTTTTGGTGCAATGCTGGGCTTATATATCCCCATGAACATGAGCAGTAACAGAAGTTTTTAATTGACTTGGGTATTTCCATTGAATTCCACATAAGCATCTGAATTCTTGCAACCTTTTTTTTATGTAGGAAAAGTGAAAGGGATGATCTTAAATTTTATTTGATTTTGAGTTACCATTGAATGAGTATAAAAGGGTCTAATTTTTAGAGACCTTACTTTAATTTATACTTACAAAATATCAACCACTTCTCTTGCAAGTAAATACAAATTTCGATAAATTTATATTCATTAAAATTTAACGCTCAACACACCCTTGAAACAATTAAGTGAAGAATTTAAAGGTGAAATTCGATTGCTAGACTGCTTGATAAGACCCAATATAGCGATGACTCGAAAGAGGGTTTTGCATGTTGAGAGGACTAGAGAGTAACCGAAAATATTGAACTTGGATTAAGACAAATTAGTTTGAAAGAACGACTTTTCGTAGTTTAGGCAATTTGGTTGATTTCAAAAGAATGGACTAAATTTTGGATAGATTGTAATTCCTCAAAATTATTCGATTAAAGAAAAACGTATGTTAATCATTTTGATCCAATCACCTTTTTTAACTACATAAATGCCTAGGTGTTTCTTTTTGATTAAATTTAGAATTATTTAATTAGAAGATGTTAAACCAAATCCTCGATTAAGTTATTGCTTAGCATTTTCTGATAGAAAGGACTCGATAGATTACTTTGTTCCCGGAGGACAATATTTTATCTATAGTACGACACCCATGCGCTTGCGGCAGTGGTCACCCCCTAAGAAACATCCCAGGTGGTCACCCATTATAAGGGTTCCCCACGCTTGGGCTACTTTAATGGCAGTCTTTACATTTTCCTTAACGTATTCTTGGCCATGAAGTTATCATGAGTGAGCTCCCTAAAACATAAGGTGTATATGTGGTGATATAAGTGGTGTACCAAATATTTTGACCGTCACTTATGATACTCTACTTGGGGTATTACATTCATTTTTATGTGGAAAAAAAAAATAGCATTGTTCTACTGCATAATAAAGTGATCAACTTTGCCATCCCTATGACTAGTCGTCTACTCTCAAGTCTTGCCTTAATAGGCACAACTCTTCATGAGTAATTACCTAGAACAACTTTGATGATTGGGAATTGGTGTTACAAAACATCACAAGCCTCTCTTAACATTTTTTTATCCTCACTTACATGTTGCATAGACAACTTTTGAAGGGGTCGCACATCCTTATAAGAGTGGTCCACATGAAGCATGCTTGAAATTATTAAGAGCGAGTTTTTTTTATAAAAAGAAAAGGTTCAAACTTAGTAACATAAATATTTACGTCAACTCTTTTGAGCCTCACTTTGAAAATTAATATTGAGAACTCAAAGTATAGGTTCTGATTTCCAAGGGTGTGGGGAGATCAAAATGTCTTCACTCTTGCTGTTGGAAGCACTCGTGCTAACAGAATGACCGATATCAAGAGGCCTACAAAAAGTTTATAGAAAATGTTTTGTCGAGTTAAAATCTTTTGGAACACATTGTAGTAATGAAAGTATTAAATATTAGTGTCAAGGAACATTACAAAATTAATGAATAATTGAACAATATGGAAACTAGATGTAATCAATGTTAAGAGAACATACCTACTAATAGAACTGGTCAACAAGTGTGTTAATGGTTTGATAGTTAAACCATTTTGGTTTAGATTAGACCGATTGAGCGGGTTAGCCACTGAGCCAGATTGAACTAACTAGACCTGGTTAACCTCATCACCAACACCCATGATATTAATTAATAAAATGTACTTGACCATCGCAAGTACCTATAATATTTAGTATTTGGTGATTATCACTGGCCTGCTTGGCAGGTTTCGACAATGATCAGAAATCATGGTTCGTCCTCAAACTGGATATGGAAAAAGCATATGACCGAGTTGAATGGGCCTTTCTATTTGACAGCCTTCAAAAACTTGGCTTTCATGACAAATAGATTGACTGGATCAAGCAATGTGTGACTACGGTGTCCTATTCAGTCGTTGTCAATGACGAAGTTTTCGATTTTTTTAACCCTACCAGAGGTTTGCGACAAGGGGACCCTCTCTCCCCATATCTTTTTCTTATCTGCATGGAAGGGCTAATAACATTACTTCATCAAGCAGCTTCCACAGGAAAAAGTGGCACTGGCTTCAAAATAGCACCCCGTGCAATGAAACTACCATGTCTCTTCTTTGCGGATGATAGTCTCCTCTTTTGTCAAACAAATCTTGAGAAAATGCCAAAAACTTCATGGCATCCTTACCTCCTTCTGTCACAATTCATGACAACTTATTAATTTTCAGAAATCCTCTCTCATTTTCTCTAAGAATGCCACTTCTCAAGTTCGACAAATGGTTTCCTCTGTTTTTAATATTAAGCATCATGACAATCTTGGCAAATATCTGCCTTGCCCCGTGTTTAAAGGACGACCTAAAAATGATACGTTTGTAGATTCTGTGAACAAAATGGCAGCCAAGCTTCAGCGCTGCAAAATTAAGAATGTCTCTAAAGTAGGCAGAGTAGCATTAATTCAGACAAATCTTGAATCCATGCCTACACATACGATGCAGTGTTTTCAATTACTGTATTCCGCGAGTAGGAAAATCGACCAGATTAGTCGTAATTTTTTCTGGTAGAAATCGGATACACATAAAGGATTACCAATGGTTGCTTTGGATAAGATATGCAAACCAAAATCTCTTGGAGGACTTGGTCTAAGAAAGACAGAGGAGGTTAATGGCGCCTTCTTGAGTAAACTAACATGGAAACCATTTCATAAGGACTGCCTCTGGTATGAACAAATGGCGGCTAAATACCCTCTTGACGAAACATTTTTTGCTGCTAAACCCCATATTACTGATTCTTGGGCATGGAAGTGTATCATACAGAATTTTCATCAATTTCATAAAGGTCCACGATGGGTTGTTGGTGATGGTATTTGCATTAATTTCTGGTTGGACAGATGGTGTGACCAAAGCAATCTAGCTGATGTAATGTGTATTACAGACACCACGGTTTTTGATAAGACCCTCACCGTTTCCCAGTTCATCCTCCCAAATATGACTTAGGACGTCCCAAGATTACAACAACTGGTACATACGAACTGCCTTCAACTGATATTGGCAACCCTAATACCGGCTAACCCTATCCCTGACTCGATCTATTGGGGACTCTCTGGTAGTGGCGATTTCTCCACCAGAACTGCCACTTAGGCTGCCCGTGGGCTTGATTTGTGCAAAAAACCTTTGTGGGAATTTAACTGGATTTGGAAGCTGGACATTATGCCTAAATTAAAGATATTTCTGTGGCAAATATGTCGCAATTCATTACCAACTTGAGAATGTTTGTTTGCTAGGGGCTTGGATGTTGACCCTCATTGCCCCCATTGTCAAACTGCTATTGAGGACGATGAGCATCTATTTTTACGATGCCCGAATGCTCACCTTATATGGCAACTAGCTCGTGATCACAACTGGATCACGACTGATGCTTTTTCTCGCTCTCCGACCACTCTACCAAACTGGCTTTCTCACATGAAAAGGTCTTTGGATGCCACTATGCTCAACAGAATTGTTGCACACCTGTGGAGCATGTGGAAGACCAGAAATAATAAAGTATTTAGGAATGAAGATGTTAGTTCGTTTGTCTCCCTTATTCGAGTGAAACGTGCCAACGCCGAATGGCATGTAAGACATAAATTTTCAAATTCTTTTTTTCCACACTCATCAACCACCCCAAATCTCAACCATAAGCGAACCAGATGGATCTCGTGGCAGAAGCCTCATGGAGGATTCGTTAAAATCAACTTTGACGGATCCAAGAGTTCGCAGGGAGCAACTAGAGGATTCATCATTCGTGACTGGAAAGGAAGATTCATTCATGTGGAAGCATTTCACCTAGGAGCAGCTTCAGTCCTAGTTGTCGAGGACACAACCATGCACAATGGAGTACAAGCAGCCATACATGCAGGATTTACAGATGTGCAAATCGAAGGAGATAATAGTATTCTCATACAAGCAGTCCAAGGAAAAATTCATACACCATGGGAAATACAAATGCTAGTTCATGACATCATTACCTTTATCACTCGATTCAACAATGTTAGCATCAAGCACACTTTTAGAGAAGGAAATAGGGCCGTCGACTGGTTGGCCAAGTGTGGGCTGGCTATGCATACTAAGAGGTTATGGTCTTTGGTTCCGCCTAGGGACCTCCGTTGTATCCTCAAGGAGGATAATTTAGGTCGAACCCTTGAGAGAAAGGTGTCCTAGATTGTATTGCCTTACCTTTCTTACCAAAAAAAAAACCTATAATATTTAGTATAGCCATATGATTTCAATATGTAAATGACGATGATATTTTCGCAATGAATTAAGAGTTTTTTTTGTTTGCGTCATTCTTTATTTTTTCTAAAAAAGGAAACTTAGCTCACAATGGCTCAACAATCCATTGTCTTCACCATTGAAGCTACAGTCATCTCAGAAGTCCTTCATCCACTACTAATATTTAATTTCATCCTTTATAATGCCCTAACCATTAAGCTGGACTATGACACCATCATTGTCCAGTCTCTTTTCATCTCTATCTATCTGTGCCTCCTTACTTTCAGTTCTCATATCTCGATCCCTCCCCTAAATCCAATTGAATGTCGTGATGATTTGTCATTGGCAACTAACATCAAGATTTTGATGACTGGCCTAAGCAAAAGAGAGTAGTAAAGCACTTACAAAGCCTCCCCGCTATTAGAAACAAAGATATGAGTACTACTAGAGTGGTGGTCAATGAGTCATAGAGGCTTCGGCCACCAGAATATGAGAAATTACAGTCAAACTGCGGTTATCCTAAGTTTGATTAGCCCCTGGGTTTATGGAGTTTGATGTGTTCACTCCAGTTCAATAGTGCAAGCGAAATGAACCATTTTTTGAACCATTCTACTTATTGGTTACTGGTCCAATCGATTTAACCGGCAAGTCCGGTTCAATTTTCGTGACATTAGGTCTAATGCAATTGTATTAATAAATATAGCAAGACTCCAATATTACCTAGTATGCAAGTCAAACAACACTAGCGTTTATTGAGTCACTAATAGCTAAAGCGTAAACACTAGCTATTTAAGAACTACTGTTGGGTTTGTTTTAAATACCTTTGCCGATTTTGGAAATAATTATTTTCGCTTTTTGGAGATTAATGTTTGGTGTCTAAGGCTCAAGTTATACGACTATAGTTTGTCCTTGGTTATCCTAGATTTCTCTTTAAATTCTAAGTATGGTGGCCAATCGATGTGCCTCTGGGTGCCTAATGAGATTTCTGCTATGAACATAATTGCACTATTCTAGTTTAGATTGAGAGTTCTTTATGAAGGTTTTTGAGATATTGTAATCTGCTCAAGTAATTGATGTTGTTATGATTAAGAACTATTCTCTCCTTGTTTAATCTCACAGAGCGTGGCTTTGTAGAGTGGATCTCATTCAAGAAATTGCCCTTGTAGATTGCTGTTACATTCTCATTATCACAGTAGATTTTATTATTGTTGCCTATGGTTTTTCTTGTTTTGGATTTTCCATGTTAAATTTGTTCCTTTTTGATCTTGCTATTATCCTAGACCACGAAAAACTTCTAAGTTGACCCATTTCTCTCATACGTTTCAAGTATCTCATATCCTGTCTAATCATCTCCTTTGCCCCTCTTATATTTCAAAAGGTTAATTATCTTGCTACTCTACATAGGTGCATTTGTATCCGTTCTTTTGCTATGGCCAAATTATATAAGTCTTGCTTCCCTTGTTTTATCCTTTATGGACGCCACCTTTACTATCTTTATGTTCACTTCATTTCTAATCATATCAAATCTTATATAACCACACATCAACCTAATCATCTTCATCTCTGTTACCGTCAATCTTTGAACATAAGTGTTTTTTATCATCTAACACAACAAGTTGTGCGATAACATTGGCATGACAACAATAGAGTACACTATTGGAAATAATGGCATTCAACCAGCTTCCTTTCATTCCTTCACATTGTCCTTCACGGGAGGTTTAACAATCTCTTGTGGGGTATATATCACTCCATTTTCTGGTTTAAAAGATTAGAAATTCAATTTTTTCAACTTTAAAAAGATTAGAAATTCAATTTCACTTTTTCCAATTTTAAAATTAATTAGGAAAAAATTAACTAGATAGTTTATCCTAGAATTTGAGAAATTATTTAAAGGTTGATGCCATGAATTTAATTTTTTCATTTTTAAAAGATTCGAAATTCAATTTCACTTGCTACAGACCAACCCTTGAAAGTTTCATGCTTAACTGTGAATTTCTAGATAATATTGATGTGTGACTGTGATGGGACGGTTGTATATCTGTTCACGTATTAAATAGAATATGGATATTAACTTGATTATTTGTACTAGAACAGAAAAAATAGGGGGAAAATTGGCTTAAATTTGGAGTTTTCTTAAATTAATACACTATTTGAATTATCATGAAGCAATAGATGGGATAAAATTTCTAAAAATTTTAGCATAGGTGCTTTACGATATTTTACAATTTGTGATGAATTTCAATGAATTTTGGATGTGTGTTTGCTGAGTTACAAATTTTATTACAACTGCCCTACTTAATGCATGATTCTGGTCATTGCTTCAATTTGTGTGAATTATTGGCTCGAAATTTTTTTTTGAAAAAGTTTGTTGTAGCTTCTCCATAATTGTTGTCCAATGTATGCAAATGCTTGTGAATTTCAAAAGTGTATTTGCTAAGTTATATGTCCATGGTATGATCTATGGTTATTAATGACATATTTAGGTGTATTTTATATGCAAACATGTAAGACAGTTGTGGATATGGTTTAAATATATTTAAAAATGCATGTTTGATAAACCTCTAATTTCACCATTTGGACCCTTAATTCCACAAACTTTTTCCATATATTCCTTAGGAATAGTGAAAGATTTGACAAAATTTGCTCCTCTTTGCTTATAATTATCTAATTTGGACTTATTCTCCTATTTGTAAGTGTATTGGCCTTAATTAGGAGGGTTTCGACGGTTATTGGCTCAAAAAGGGGCAAGGAGTGATGTCACAGGAAGGAAGAAGGTTCAAAGATCAAATGCAACGGTCAAATGCTTAAGGAATCAAGGGGAAGACACTTGAATGGGCAGTCATCGAGTCTAATCTTAGATTTACTAAGGTGACTATAACTGATCACTCTTACACTATTCTTGTGATGAATCGCTGTTGCACACCTCACTTAAAAAAAAAGTCACTTTTACCAACACGGCTTGTTCTGTTGGTATAAGCCCTTTTTTTGGTGGTAAAAGGTTTTACCAAGAGATATTTATTTGTCACTAGACAGTTGGCAAAATTCTCGTGGTAAAAGTTTTACCAACCGATATAAAAGTTTTGTTGGTGATATTATAGCTACAAATAAAATATATAATGGCAAAGGTAAAACTAACACTTCTGTTTCTGGTTGCAAAACTTATTACGACACTGTTTTTCTACTGGTATTGACTTCCATTGGTGAAACTTATATTGACAAATAACTCTTGTAGAAACATTTCCCTATAATCCGTTTCTATTGGCATTTAGATATAGTTCCCTCTTGTTGTCTCCCCCCCCCCCCCCAAAAAAAAAGACTCAAATTGCACACATAACAAGTACGAAAATGAATTATCAATGCAAAAGTAAAATATAGGCAAAAATTTAAATAGAAAACCTCAATTTTATTATATTGAAGGAGTTGTTTACAAGGTTATTACAAAATTAACACCCATAAACTAAGTACATTTATTCAATTGACTAAGAACTGCTAGTAACAACTGCTGTTGGTGACAAAATTTCAAGGCTAATCGGCAATGCTGGGATCCATTCTCACCACTGAATGAAAAACAACCAATTTTAAGCATGCCTAGGAAGGTTTGCTTCCATATATATGTGATGACGTTGGCGCCCCATATATATGCCTTCGAACTATTGGATCATTGAGTCCATCTGCATTAGAGAAAGAAACACATTTGTATGCGTAGAGAATAGGAAAACGTAAGACCGTATAATGCATAGTAAAAGACAAGAAAGAAAGGTAAGGGTAAATTATTGAACAATGGAACGACTTAGCTATTCCATTGTAGTAGCCAAGACCATATATATGAGGCCACATTCACACAAGAATTACAATAAAGGTTGGTTACAGGAAAGAAAATGGTCTAATTGACAAGTTTAATCTAGCAAGGGACTTTATACCGGGTTGGAATGGTTCCTTGATAGGCTCAAGTAATCACAGTCAAAAAAATCAAACAAGCCAAGGGAAAGACCTAATTAAATTAATTTCAACCTATTTACACCAAACAAACAAATGTTAGTTTGATCTCTAAAAAAAACAGTATGAAGAAAGCTACTAACAATGATAGTCCTAACAACATGGCTACTCTTCATCTTCAGCAAGTTGCATAGGCGAATTTAACAAGATGAAAATGGTCGAAATGACTAAAGTTAAAGACAGAATCATCTCATAGCTAATACATGGGATTGAAGTGATTTAAGGGGAGGCAGGGGAAAATGAGTCTGGACTAAAAACTATTTCAGCGCTATGTAAAAGGCATTAATAAGATCTAGTACTATAATGTAGGTATGGGACCAAGCTAATAGCATGCAATTGACATTGCAGTGATCAAATCTTTACACAACAGGTCATCTTGCAACTCAGTCTCCAAAATAGGTATCTTGAAGTCTAAAAGCAAAGCTCGTACAAAAACTTGAGAGAAACCAAGACCAAAGTGCAAAAAATGGCAAAAATAGGCACAGGTACCTCAATGATGATTACACTACTAAAGCCAGTGAAAGAGATAAAAAAAAAAAAAAGTCTAATCCTGTAAAATGTGCATTATATCGTAGCCAAACCTCCCTCCCCAATAAAAGAGGGGAGACGAAAAGAAAGCTAGATAAGCAAGAAATGTAGGCATGGAAAAGAACATCAGTATAATTAGGAAACAATCTCAAGGACAATATAGTAACAAGCTACCATAGAATGATTATAAGAATCCATATTTGAATACGTGTTTTGCCCTTTTATATTTATCATTTTGTAGCAACCTGTGAGACTAATTGGACATGTATCAAAATACACCTAACAACTGTGCAAAAGAGGTGTCTAGGAGAATATAAGCATTGATTAGATATTAACTCTAATGACTAGAAAAATTAGAGTGCTGAGACTAAACAACAATCCCTATTCTCTATGCCACGGAAAGAGGCTTCACCTTCAAGTTACAACTAATTCCCAGGTGGCACTACCTCTTATATTTTACCTGGAATGTTGACAATTTGTAGACTCAAAAGTAAGTTCCATCTCAAATTATTGCCAATTTGTTGTTAGTTAAATTCTCATTAAAAAATGGTAGGATTTAAGAAAGCATTTAAAAATTGAACACCTTAATTATGTATGATATAGTAAATGGAAGCATCACCACAAATAACTTCTTTTAAGGGTGGTGCAATGGGCAGTAGCTAAGTACACAATTAGAGTGAATAGCATAGGTTGTCTTAAAACTAGTCTAGTCTTTAAACCTCCAAAATATTCCTGATGGCACCAACTCTTCACAAAAATATAAGGTAGCAATCAAGAAATAGAAATATTAAGTAATGTCATAGATATGTCTATCTACACGCCATGATTCACCCAATTTGTACAGAAATCAATTACAAGAGCCACAAAGCATCCAAAACAATCTAACATATACTGGACCCAGCACAAAGCCATTTCTATGTGCTTAGTGGCACACATGATGTACATTAGGAATTGGTCCTTGTCCACATAATAAAGAATATCAATTTGCAATATACAAACATGTTAAAAGTGATGTCGCGTACCATGTAACAAATTGAAATCACGAGGGGTGGCACAAAAGCCATCTCGAGCAAAAACAAATGCTAGTACGATTGACACAAGTTAATCAGGAGGCCATGGAGCGGACAAGAAAGGATAGGGTATTTCACAATAAGACAAAATTCAAAACTGTAATAAGCAAAAAAAAAAAAAAAAAAGCCAAGCCAAAGCATTTGGGATGTGATTTTGAGTCCCTTGTTTTTCTAGAGTCTCGCCCATCTTGTTATTATTGACTTTTCCAAAATCATCCTTACTTCTGAAGACGTAGGAATTATTATTTTCAATTGCCCTACACCATCTACCGTCATTGCATATAAAACCTTAGGGAACTTTAATCTATCATTCGATTGAAATATAACTTATCTGGTAAATTCAATTTGTAAATCGGTTAAGGTTTCTAAAAACCTTCAGATATCATTAGCTAAACTAAAAAGGAGTGCAAACTCATAAGTTGGATAGAGCAACACTCAGATTTATCATACAAAAAACTTAAAGACTAATTTTGGTTACCCATTCAAAATTGTGTCAAGCGCTAAACTAAAGCCCTATAGAGATTATGGGCGGGAAGCAGGGGTCGATGTGGGGGTCTAGGGTCACGAAAATATGAAATCAAGAACATTTGAAACCACCGGAATAGATAAGGGTGGATTTGGCTCGTCTATCCGAATACTTAACTTCTGCAATCAACCCAGTTGGTGGTGGCCGGCGTTGCGTCCGTAGCCCCAATCTTTCTTCTCTCATGGAGTAACGGGAGGATTAGTTTTTAGGGTCAAGTCAGAAACTTCCAGTGCGTGAAGGGGCATCTTTTATTTAAAACTAAGTGAATAAAATCACATAAAAGTTAATGAAAATTTTGAGTTATACCAACAGATTATTTTTTTTTGGGGGGTAAAAGTGTTGATGGTAATAACTCATTTTTACCAATAGTTTCTACTAAATACGATGGAAATGCTCTTGTATTTTCGTATGTACCGTTCCCTCCAAATTAATACCAATATATTTTTTTTATCTATTGTAAATACTCATTTTTGCCTACAGATAATATATCTGTTTGTAAATTTCTGTTGGTAAATGTCTATTTTTTGGAGTGCCTAGTGTCAATATAATTTAGTCTCATCCTGTTCGCTACTCAAGTGGTAGGGTGATTACCTATTTGGCTAGGCAAACCAGAAGTCTGTGACATTTCAATTTGCCTAACATGCGATAGTAAATAATGATCATTCAAGAAAAGAAACATTAGCCTTTATTACAAAAATGCTCTTTACAAAAGAAACATGACCATAACATAACAAGATATACCAAGCACTGAACCTTGCGAATTATTAGACTCAACAAATGTTTAGGGATTGCCAATAATTTTGCTAGCATATATACTTAATGGCAATTTTCTTTGTCTTTATGGTAACAAGCAACATACTCTGCCTCCACCCACGATTGTACAGAGCAATTTTGCTTCTTACTGCACTATGATATGACATCCTATTCGGGGTGAATACATATCCTGAGATTGATCTAGATTGGTCCAAATTAACACCTAATCAGAATTCCAGTATCCTCTCTACCCTAGATCCACACCTTGATAGCAATGGACCATGTTGGTAATATCGGGGAGATAACGCATGATTTTATTGACGACTTACTAGTGCACAAACCGAGGGTTACTCTGGTGATGACTTACTAAACCAATCACAAAGTAAATGTCAAGCCTTGTGCATAACATGGTGTACATGAGCTTCACACGACATTAGAAGAGAACATTGCTCGTCTTCTCTATTTCATCATCTTTTTTAGGGCATTGGCTAAGATAAGGTTAGATCCTTCTCAAGTAGACTGCCTATGGGATTGGAATTATACATTAGAAAACATTTCGAGATTTTTAATGCATGCTTCCTAGACATACCTAGAAGCTTCTTGGGAAGGTTTATGACTATTTCTACTCCTAGGACATACCTGGCATCACCTGTATCTTTCATCTCAAAGACATAAGACAAACATTTTTTAGTGGCTTCGATTATCTCCAAGTTGCTCTCAACTAGAAACAAATTCTCTTGGTTGTTTTCTTGACATACACACAATGGTCCTCTGAAGCCATGGATAAAGCAAATGAAGTAAGGGTACATTGAATCTAATGTACTAAGATCTGAAAGATTGCTTAAGACCATATCTAGACCTTTTAAGATGACACATGTTATCTTCTTAACTGTTTAATACAAAATGATTGGGTTGGTCCACATAGATCTATCTCCCATGGTTACCATTAAGGAAAGTGATCTTTACATCCATTTGGAAAAACTTTAAGTCCAAATGGGCAACTAAGGCTAGGAGTAGGGGAAAAGAAGCAAATCTCTCCACAAGAGAAAATGTCTATTTATTAATGACAGATGGAGTCCTCAAACTCCCAAGATCAAAGATAACAAGGAAAATAATCACACCAAAGGATGCCTTTTTTGGAATTAATCTCAAATAACTAATAAGATTCTGAGTTTTAACCCAAGGTAAGAGCCAAAAGATAGATAAAACACTTCCTACCAAGTTCATCTTTTAAAGGCTCGTAGACACCCAAGAAGTATTCTGAAGGAAAGACTCAAAACTTTGCACCAAATTCCTCTTCTAAAGGCTCTTACCCACCAAAGAAGAATCCTAAAGCAAAGACTCTACTCACCACTCTTAATTAAAGCGATAAAGCAGTTGAGATTTTAGTGAGCGAAAATGACCATATGCCTTTCCATTCATAATTCAACTTAAGCTTGGTTTACATGGAGGTATTAGGGTCTATAAATACCCAAATTGGGGGGTTACCTATTATAGTAGTGGGACAGGTGTACCAATGGGGGGATTACAAATTATCTTTGGAAATAAATCAAATTATGAAAATAATTACAACGAAGGTGAGCGATGAATGTCATATTTCCATGGGTTATTTGAGTGTTTAGGTGTGATTTATGGGATTTAGATGCTTAACTATATGATTTATGGCCCTATTTCTCTATTACGCTTGGTTTCTCTTATTTTGAGATATTTTGTAGGTTTTAACTTTGTGAGCCAAGTTACGTTAGTGGAATGAAGATTTTGAAGCCTTATGGATCAAAGAAGATAGCAAAAGAGGCTCAAATACACACAATACGGTCCAACCGTAGCCTGTGACATAGTCTAGGAGGTCCCAAGAGAAGCAGATCAAATGAGGAAGAGCCAACCAGCATAGAGGGCACCACAGATGGTCCGTGGTGGACTCCTTTCCCTCGGATCATCATGTTTTCTTGTGACTATTCGACTTCCAGGTGGTTTATATTCCATGTTTTCTAGCAACTTTTCGACTTTTAAGCAGTTTTTATGTTTTGGTAACATCATATTTGCTATAAAAGGCCTATTTTGAGCCTCATTCCACCTCTCCATCATTCCATTTTCCTCTCTTCAGCTTCATCAATAAGATTAGAATTTAGATTAGAGAAAGAGAGAGTGAATTGAAGTAAAGATTTGGAAGGATTCCATGCAGGGTTTGCAATCGATAGATTCAAGCGTGTTATTTGGCTCAACATTTCTTTTCTCTTCTCTTCTCTTTTCTTTTCTTTTGTTTTCTTCTCTTCTCTTTTCTTATTTTTGGATTTATGTTTTGCAATTTTGATTATGATTTTGTTTTTATTTTGGATTTATGCAAATACTAGTTAAATTTTTAATTTGCTGTTCATCTCTTTAAGTATTTTGGAGTTGTTGAAATGTTTTATCAAATTTTAGATAATCATTATCTTGTGAGAAATTTGATCACTTTCTTGCATGTATTTGGTATTGGGTGAGGAACTGAAGGGTGAACTCAATATTAGAACCCTAGGATTTGACTCGATTGTCTGGAGTCTTGAGATAGTCACACTGATTGAGAAACCGTGAATATGATAATCGTATGCGTAACAAACCTAAACAAATCAAGAGCGCTTGAGAAATGGTAATTGGTTAGACTTAGGTATTCCACTTCATCTGGAAAGAGGATTGTGATACTTCGATTATTGTTTTTAAGACAACTCATTCTGGAAGAAGTACTTGACTGATACATGAATTAAGAGATTGTTTGTTTTATATAATTCCTTAACTATTCATTCATTACATTAGATAATAGATTAGTTTAGTTTCAATGTCAAATTTTAATTTTCTTAGCCTACCTTGAGGGGATAAAGCCTAATAGATCAACCTAGTCTTTGTGAGAGATGACCATGATTTTCTACAACGCCACTGTGCGCTTGCCGCCAAAAACTTGATAGGACCGCTGGTGCACAGCGGCATTGTAGCAAATCAAGGTCGTCTCTCACAATGACTAGGTTGATCTATTGGGCTTTATCCCATCAAGATAGGCAAAGCAAATTAAAATTTGATATTGAAGGTAAACTAATCTATTATCTAATCTAATGAACAAATAATCAAGAAATTACACAGAATTAGCAATCTCCTCAATTCACGTATCAATCAAACCTTTCGTCGACAAATTATTTTCAAACCAACAATTGAAGTACCACAACCCTCTTTCAAGGTGAAGTGAAATGAGTAAATCTAACCAATTACCATTTCTGAAGGGTTCTCGATTTGTTTAGGTTTGTTAAGCATGGGATTAACATATTTGTGATTTCTCAATCGGTGTGACTTTCTTAAGAATCCAGACAATCAAGTCGAATTCTAGGTTTCTAGGATTAAACTTGATCTTTCATTTCCTTACGCAATACCAAATACATGCAAGAATGTGACCAAATTCCTCACAAGGCAATAATTATCTAAGATTCGGTAACTGTTGTGATTTTCCGCAAGCGTAGGGTTTATCGTTGTACGAATTACGGGTATCGTCCTCAAGGATGGCTTATGAAATTAGATTACCAAAAATTCTAATCTAATTAAAACTTGATCCTAAACTAACCGACTCCAAAGTCTAATCATGACACAAATTAATGGACCAAATGAATGCGATTAATTCACAAAATTAACAACTATACTCTAATGTTGCAAGCTTAATAGCCAGAATAAGAAAGGTAAAATTGCAAACAACTTCAACCACTAACACTTTGCCATAATTGTCCAATCAAAACACTGAAACCAATCCTCTATAGCAGCACCCTAGATCAAGCACTCTTGAATACAGAAGTTCTGATTCTGAGCTCTGGATTTCGAACCAAGCAAACAAGCCCAACATTCAAGTCACACAAATCATGAACTGATACTCAATTTTGACAACTAAATTTGTGAGAAGTAAATCAAATGCATGAACCGAAATCTACTCCCTTAACTCAATTTGCCAACTAAAATCTGATTCCACAATTTCAGAACTATAATCTATTACTGAAGCTGAAAATAAACAAAATTGAAGACTGAAAAATGAAAACAAATAATCAACTGAAAGCTCTACGCTAATCTCTACGCTCTGTTGTGTTTTTTTCTTTGTTTCTCTCTTTCAATCCCCCTTTGAAGCTCGCCCACTGTGCCCCTTCGGATGCTTGAAACGGTCCATTGAACATGATGAGTAATGATGGTGTGAATGAGGAGAGAGAGAATGAATAACGGTTATGGTGTGAGGAAGAGGAAAAGCTACTACTACGGCCCTGTTTCAGTCCTTATGTTTTCGATTGCTGGACTTGTACGAAGAAGAAGAAGAAGAGTAGGAAGGGAAGGGGAAAAGTGGCGTGGCATGAATGAAGCCATGAATGTGGTTGAATGATGGAGGAGATAATGAGGTAACGGCCGGAGAAGAAGAAGAAGAAGAGCCACGAACGGCTCTGTTTTCGTTCTTCGGCTTCAGTTTTCTAGGGCGGTTTTGCTGGGCATCTAAAGGGAAAAACAAGAAGAAAGGCAGGAAGGGGGAGATGAACCAGGGTCACGTGCAGCAGGCGTGACCACTTAAGTGGAATAGAGAGAGAGGGAGTCTGGGCTGTAGATGGGGAAGGCTGGAGTGAATGAGAAGATGGGCTGGCCCAATCGTGAGAAAGAAAGGAATAAAAGAGAGAATGGGAGAAGGAAAAAGAAATGGTCGGATGGGCCAGATCTGGGAGCCGTGTAGGCTGGGCCCGAAAGAGAAGAGGGAAGAAAGAAAGGAAAAAGAAAAGAAGAAAAGAGAGAGGGAAATGGGAGAGCTGGTCCACTGGGCCGCGATTGGGCTCGTGTGTGGGCCATTTGGTTGTCTTCCCGTTTTTTTGTTTATTTCCCACTTGATCCAATATCAAGCAAATTAAGCATCTTATTTAATTTTTCCAACTCTTCCATAATCCTGCAAAATAAACAAAAACAATATTAAAATCCTAAATTAGTAATTTATTCAGAGCAAATATTAGATGATAAATGGGTATAAAATATCATAATTTCAGGTTAAACAAATACCCCCACACCTAAGTTTTACTCGTCCTCGAGTAAAATAAAACTAAAAATCCTAGAAAAAGAAAAGAGATACCCACAAAAATACTATGTACAAAAGTGGAGAAAGATATATGCACATTCCAATCAATTAAATCACCCATGTAGCAAAGATATTGACCTGCATATAAACATATTGTACACATCAAGGCTCCATACCCCAAGAATGACATCGAAGTACTAATTTTTCATCCCACTTCTACACTAAAGCTTTGAATCCTTCCCTGTGCTCGTGTGCATGTATCAACCATCTTAAGGCTTAGGTTTACCAAAATCAAACTCAATCCCATGGAACTGACACAGACTACAGTATTGATTGAATAACATCGAAAGCAAGCTTTCCCAGTAGCAATATTACCTCAAAGGGTAACACCCAGTAACGCATGGCTCAAAGGGTTGCTTTGTCATTCCAAATTTTATTTCATTTCCTTTTTCATCTCTTTTTTTGTTTTTCTTTTTTTTTCTTTTTTTCCAAATTTTGCATCTCTTTTTTTTTCTTTTTTTTACAAGTGGGAGAGCCGATAATGGAAAACTAAAACCTTACGACAATGAAGATAATATGATTAGGGATTGGATTTCACAGCGCTAATGAACAAATGGGGTTAGAATTAGAGCCAAAAATGCCACACCAAGGAGAGAGACCTATCAAGCACATCATGCGTATGTACAAGCTAACAATCAAAGCACAGGGAATTTAAGGTGATTAGAAAAGTACAAATGTTCTCCAAAAACAAAACAAAATCTTTTATGGAATTTTTAAATTTTTTTGTTTTTTTTACAAAAGTTTTTTCCCACCCCCAAACCTATTCCGAGCAATGTCCTCATTGGGAGTAGAAAGAAACATAAAACCATAAAATAAAACTGAAAAAGAAAACAAAGAAAACAAGACTCACAAAGACACGACTCAAAAGCAAATAGTCAACATATATACAAAATAAAGACAAAAAGAACCAACTTATATACAAAAGGAAAGAAAAAGGGAAAAAGAGAAAAAAGTAAAAGAGTGCAAGGATGAAAAGCAGTTCTTAGCAAACCAGGTTGGGTACTAAGTACACCCGAGCTATCATCTCAACACATCAGTGAGCGGGACTCGACTCGCGGAGTATCAGACACTCCACATCTTCCTCGCTAGGAAACTCCATAAATTGCTTCAATCTTTGGCCACTCACGTTAAAAGTAGCACCACTGTCAGAGTCCTGAATCTCGACTGCACCATAGGGAAAAATACATGATACAATGTAAAAACCAGTCCATCGGGTCTGTAACTTCCCTGGAAATAAATGGAGCCTAGAGTCATACAAGAGCACTTTCATGCTTGGGGAAAACTCTCTCCTAAGAATATGCCTATCATGAAACAACTTAACCCTCTCTTTGTAAGAACGAGCACTGTCATAAGCCTCGGTTCTAATCTCATCAAGCTTATTCAGTTGCAGTCTACACTCCTCATCAGCCTCAGTCAAGTCATAGTTGAGTTTCTTAATGGTCCACTAAGCTCTATGCTCTATTTCCACTGGAAGATGACAAGGCTTACCATAAACAACCCTATAAGGTGACATACCTAAGGGAGTTTTGAAAGCTGTCCTATAGGCCCAAAGAGCATCTATGAGTTTGTCAGGCCAATCCTTTCTATTCCGGCTCACTGTCTTTTCAAGAATCTGCTTAATTTGTCAATTAGACACCTCAACCTGACCACTGGTTTGGGGATGATAGGGGGTAGCAAGCCTATGGACAATTGAATACCTCTTCAGTAAGGCATCAAAGGACCTATTATTGAAATGGGTACCCTGATCACTAATAATAGCACGGGGCATGCCCAATGTAGTAAACATGTTCTCTCTCAAGAACTTCACAACAACTTTAGCATCATTAGTCCTAGAAGGGATGGCTTCAACCCATTTAGACACATAGTCCAGAGCTAACAGAATATACTCATTCCCAAAAGATGATGGAAATGGTCCCATACAGTCTATACCCCACACATCAAAAATCTCCACCACAATGATGGGGTTCAGTGGCATCATATCTCGCTTACTTATCCTACCCAACTGCTGGCACCTTGGGCAACTCTTACAGCACTCAAAAGCATCCCTAAATAGAGTAGGCCAGTAGAAACCACATTGAAGAACTTTGGCTGCAGTCTTCCTACCACTAAAATGCCCCGCACATGCTTGATCATGACAGAAAGAAATGACACTTTTCATCTCATGGTCGGGAATACACCTCCTAAATAATTGGTCGGAGCAATACTTAAATAAGTAAGGGTCATCCTAAACAAAGAACTTCACAAGGTGAAAAAACCTATCTCTATCATTCTTAGTCCAATCCTCAGGAATCCTACCAGCAACTAGGTGGTTCACAATGTCAGCATACCAAGGATCGGAGTGGACAACATATAACTGCTCATCAGGGAAGCACTTAGAAATAGTGGACTCACTCTCTCTGTTATAAAGAATCATAGACAAATGATCAACTACAAGGTTTTCAGAACCTTTCTTATCTTTGATTTCACAGTCAAACTCGTGCAAAAGCAATATCCATCTAACAAGTCTAGGCTTAGCATCCTTCTTAGAAAGAAGATGCTTAAGAGCTGAGTGATCAGTATAGACAATCACATGAGACCCAATCAGATAAGGTCTAAACTTTTCAAACCCAAAAATCACAGCCAAAAATTCTTTCTCAGTCATAGTATAGTTCAATTGGGCATTATTCAAAGTGTGACTAGCATAGTAAATCACATGGGGTTTCTTATCAACACGCTGCCCTAAAACTACCCCAACAGTATAATTAGAAGCGTCACACATCAATTCAAATTATTCTCCCCAGATGGGAGGATGAAGAACAGGAGTAGAAGTTAAGGCCTTCTTAAGCTTAGAAAATGCCTCAAGACATTCATCAAAAAAATAAAAAGGCACATCTTTAGCTAGCAAGTTGGACAAGGGCTTTGCAATTTTACTAAAGTTCTTAATGAAGCGACGATAGAAGCCAGCATGTCCAAGAAAAGACCTTACTTCTTTCACACAGGTGTGAGGGGGAAGATTAACAATCAAATCAGTCTTAGCCTTATTAACCTCAATTCCATCTTTAGAAATAACATGGCCTAAAACTATTCCCATCCTAACCATAAAATAACATTTTTCCCAATTCAAAGTCAAACTTTTCTCCCTACATCTTTCCAACACTTTTCTTAGATTAGACAAACAGTCATCAAAGGAAGACCCAAGCAAAGAAAAGTCATCCATGAAAATTTTCATACATAGCTTAACTAGATCTGAGAAAATGGAAATCATGCAATGCTGAAAAGTAGTAGCGGCATTGCACAGTCCAAAAGGCATACGTCTAAAGGCAAAAGTTCCAAAGGGACAGGTGAAAGTAGTCTTCTCCTGATCCTCAGGAGCAATAGAGATCCGGGTATAGCCAGAGTATCCATCTAAAAAGCAATAGAAGGAATGTCCGGCCAACCTCTCCAACATCTGGTCCAAGAAAGGAAGGGGAAAGTGGTCTTTCCTAGTGGCAGCATTCAATTTCCTATAATCTATACAAACACGCCACCCAGATTGCACTCGAGTAGGGACTAACTCTTTCTTGTCATTCCTAATCACGGTGATCCTAGTCTTCTTAGGAACAACTTGAATGGGACTAACCCACTCACTATCAGAAATGGGATAGATAATCCCATGGTCTAACCACTTGAGCGCTTCTTTCCTAACTACTTCCTGAAGAGTAGGCTTCAAATGCCTTTGACAGTCACGGTAAAGCTTAGCATTGTCCTCTAGATGAATCCTATGTTGCACAATGGAAGGACTAATGCCCTTAATATCCCCTAAGGTCCAACCCAAAGCTTCCTTGTTCTCTCTAAGTAGGGCAATCAATTTAGTCTCTTGGTTCCCGTCTAGGTCAGAAGCAATAATGATAGGTAAAGATTCATTGGGGCCTAGAAATGCATACTTAAGAGAATCAGGAAGGAGTTTCAGTTCAAGAGTAGAAGGGGAAACAGTTTCAGAAGCAGATTCAGAAGCAGCAGTAAGCAAACAATTAGCAGTAGAGCATAAGTCATCAAACTCAAAAGCATCATACTCAGGCTCATCATTCACAAGAAAGGACTCATACTCAACAGCAAACACATCATCACAAGCATCATCAAGAATAGAATCCTCTACCCAGTGAAGAGTAGAGAACTCCATATCATCAAAACCAGAAGGCTGCCTTTGCAGATTAAAAATGTTAAGCTCTAAGGTCATGTTACCAAAAGACAGTCTCATCATGCCATTCCTGCAATTAATGAGGGCATTGGCAGTGGCCAAGAAAGGACGCCCTAGAATCACAGGGACTTGACTAGCTAAGTTAGACACAGTCTCAGTCTCAATCACAACAAAGTCCATAGGGTAAACGAATTCACCCACTCGGATTAGCACATCCTCAATAATACCCCTAGGCAACCTGGTCGATCTATCAGCCAACTGAGTAACCATCTTGGTAGGTTTCAGCTCACCTAACCCTAACCTGTCATACTCAGTGAAGGGAATCAAGTTGACACTGGCCCCTAAATCAAGCAAGGCTCTATGAATGAGCTGGCCCCCTATAACTATAGAAATAGTAAGGCAACCAAGGTCCTTATACTTCATTGGGATCTAATGAGATGGAATAGAACTAGCGCTAGAGGCTAAGAAAGCCTTCCTAGGGACATTGGTAGCTCCCTTGGTTGTGCACAGATCCTTTAAAAACCTAGCATGTGGAGGCATCTGCTGAATAGCATCGAGCAAAGGAATGTTGATCTTGACTTGAGAGAAGGTCTCTCTTATCTTCTCAAGATGAGCTTGATCTTTCTTCTTAAGCCTATGGGGAAAAGGAGGCAAAGGCATATGGACTTTCTCAGAAGAAGGAGGAGAAGAAGAAGAAGAAGGACCCTTAGAAGGAGAATGGTCAACCAACTCAGAGGAGTCTTTCTTTTTAAGCTCCTTATCTTTTTTAGATAGTGACTCAGGAAGATGATGAGAATCAGAATCATTGGGGACACCATTAGTAGCATCCCCTGACTCACTGGATGAGCCAGTCTCTGGTGGTGAAGAAGAAGAAGAAGAATTCTCGAAGAATTGGTGAGGATACCTGTAGGGCTCATTAGGACTTCTAACCTGGTTATCAATCTCTCGACCAGAACGGAGAGATATCACTGCATTTACTTTCCTCACAGGCTCATCAGAGTTACTATAAGAAGAAGAGGCGTGACCCTTAGGGTTCTCCTCAGGCTGACTTGGAAAAGTACCTGGCTCCCTAGAAGATGATGCTAACTGGGAAAACTGTTCAGTCATCATTCTCATCATTCTTTCCATGTTAGCATTAATCATTTGCTCCACATTATTATTAATTCTCCTCTCCATTTTATCAATATCACTGTAACCAAGAGGAGGTTGAACTTGAGCTACAGGAGGTGGAGGTCTAGGTGCATTAGGTACACCTAGAAAAATCGGTCTCTGAAAGGAACTAGAAGGGTGAGAAATGGGCTGGGAGTGAGGAACTGCAGCATTTGGTCCATTACTCCAACAGAAGTTAGGGTGATTTCTCCACCCTGGATTGTAAAAAGGAGAGAAAGGGTCATTCTTAGGTTTCTGGAAGGCCATATTCGCTTGCTCTTGCCCATTTGCTAACTGGTGAGCAAAGTAGGGACAAACACTCAATGAATGATCTAAGGCCTAACAATGAGAGCTAGACACTGAAGAAGTCTGAGTCATCTGTGGAGTTAATCCTTTCAACATGTTTTATAAATTAGCAATCTTAGACTCTAAGTGACTTACATCAGAAACAGAATGCAACCCACCCCTTGCAATCCTAGAACTTAAGCTATCATCCCGAGCGGTTTCCCACTACATAGTTTTCTCTGCTAAGTCCTCTAAAAATTCCCAAGCATCTATGGCGCTCTTAGAAAGAAAGCCATTGTGACACATAGACTCCACCATGGTCCTAGTTTGTTGGTCCAGTCCTTCATAAACAATCTGGCACAAATGTGCCTGGTCTAAACCATGATGGGAACATTGGGACAACAAATTTTTGAACCTATCAAAATATTTCCAAAATGATTCCCTATCTAGTTGCACAAATTGATTGATTTCATTCCTTAGCTTAACAGTCTTGGCATTAGGAAAATATTTTCTTAAGAACAATTTTACAAAATCATTCCAAGAAGTTACAGAATTAGCAGCCAAGCCATACATCAAACGTTTAGCAGAATCTTTCAAAGGAAAAGGAATTAATTTCATGCGCACAAAATCAATAGGAATATTAGGAAAATGCATCATAGAACAGACTTCTTCGAATTCCGTCAAAAACAAATAAGCATCCTCTAAGCCAGTGAATTTAAGGAGCATCTGAGTATAGTGAGGTCTTAACTCGAAGGTCACATTGGGTCCAAGGTTAGGTATAGTGAAGCAAGATGGCAAAACAGTCCTATGAGGATAGAAAATATCACTCAAAAGTCTTTCTTGTGCCATTTCTTCAAGCTTGGGTTCTGGTTCGGGTTCTAAGTCAGGGTCAGGTTCACTTCTAACAAGTCTATGATTTTCAGGATTTCTAACCCAACCAATCATATAAATCCAACACCCTCACCCAAGGTTCTAGTTTTGGTTTTTTTTTCTTTTTTTTTTATTTTTCTATAATTTTTTTTATTTTCAATCACAAAACAACACAATTTGAAAATTTAAAACACTGTTAAAAAAGAAAATAAACAAAACTGAAAATAAAAGCACAAACACAAAGAGACTACAAGAAAATAAGAAATAAAACTACACCTAAACACCTTAATTCTAAGAATAAACTTAAAACAGAAAATAAAACTCCTAAAATCAGAACTAAATATACAGAAAAGTCCACACAATCACAAAGGACATAAATATAATTTTTTCCAAATTTTTTCTGTCCCTGAATAATACAGAACAATGCAAACAGAATATTAATTCTAAAACTCACAGAAAACTCTAAACAGTCCCAAAAATTCCAGAGAAATTCACACACACTTTAGAAATTATGCTGAATCTAGGAAAAATATCAAAATAGCCGAAATCACACCAGAAAAGGTCCAGAAAATTCAAACAGAATGCGGAAATTGGGGAAAAATCTACACAGTAAATATTTCCGGATCAGTTGAACCTTGAATTTTTTTTTCACTGCACATAAACCAAACTGATTAGTACTGTTTTTTTTTCCAGCAATAAACAACATCTAAAATTTAAAATTAAACTAATCTTGACAAAAACAAAAATCAAAATCAAAATATAAACTAAATTCAAAAATAAAACTAAACTAAACTATATAACGACTCAACTAAAACTAAAAATCACAACTAAACTAATTAAAAATGAAAACGACTCGAACCACTCGATTACTAAACTACGACTCAAGACAACCTAATGTCACAACGTCGTCCCCGGCAACGACACCAAAGAACTTATTGTGATTTTATGCAAGCATACGGTTTATCGTTGTACGAATTAAGGGTATCGTCCTCAGGGATGGCTTATGAAATTAGATTATCAAAAATTCTAATCTAATTAAAACTTTATCCTAAACTAACCGACTCCAAAGTCTAGTCATGACACAAATTAATGGACAAAATGAATGCGATTAATTCACAAAATTAAGAACTATACTCTAATTTTGCAAGCTCAATAGACAGAATAAGAAGGAGCAAATTGCAAACAACTTCAACCATTAACACTTTGCCATAATTGTCCCATGAAAACACTGAAACCAATCCTCTACTGCAGCAGCCTAGATCGAGCACTCCTGAATCCAGAAGTTCTGATTCTGAGCTCTGGATTTCCAACCAAGTGAACAAGCCCAACATTCAAGTGACACAAATCATGAACTGATACTCTAATTTGACAACTAAATTTGAGAGAAGTAAATCAAATGCATGAACCGAAATCTACTCCCTTAACTCAATTTGCCAACTAAAATCTAATTCCACAATTTAAGAACTATAATCTATTACTGAAGCTGAAAATAAACGAAATTGAAGACTGAAAAATGAAAACAAATTATTAACTAAAAGCTCTACGCTAATCTCTATGCTCTGTTGTGTTTTTTTCTTTGTTCCTCTCTTTCAATCTCCCTTTGAAGCTCGCCCACTGTGCCCCTTCGAATGCTTGAAACGGTCCATTGAACATGATGAGTAATGATGGTGTGAATAAGGAGAGAGAGAATGAATAACGGTTATAGTGAGGAAGAGGAAAAGCTACTACTATGGCCCTATTTCAGTCCTTATGTTTTCGGTTGCTAGACTTGTGCGAAGAAGAATAAGAAGAGTAGGAGGGGAAGGGGAAAGGTGGCGTGGCATGAATGAAGCCATGAATGTGGTTGAATGATGGAGGAGAGAATGAGGTAACGGCCGGAGAGGAAGAAGAAGAGCCACGAACGACTTTGTTTTCGTTCTTCGGCTTCGGGTTTGTGGGGCGGTTTTGCTGGGCATCTAAAGGGAAAAACAAGAAGAAAGGCAAGAAGGGGGAGATGACCCAGGGTCACGTGCAGTAGGCGTGACCACTTAAGTGGAATAGAGAGAGAGGGAGTCTGGGCTGTAGCTGGGGAAGGCTGGAGTGAATTAGAAGATGGGTCGGCCCAATCGTGGGAAAGAAGGGAATAGAAGAAAGAATGGGAAAAGGAAAAAGAAAGGGTCGGATGGGCCAGATCTGGGAGCCGTGTAGGCTAGGCTCGAAAGAGAAGAGGGAAGAAAGAAAGGAAAAGAAAAGAAGAAGAGAGAGAGGGAAATGGGAGAGTTGGTCCACTGAGCCGCAATTGGGCTCGTGTGTGGGCCATTGGGCTGTCTTCCTGGTTTTTTGTTTATTTCCCACTTGATCCAATATCAAGCAAATTAAGCATCTTATTCAATTTTTCCAACTCTTTGATAATCCTATAAAATAAACAAAAACAATATTAAAATCCTAAATTAGTAATTTATTTATAGAAATATTAGATGATAAATGGGTATAAAATATCATAATTTCAGGTTGAGCAGTAAAACAATCCAACAATTGCAAAATATTCAAAGAGATAAGCAGTAAATCATGAATTTAACTATTATTTGCATAAATCCAGAACAAAATCAGAACAAAATCATAACCAAAATGACAAAACACAGATCCAAAAATGAGAAAAGACAAGAGAAGAGAATAGAAGAGAAATGTGCAGCCAAATAACACGTTTGAATGCGTCAATTGCAAACCCACCATAGAATCCTTGCAAATCTTCAAACTTCAATTTACTCTCTCTTCCTCTAATCTAAATTCTAATCTAATGGATGAAGTTGAAGAGAGGAAAAAGTCGTGATGGTAAGGTGGAATGACGCTGAAAACAATCCTTTTATAGCGAATATGCTACAACCAAACCATAAAAACCACCTGGAATCGAAAAGTCGCGAGAAAACATGGAATAAAAACCCCCTGGAAGTTGAACAACCTTGAGAAAACATGACGATCTAGGGGAAATGGGTCCACCACGGACCGTGGGCACCACCATGAAGCATCCATGGTGCCCTCTGTCTTGGCTGGCTCTTCCTCATTTGATTTACTACTTCTCCTGGGACTTCCTGGACTGTGGTACTGGCCACGGTTGGACCGTATTAGGTGTCTTTGAGCCTCTTTTACTATCTTCTTTGATCCACAAGGTCTCAAAATCTTTATTCTACTAACATAACTTTCTCAAAGTCAAAATCAACAAAATCTCCCCAAACAAGCGAAACCAAGCGCAATGGTAGAAATAGGGGCATAAATCATATAGTTATTCACCTAAATCCCCTAAAATGACACCTAAACACTCAAATAATCCATGCAAATACAACATTCATCAGTGAGATATATTTTCCATGATTCATCCTCCGTCTTCTAAGAGCCCTCTAGAAGGCTATACACCTCCAATGAGGGTCCGCCACTAGCAAATCGACCTTGGTATTTTTAGAATCACCCCATGCTAACTATTCTCAAACATAACAGCTGTACCCCTCCCAATTAAGGCCAAATTCTAGATTACTTTGAAAATTAAAATTTTGTGCACACTCCACATATTTGGGCCATTTCTACTAATATGGAAACCTTTGCTTAATTTTAACCTATGACGATAAAATAAACATCTTAAGGAATCACCAAAACATGGGCTTGCTTCGTTTGGTAGGATATTAGCTTGACCCAAATTCAACAAGTTTTTCAATAAAAACCAACACTATATGGCTTGGGGTTTTTATCAGTTTAGGGAATCTAAATGCAATCTAACTCGAGATTTTACTACATGATTTGAAAGTTTAATCCCTTAACTTTGCAAGGAAGGATAGGCCGCTCGAATTAGACATTAATAGCGTGGTGAGAAGTCAAGTTGAAACCAAGTAATATACTGGAACGGTGACCAACTTGACAATGGAAAGTTAGCTTGGCTTTGGTGTGGATGAGGGTGTAGATAAGAGTTGGCTTAGGGTTTGGTATGCATCATTTGGGCCTCGTAAACTAGATAAAATAGAATAAACAGTTTATTTCATCCGAAACTCATTTATTGTACAGTTGCAAACCAAACCGACCCTTGATGCTTTATGCATCAAACTCCCCTTATTCGAAAGGATTTGCTCTCAAATCCTTGTGATTGAAACCCAAGGATACCAATCTTGACAACATGTTGCACCCCTTGAGAAAAGTCCTTGTGCTAAGAGTACCAACGTTCTTAAACACATAGGAGTTGTTGAAGACTTTAGGGGATACTACAATGGGATGAACAATCCTTCCAATATTCGTGAAGCTATTGAAAGTCACAATGTAATGATCACAACTTAACCAAGAGAGACTTCCTCATCGTTCACAAGCTTGATTTGTGGAGAATCACCTTTCAGGGCAAAGGAGTTGAATGATCATTGGGCCAACAAGGGTGAGAGTTTCACATTTAGCTTAGAAGTGCAACTGATTTCTTTGCGGGGCTTTAGTTTTTGTGAGGCTTGAGGCTTAAGGGAATTTAGAAGATTAAGAGAGAGAGTTTTGACATGGCAGTTGGGTCTCCCATAAAAGACAATCTTGGGGCCAAACTTCAACGGTCTTCCAAAAAATAGATACCAAGCATCCATGGGAAACATATCATAGATAACCTCTTTCCTTAACTTGCTCATTGAAAATGAATGTAGAGCTTTCCTAGTGATATTCACCTTAATTCCCAAACTAGGACATGGAGAGCCTAAGAGTGAGATTGAGGGATAGTAGGTAGTACAACTTCCAAGTGGGGCTTTAATTCAACTTCTTTCTCTTCAAGGTCTAAAAGGATCTCATTTTCTTGTTTGGCCTCTTCCTGATCCATGCTAAGCTACTCTTCTTTTTGAACTTGAACATGAACCTTTGTAGTTTCTTCAAAGGAAGGAGCTATTGTAGAATCCATTTGAATGGGAGCTTTGAGGGAGCTCTCATTCACGGCCAAGCTTTTTCTTTCTCTTTTCTTATCAACAACCAATGGAAGCTCATCTTCTTGTTGGAGCTTGATCTCTTTGTGAGCAATAATAGGTCTTTCCTTCTTGAAGTCTTCATTAAGAAGTAGATCTCAGTAGAATCTCATACCCATGTATGATTTAAGACAACTCCAAGTCTTAATTCTAGGCTTGCATTGAAGAGCTCTCCCCCTCCTAAGGCATTTGAACCAATATTTGCCATAACCTTGGAGTTTTTAAGTAGTTTTCATGAAGCTTTCTTCACTTGGGCATCCTGTAGCCTCAAAATGTTCGACAGGTGTTTGAACCTATCTTGAATAGATGGTAGGACCGTAGCTAATACCATCAAACCAAGGGGCCTATTTCAAGGCCTTTTTGATATAAGCGACTTGCTTGTCAAGTTTCCTTGCTTGAGCTTGAAGCTCAACAATGGCCCTATCTATCTCATGGGCATGTTGAGAAGCATCTCCCTCATTAAAGATGGTTAGTTGTGGTTTATAACGTAAAAATGAGGGAAAATGATGTAAATAGGGGAAGCACATACATACTGGAGTGGCACATGCAAGAGGAAGTGAAAAAAAAAGGGGTGGCACGGTCGTGCTCGGGTCCGCAGGGCGGGCACGCTATATCTCTGGAAAAAAAAATTGTGTGCAGGAGGGTGGCGAGCTCATGTCAATCAGCAAAGGTAGGTAGTGCCAAAGTTATGCCCAGGTATGTTTTTCTGACAAACTTTTTAATGAGGGTTTTTTTTATGGAGTTTTAGGGATGTGTCTGGATTAGGGACCGTGTTGGGGCTATAATTAGGGTTCTTCAATAACCATAGTGTGGATATTTGGGGTAAAATTGAGACGGAAGCGAGGTGTTTGAATCAATGAAGGTTTTGATTCAATAACCACCAAAATTAAGCTGTAGCTCTTATATTAGTTTATTAAGGAATGACTTACTCTGATACCAACTTGGTGAGAGATAGAATCCTTAAGCTCCTAAGATCAAAGATAATAAGGAAAATAATCACACCAAAGGATGCTTCCTTTGGATTCAATGTCAAACAATCAATAAGAATGTGTGCTTTGGCCCAAGGTAAGACACAAACGATAAATAAAACACTTCCCACCAAGTTCGTCTCTTAAAGGCTCATAGCCACCCAAGAACAACTCTAACGGAATGGTTCAAAACTTTGCGCCAAATTCCTCTTCTAAAGGCTCTTACCCATCAAAGAAGAATCCTAAAGGAAACACTCCACTCACCATTCTTAATTAAAGAGACAACGATGTAGCGATTTTGGTGAGAGAAAATGGTCATACGCCTTTTCATTCATAATTCAACGCAAGCTTGGTATATATGGAAGTATTGGGGTCTATAAAAATCCAAAATGGCGGGATTACGTGTTACAATAGTGTGACAAATGTACCAATAGGGGGGTTACAAATTATCTTAGGGAAATAACTCAAATTACTAAAATAATTACAACAAAGGAGAGTTGTATTTTCAAGGGTTCACCCTTCATATTTTAGGAGGTTTTTAGATAGCTCTACATCTCTAATGAGGGTCCCAACACTGGAAAATCTTTCTTGGTATGTGCAGAACAACCCTATGTTAACTAATCTTAAACAGTACAGCTCTGCCCTGCTAAATTAAGGCCAAATTCTAGATTACTCCAAAATTAAAATTTTGTGTGCACTCCACATATTTGGGCCAGTTCTCCTAATATTGAAATCCTTATGTTACGCCCGTGTTCGTTATTTTACGTTAAGCTGATTTTATTGCTTTCCTACGTTATAAAATTTGTATTTTTATTAACTATACTAGTTAAATTATTATTCATATGCTTATGTAAGCGAGAACTTTATCAAAAGAGAATGTTTTTGTCGCCATTAATATTATTATTATTATTAGTTTCGAAAATCTTTCAATGATTTTTAGTAAGCGTTAATATAGGTTATTAGCGAGTACTAAATCAAGTGAGAACTGGAATACGATTAGGTTGTCAACCTTAAATATAATTCAATATTTATTCAGTTGAACCTCAATATTTTTGGGAGTGAATAACCGATGAAAGGTCGTTTTAGCGATTGGGTTTAGAATTTTGGATACGAATTAGACTAGCAGTGCAAAATATTAAATAGCTTGGAACAAAAATAAAAATAAAGAGAGAGGGAGGGGCACATCAGTAAAATCACGGGTCCCCCCCTTTTCACCTTCTCATTCACGCGACCCCTCACCCCGACATCTGTCTCTCTTCCCTCTGCATCTCCTCCTTTCTCCTCAATCTACACCATGAATGCAGCCAACAACTCCATATTCCGGCAGAATTTCGCCACAACTAGCTCACAAATCCACCCCCTCTACTTTCCCCACAAACTAATAAACCTTGGGTGCGAAACATGGGCAAAGTAAGAAACGACCCAGCGCAATTTCGATTGAATTGGGTTGCGATTCAACCCCCCAAACACGAGCCGAAGCTTGGCCGAGCAACCTAGCTTCTAGTTGCTTCGAATCCTCTATAAACTAGGAGTAGTTCGAGGCCCCAAGCACCCACCACGAGTTCAAGTCAGTAAGTAAGCATTTCGGCGAAATTAGGGTTTGAATTACGTGGGTTTAGGGATGGTATTGGGTCTGTTCGTGCGTTGATGAGCAAGAGCCTGGGGATTGGAGTTGTTCGCACCCTTAAAGTCGAGCCAGCAGCCTTGGATTCGAGCCTTTAGCTTGGAATTGAGGTGGGGACTTCTTTACTCCTAATTACTATTATTTTCAACGAATTTAACTAAAGTTAGTTATTACATGTTAATTCTGAGTTTAGAAGTCAGTTTGGGTGAACTTAGAATTGAAATTAAGGAAATTACAAACATGGTGTTAATTGTGGGTTAAATGCATGTTGAAACTGCTTCTGGATTATTAATGGCTAGATAGCTTGGAAGTTTACTGAATTATTAATAGTCAGATTATCGCCTTAGTGTTGTCACTTCGTCAGTTTATTAGCCCTGAATCATGTTTTGAAGTTTAAAAATGCTAATTGGGCAAATTAAGGAATTAGTAAAGCATGTTGATTTCTGTTTAGAGGTTATCGCTAAATCAGTATAGTTACGGTTAATTTCTATATAGGGCTATTACTGAGAATGCCATGCTTATATAAATTGGTTTTGTGAATTATTGACTTATTTATGGGGACATTAAACTGAGTTGGTAGTTGGATGGTTTGAGGTGAAACCATTGAGTGGTTCAAGGATCTTGTGGTTGGTATTGTGGAAGGAGGGAGCCTGGGTTGTTAATTGCCGCAAGCGTGTGGACTGCGAGGCCATGTGTGGCACAATGGGCTGATTTTGCCAAGTTGTGCTATGAAGTGTATGAATGTGCTATGTGTAAACTCCTCTCCCGTCAATGTGCTATGTGACCAATTCTTGAAACTTAAGACGTCTTTAAAGAGAAGGGTCATTTGGGAAGCTTGTTTTCACAATTACGAAAGCTTTTAAGTACTTACCAACTACATGATAGTTTTTAAAGATGTTTATAACCTAAATAGACCATAAATCGTCGAACTACTCAGTGAGTGACTCGACTGAATAATTGATAGGTTCAGAATGTTTAAAAGTGAGTTTGAAATTCTTTAAGACGTTGGTTTGTTTATAACTTCTCCCTGTGTTTAAAAGAATTTAAACAACCTGAAAAAGAGCATCTTAAGTTGCTAATTATGAAGTTTAGCTGATTTGTATGCCAGTTGCTTACTTAAGTCTCGATTGAGTTTCGAGTTACGAGCTAGTAAAACCATTATGTTTCAAGAAGTGTTTACGTTGAAAATTTATGAAGAAACCTTGTTTGCCTTATAAACGAGCCAAGCACTTTAAGTTTTTGAATAGTAGCAAGTTTGGAACGTTTTAAGCCCTCAGTTTATCTATACACCCTCCTTTGAGTTTTAAAAAGGATTGAAACGAGTTATAAAATGACAATTGAGGATTTTATTATGAACCTAGTTTGAGATAAACGCTAACTAAGTACTTTAAGTTCCGAATGGGTTTCGTTTTATGAATTACAAACGTATTACGTTTATAAGAGGCTTTTAAGTTAAAAACAAAGTCGTTTTACGATTTAACAAACTTACTACATTTGTAAGAAGACATTTAAGTTAAAAACGAACTTGTTTTACGAATTAGCAAATGTATTACGTTTACAAGAAGCTTTTAAGTTAAAAACGAAGTCGTTTTGCGAATTAGAAAATGTTTTACGTTTATCAGAAGCTTTTAAGTTAAAAACGAAGTCGTTTTGTGAATTAGCAAACGTATTGCGTTTATAAGAAACTTTTAAGTTAAAAACGAAGTCGTTTTGCGGATTAGCAAACTTATTACGTTTACAAGAAGATTTTAAAGTTAAAAGTGAAGTCGACTTACGAGTTAGTGAACGTATTACTTTTGTAAGGATTTTTAAATTAAAAACGAAGTGAACTATAAGCATTTAGAGGGATTACGGTCGTTTTGTTAAAAAGGAAGTTTTCAACAAAGTAAGCAACTGAAGAAATGAAATATGTTTTAAAGGTTAAGAAGGTGCTAGGCAATTGGGCAGACCTTGAGGGTGGGAAGTGGATGCAAAGATGGCGTGAGCTGTTTCCCGCAAAGGTGCTGTTGGGCGCTGGACGCATAGATGTCGTGAGCTGTTTTCGGGAAATGGACTCAAGATATGAGTTATCTCGGTGTGAGCTGTTCTGCATATAGATTATTATGTGTAATGCGTAAGAAAACCTTGAGGGGGACTAGACTCAAGATATGACTATCTTGGTGTGAGTTGTTGCCCCACAGAGGACAATATCGAGGTTAGAGTTACTCCTATGAGATGCGTTTTGGCCAAAAGTTATGTACGTATACCCCGGGGATAACGTGAGTTGTGAGTTACGATCTCACTTCGGGGCAATGTAGACCTGCCCTAGCCGGCACAATAAGATGTTTTTATGCTATCAATAAGTTCCTAATAAGTAAGGAAAACTGTTGCTATTTCGCTATTTTAAGTATGTCAGAAAAGAAAGATTTGTTAGGGCCATTACGAGGCCATAGTGAATAAGATTTGAAAAGCTTATAAGGGTCATTAGAGGACCAATTCGAAAGAAGTTTCTTTTAAAGAATATAAGCCTCAAGAGGCTAAGTAAAGTGTTTTAAGAAAAGAATGAAAGCTTTTAAATGTTCATATCCTGCACATATTTTATGAATGAGCTTCCAAGTATAGTTTAAACGAAGTTTCAAATGAAGTATAGTTACATCCTATTAATGCATTGAACTTTGAAGCTTTCCAATATGCATATCCCATGAAAGAATGTTTCTTGCCAAGTCTTCCTTACCAATTTGGATGTTTCGGGAACTTTAGAAAGAACTGTAAGCTTTAAAGAAGTTGGCATGATTTATAAACTGTTCTTGGAAAATATTAAGAGTCACTATGTTTTCAAAAGTATGTTTGAAAGCTTCATACTCTTTCCTTGTGCTACTTGTTTATGTGCTTGAATGCTTGTTAGAAAGGGAGTTTGGTCAGTAAGGGCCTATGATTGAGTTGAAGGACTAGTGTGAGGTATGAGGATGGTAATCTTCCTTCAGGACTATGATTGCCTAATATGATAGTAGTATACAAATATGTGATATGTGACTATTATTTGTATTAGTGCCTGCCAATGGTTTTGGTTTTAAAGAGTAGGGGAATTCTCACTGAGCATGTGGTTGCTCATCCCATTACTCTTTCCTCTTTTTCCCTGGATTTTGTTTTCACAGGTAGAAGTCAAGCCACTTACGCCGAGTTGGAGTTTACCCCTACTTGAAAAAGTGTCACGTGTGCCATATAGAAGTAGATTCATGTGTTTAACGATGTAATATAACATATTCCTAGTTTGTAATTGTTTTAAACTAAGTTTTATAGCTTATATAATGCATATTGTTTACGAGTCGCTCTGTATGGCTGTATGAGCCAACCATCTGATAAGTTAGATGTCTTCTTGGTCAAAGTTAGCTATATTTTGAGATGTAAACCCCAATACTCCGGATGTGTGATCCATTGAGTTGTATATTTGATTTCCTTCTTTATTAATGAACTTTATGGTTGGTGTACTTTTGACGAGTGACCCGTAGAGCTAAAGCTTGTTTTACACGTTTTATATGTTTCCATTCAATGCAGGGAGTTGTTGTGAGGCTTTTAGCTTGGGAATGACTAGTTTTCAGGTGAAACTTTGTCGGTTTTTCCCCAGAAGTTAAGCAGGAAGTAAAAAAATGTGATGGTCCTAGCCTTAGGGGCTGGGGGTGTTACACCTTGCTGACTTCTAGCCTATGGGAACAAAATAGACATCTTAGGGAATGACCAGCACTTGGGCTTGCTTTTTTTGGGCTTTATTAGTTAGGATATTAAGTTAACCCAAATTCAGGAAGTTTTCCCAAAAGGACTAGTACTATGTGAGTTGTGGTTTTTATCACTTAGTGATATTCACCTCAATTCCCAAATTAGGACAATGGAGAGCATAAGAGTGAATAAGAGATAGTCAGTAGTACAACCTCTAAGTTGGGCTTTGATTCAACTTCTTTCTCTTCAAGATCCAAAAGTATCTCATTTTCTTGCTTGACCTCTTCTTAATCGATGCTAAGATCCTCTTCTTTTTGAACGTGAACTTGAACCTCCATAGTTTCTTTAAAGGAAGGAATTAGTGTAGAATCCATTTGAATAGGAGCTTTAAGGGAGCTGTATTCCATGGCCAAGCTTTCTCTTTCACTTTTCCTATCAACAACTAGTACAAGCTTATCTCCCTGTTAGAGCTCGATCTCTTTGTGAAAAATAATAGGTCTTTCCTACTTGAGCTCTTCATCAAGGAGTAGATCTCGGTAGAACCTCACACCCATGTATGATTTACGCCAACTCCAACTCTTGATTCTAGGCTTGCCTTAAAGGGTTGTCTCCCTCCTATGGCACTTTAACAAATATTGGGCATAACCTTGGAGTTTTTGAGTCGCTATTGTGAAACTCTTGTAACTTAAGCATCCTTTTTTCTCAAAATGATCATTAAGTGTTTGAACGCATCTTAAATAGATGCTAGGATCAAAACTAATGCCAACAAAGCAAGGAGGCTCTTTCATGACCTTTTTCCTATAAGCCACTTACTTGCTAGTTTCATTGATTGAGCTTAAAGTTCAATAATGAACACATCTCTCTCATGGACTGGCTGAGAAGAATCTTCGTTATTAAACATGGTTGGTACTGGTTTGTAAGGTGGAAAAGAGGGAAAAGGATGGAAACAGAGGAGCACGGGCTTACCAAAGTGGCATGTGCAAGAAACAGTGGAAAAAAAAGGGGTGGCACAGTCATGCTCGGTTCCACAGGATGGCCGTGATAAATCTCTCGACAGTTTTTTTATATGCAGAGGAAGCTGGCATGGTCGTGCCAATCGGTATAGGTGGGCCGAGCCATATTTCTCTATAGATATTTTTTGACGATTTTTTTGGTGAGGGGGTTTTTTTGTTTTTTTTTTTGTGGAGTTTTAGGAATGTGTTTGGATTAGGGATTGTTTTTAGGCTATAATTATGGTTCTTTGTGGATTCCTGATAGTTGATGAAGGTAGGTAAAAGAAGGAAAATTTTGAGTAGCCAAAGTGTGGGTTTTTGAAGTGAAATTGAGAAGGAAGTGAGTTGTTTGAATCAATAAAGGTTTTCATTCAATAACCACCCAAAAGAAGCTCTAGCTGTAATACCAATTTCTTAAGGAAAGGCTTGCTCTGATATAAACTTGGTGAGGGATGAAACCCTCAAACTCCCAAGATCAAAGATAACAAGGAAAACAATCATACGAAAGGATGCTCCTTTTCGATTCAATCTCAAACAATCAATAAGTTTGTGAGTTTTGACCTAGGCTAAGACCCAAAAGATAGATGAAACACTTTCCACCCAGTTCCTGTCTTAAAGGCTCATAGCCAAGCAGAAAGAACTCTAAAGGAAAGACTCAAAACTTTACACCAAATTTCTCTTCTAAAAGCACTTACCCACCAAAGAAGAAGCTAAAGGAAAGACTCTACTTACCACTCTTAATTAAAGATACGAAGATGTAGAGATTTTAGTAGAAGAAAATGACCATATGCCTTTCTATTCGTAATTTAACTCAAGCTTAGTTTATATGGAGGCATTAGGGTCTATAAATACCTAAATGGGGGGAATTAGTTGTTACAATAGTGGGGTCGGTGTACCCATAGGGGGATTACAAATTATCTTAGGAAATAAATCAAATTACTAAGATAATTGCAACCAAGGTAAGATGTATTTTTCTGAATTCTCCTCCATCTCCTAGTTGGCTTCTAGAAGGCTCTGCACCTCCAATAAAGGTCCAGCCACTTAGAAAGTCTTTCATGGTATATCATGCTAACTAATCTTAAGGGTAAATGTTATAGCCTCATCAGTTAAGGCCAAATTCTATATTGCTCCAAAACTGAAATTTTGTGCATAACCAACATATTTGGGCCATTTCTCCTAATATTGAAATCCAATTACTAGGTTTAGCTTATGGGGCTAAGATAGATGTCTTAGGGAATGACCAAAACTTGGGCTTGCTTATCTGGGTTTCTGTAAGACCCCACCTTATCGTTTTCTATTAAGTTGCCTGTCTTACCTTTTTACGTTATAAAATCGTATTTTAGTAACTATATGAGTTAAATGATTATCGATTTGGTTTTGGAAGCTGTAATTTTATTAAAAAGATTCTTATAGCTATTATTGATTTTAAAGTTAATTCGTGTTATTTATGTCTTTAAATTATATTGATAGTTTAATTTAGTCGTTAAACGATTAATTTTATTAAAAAGAACGCCTATTTGATTTACGTTATTATTGATGTTACTTATTTATAAAATTATTGAATCGATGCTAACTGGAGTTTTTAAAATCGTCTTTCGATTTGTTTAGTCGATTTCCGAAGTGTGATTAAGGGTGTTAATTGTAGGACGTTTCGACTCGAGTTTAGACTCATTAATAAGTTTGGAGTTGGAACCTGGCTGAAGCATGTTATTAAGCCAAAAAAAAAAAAAAAACAAAAGGGGGGCAAGCCCTTCTCTTTCACGGTGGGGAAAACCACGACAGGAGGGGTTTTCCTTTGGTCCCCAGCCCCGTGAACCACTGGAAGAGAGAGAGAATGAGGAGGAGAGGGGCAGAGGAGGGGCAGCCACGGCAGCAGCGGCACCACCCCAGCGCGCACGCCAGCCTGTCGCCTCCTCCACTGGTTGTTCGCCTCCGGCGAGCAGAGAAGAGAGCGGAAGGGAGATCGAGACGGCGAGGGGAGGAGCCGTGACCATGGCGGTCACAGCGGCGGTCGACGGCTAGGGTTCCGGTAGGCTCGAGTCTGGCGACCACTAAGGCCACGAAGATGAGGGTTTAAAAGTCGGGATTTTGAAACCCTAACCACACCACCACCACCGCGAACCCCGAGTTGCGATTGGGCGTGATTCAGGCGAGAAGGCAGGACCGAAGGAGCGCTAGAAACGGGCTTGGGTTGGTTTGCTTCAAGTTTGAGTGTGGCAGCAAAGGGGGAGGACGGATTTTGGGTTCTTAAACATCCAAATTCAGCCCCAAAACCCCAAAATCGGGTCCTCTAGCTTGGAATCGAGGTGGGTGTTCCTCGCCTCCTAAATTAGTATTAATTTCGAAATCGTTTTAAGCTTTAAGTTGCGATGCATGCTAAGTTTAGTTAGTTTATACCTGAAAACGGCTTCGAATCGTTAATAGTTAGTTTAGTTGATTAAAACAAGAAAATGACTTGAATCGATACATGTTAACCTAGTTAGTCGATGCCTGAGATGTTGATTCGAAGTTAATTTAACGTGTTTAGCATCGATTCAAGTTAATTAGTTGATGCATGAAAAAGGATTAAAAACGAAGTTGTTTTGATATGTTTAGCCTTGATTCGATTAATTAACGATTCCTGAAAATGGATTAATTTTAAAGTTATAAAGGTGTAATTAGTTAGAATATGACTAAAGCAAGCTATGGTTTTAAAAGAATCGAAAACGAAGTTGATTTGATATATTTAGCGTTGATTCGAGTAATTAGCGATTCCTGAAAATGGATTGATTTTGAGGTTATGAAGGCGTAATTAGTTTGAATATGACTAAAGCGAGCTATGTTTTTAAAAGAATCGAAAACGAAGTTGTTTTAATATATTTAGCGTTAATTCGAATAATTAGCGATTTATGAAAATGGATTCATTTTGAGATTATAAAGACATAGTTAATTTGGAAACAACCTAAGAATGTTTTAAATCGATATATGTTTAGTTGATTGGTTATATTTTGAGGATGACATGAAGATGACATGTTTAGTTGATCTATTATGCCTTGATTAGTTTAAATTGGTTCGTTAAACGTTATGTCAAGTTAAGGCAACAAGGATGTATATGTATATGTGGCTAAAAGGTGCTGTATGCACAGGTAAGAGCTTAACCCTCCCCCTTTTTAATAAGTCCTTGTGATAACTTGTTATGCGAAAGAAATGGATGAAACGAGCTAGTAGTTGGATGGTTCGAGGATAACATCATGAGCGTTTGAGGTCTTGTGTGTATGGTGAAAGTGAGGAGGGAGACTGGGTTGTGAATTACCGCAATCGTGTGGATTGCGAGGCCATATGTGGCTTATTGTGTTGAGTTGATGTGATTGATATGAAGTGCTTAAATGCGATATATGTGATGTATGTGCTTAAATGCTTAAATTGCTTTATGTGCATAAGAGTGGGTTTTTCAAAGAAAGATTTCATGTTTTGAAATGATAGTAGCCATAACTATTAATGCATGATGGCCTATTTTAATTAAATGAAAACAGTTTTGGGAGTGAACTCGCTTGAACGGGGGAATCCCTAAAGAGTTTTTTATAAAGGTGTGAGTTATACGTTAAATGATTTTACGATTTGAAACGCAAAGTTATAGCCGTTATGGCCGATACGCTTTAAGTGGCTAAGATAATGTGCTGCGGACAATATGAAATGATATGAATAATGTTACCTAGGGGATAAGTCCGGATAAACCCTAGAGGCCCTGACGAGGGTTGATGTAAAGGTCCGATATGTTATATGTAGCCATCCCGGGAATAAGAGCTTAAGCGTGAGCGTTAGGTCTCA
>JACYFF010031958.1:36278448-36309050 GCA_017589665.1 Selenicereus undatus | reverse complement strand
ATATACGCACACACACACCGTGTGTGTGTGTATGGGAGGGTTGAACTTAGCACCAATTAATAGGTAAGCACCTCAAATCATAGCCTTCAATTACGGTTTTATGGGTTAAGATTAAAAGACACTTGTTGAGAATGTAACAAAAAAGGAAACAAAATAAGCCAAGAGGGGCTGGGGTCATTGAAGACATTGACGTTTTCAGATCTAAGGTTTCCCTCTCCTTTCTCTCTCTACATCCAACCAGCCCTGGCGACAACATGGTGGTCTTCTACCACCACACATTTCTAGCATCTCGCCTTGCTCTAAGTTCTTGCGTGACTTTTTTGGCCATGTGAGAAATTTTAATTTGGAATGATTGTTAAAAGGCTTTAATGATTCTGGGTTGAATGCTCTAAGTTTATTCATGAGATTTCTAGCAAGCGTAGCTTAATGGCTATCAAATTCAAAATTTGAGGTTATTTTCTTTTTTTTTGGATGATTTAAAATTTCTTTTTTTTTAATCGACTTGCTTCTGAGGCGTTTCAGACTTGACTTCTGATTTAAAATTCGTATCCTTTATTTGTTAATATTTTCATAATGGGATTTCATTTGTACTTGACATAAGTTGGAGAAGAATTTCTTTTTAGCACTACTGTGGTTGTTGCTCCTAATTTGTCATTGCACACAGGTGAAAATCTTGTCTCTAGGGCCAATGGTTTTCCTTGTTAAAATAGAATTTATTCAAACTTTTTCCCTACAACTGCCGTTGCTGAGAAAGTTGAAAGCATGTTATTTAAGTATTTTGAACTGGGCACTCAGTCAAATTTGTGGATGAAGTGTGGAATTTTTTATGACCTTTGGTTAGCTTATGTAGCCTGGCGGCTCAAGAATGAATTGACTTGTTTTCAGTTCTCTGTCTTATTCAGTTGTCCATGTCCTAAATGCATCCATTTCCCCTTTCTTCTCACCATCAATCACACTCTTTGCCAACTAGGGTCATTGATTGCTGGGTTTGAGATAATGGATTGCCAGAAAATTGAACATTGATGATTGTGGGCTGGCTTGGTAAATTAAAAGGTGATATCAAATCTCTTCTATTAATCAATGTGCAATTTTGAAAGCTTATTCGCTTAAAGGTAGAGAAATGTGCAATAATGCAAAGAGATGTGGGTTCGAGTCCTATATAGGCTATCATGGTTGAACATTTTTATAGAAGTTTCTCTATTAACTTGTACTCCACATGCCAAAAAAAATAACTGAACAACAATGTGCATAAATTTCTTTAACAGTTAGTTTAGTTACTTTCATTTCTAAACATTGAAAGCCAATATTAAAAAGCTGCAACAATTGTCCAAACTCGATGGACTTAAAAAGAGTACATTCAAACCCAGTACTCAGAGACTACAACCATCGTCCAAAGTTAATGAAGTAAAAAGAGTACATCCAAAATGTTAAACAATCAACATTTGCTTGATCTAATTAACTCCCCATGTTACAACCTAGGAACTTACCTTCCTCCATTATCATAAGTCCACCTTCTTTTGAACCTAATTAACAAGTAAAAAAGTAATTGAAATGGACAAAAAAAATTCATAATACTTAAGTTACATTAATAAGGAAAGAAATTTTTTTCACCTAAAACTAGGAGGAGAGCTTACTAGGACAATTATGACAATCATGGTAAGCTTGTTGTTCACAAGCGTTACAAGTTTCAACTTATTGCCTTGTTGCTCCATTCCTTTCTCTTTTCTAACTTTAATTCACTTTCCACTTCCTTTGGTGTTACGTTGTTTAGGTGAGGGAATGTCAATTTGATTGGGAGGATTTGATCTAATAAATAACCCCGATTCATTCACTGTTTACTTAAAGTTATCTAATTTGATACCCTTTGTATTGTCCACTAGTTGCTCAAAATAAATGATTTAATTAGGATTTAATATAATTTTGTTTATTTTATAGGTATTGGGAAAAATTTGGAAAAATAAATAATATGCTCAAAGTTAGAACAAGAGAGGAGGAAATGGAAGAAAGGAAAAGTCAGCCAAGTGGCCGAGGCCATCTGCAGCACAGCTGCTCTCTTCTCCCCTTATCTCTCTTGCACTAGGCGTGCCTATTCTTTATTTTTCCCGCCTGGCCCATTTCCTGCTTTTACCACTCCCAGCCTTCTTTCTCCCCTTAACTCTCCTTTTCTCCTCATTTCGAGCACGTTGTTTGCCCAATGTGTGGCCTAGTTGGCACCTTTCCAAGTCCTAGGCTTCTCCCCACTCCTTAGCACCTTTCCTCTTTCACGTTGGTCCTCCAACTTTTTCTCGCACGGCCTAACTCACGATTGCTTGCCTCACCTACTGCTGGCCCAGTTCCTCATTCTCACTTATCCAAGCACGCACTATGCATGTGACTTTCAGACCTCACCTTTGTGCTTCTTGTTCTTCCTCGTCGCCCAAAAAAAAAGAATGAGAAAAAAAAACCAGAGGGTGAGTTAGATCCCCGCAGCCCCTCTAAGCCATGTAGTGTTCCTTTGTCTTAGTTTAATTCCTCTTATCACTCACGTTTATCATTTCTATTAATCTCAACATCCATTATTCCCATCATTATCATCATCACTCCTTATCAATTGGGGAGTTACAAGTTTGGAATTAACGGGGGTTTAGTGATGGCAATGTAAAGTGGAGGAGAGGCACTAGAACTAGAAGACAATAGAGAGGGAGAGCGACACGAGGGCTCAATTTCATTCTTCAATTTCCAGATTCAATTTAATTAGTTTTAGTTTTGGAGATTCTGGTATTCTAGTGTTTGACTTTAGATTGGTTTTCTTTATGAGAAATTTAATGTTTAGAGCTTGGTATTTCCATCAATTGGTTCGTACGATTAGTGTGCTTTGCCCATTTCAGATTGTGCTTTTCTTAGTTTTAGCTTAGAGGATTTGTTGCTGAGGATTGCTTCAAATTGTGTCTTATCCACTGTGGCTCTTGTTATTGTTTGGGTTGAATAAACATGAGCTAAGTTTAGAAACGAACACATTCACTTGAACTGAAGTTTGGTTGCATTTTGTTCCCTTTACTTCTTTGGTCTGATATATTTGATACTGAGAATTAAAAGAATGGTGATTGCTACTCTCATTAATAATTCTTTCTTTTGTCATTTGGTTACAGGTTCTAAGTAACACATCATTTTTGTTCTCTAACACAATGATGAAGTATAGCCCATCAGTAGAATAGTTTAACTTCAGTCTTTAATAGTAGTTTACATTAGAAACTTTAGTAACCTAATTTCAAATCTACCTCTGCGGATCGACACCCTAAACATTACAACGATAGACTGTGTGCTTGCGGAAAATCACAATAAGTTTTTTGGCGGTGTTGTCGGCAATCGATTTTGTGAAATTAGGTCACGAATTGAGTTGTAGTTTAGTTGTTTGAATCGTTTTGGTTTTCCTTTCGTACTCTTGATTTTCAATTTTGTTTGAGCATTTTGTTTAGTCTTAGTTCTTTTAGTTTAGTTTAGATTTGATAAACCTCAATTTTGACTAATCCCTTATCCCATTTTTGGTTCTTTTCCCCCTATTTCTCCTTTCCTTTAGAAGGATTTGAGTAGGTTTTGCCTCCTTTAATGTCGTTTCCTTGTTTAATCCCCTTTTTGACTGTTTGTAGGGATTTTTTGAGTTATTTAAGAAAGAAGGGCTGCTAGTACACCAAAAAAGGCAATGTGAGAGTAAAGATCGGTCACACAATGGCCGTAAGGGAGTAAGAAAAAGTAAAAATTCAAGGCACAAGACAGGTGACGGTTGTCACACAGTTGACTGCTTGGCCATCGCACAGTCGACGCCCTGGCCATCGTCGTCCCACAGGAAGTGATCCTAAAATAGGAGCTGGCGATGACTAGCCGTCGTATATGCGATAGGTTGTTGCCAGGCCACCTAGCGACAACTATCACCTTTTCCTAGTTTTTAGGCTATAAATAGCCAGTTTTGTCTAATTTTGGGGCCACGCTTAATTCCGTTTTGAAGACAACACTTTAAACACTTTCTAGGTTTGATTTAGGGTTAGAGCAAAATTAGTATTATTGGTTATTGTTAATCGAAGATTTTGAAGACTTTCAGTCTCCTTTCCATTAATCTAAGTTTGTTTTTTTCTCTCTCTCCCCCTCCTTACTTGGTTTTGCTTAGTTTGTTTGATCAAGCTTGGTTATGATTGTTAGTTTGTTATAACGATGATTAGTGAGTAATTCTCCTTAACCTGGGTTGGGGATTAGGAGCTAGGAGGGCATAGTAAGCTTGGTGTGATCTTGTCTTGCTTTAATTTTCAAGTTATTTAGGGGTCTTATTCTCCACCAACCAAGTGTCCGATGAAATGTTCAAAAGGACATCCCATCCAATACTTGGGGTGAATAACCACACCGAGAGGTGGGTATTCGTCCTATGTAGATATAAGAAGAGAGAACAAGCATTGTGTACCAAAATAACCCAAAGCCCTGTTAGGTGCAAGTTGGTGTTCCTTAACCTTGACCTTTGAGTCCCCACGAAAATAGGTGGACTTGTGGAATAAGGTTACCTTAGCACTCTGAAAGGAGGTTTAGGCGGCCCTAAATAAACCAATCACGCCCTTACGATCACTTGTGAATTGAGCCAAGTTCAACTCATGGCTGGCATAAGTAGCCACTAGCTCTACTAATCCTACAACCTAGGTTTTTTTCCAATTGAGTTTTTAGACCACAATATTGACTAACCTTTGTTTCCTTCTCTCTAAAACTTACTCACCGCTCTCTAGATTCAATCTAACACTAAGTTAGGTAACCTAAGTCTTGTTCTCAGTGGACGACACCCCAAGTACACGGCGATTAACCATTTACTTGTGGTGTAAATTTAAAGCTAATTTCCTATAAAGCAAGTTTTTGGCGCCATTGCCGTGGGACAAGGTTCCTTAGGTATCGTAACATGAAGTGTTGTTAGATGCTAGAGTTTTTGCTTTTGTTTTGTTTAGTTGTTACAATTCTTTCTTGAGTTGGCATACCTCCTTTGGTATTACTTGTTGTTGCATGCACAGGAGATGCTAAGGTTTTGGTGATTTAGCCCTCTTTGACCCTGAGATCAAATCTACTTTCGTTCTTGCCGACAACATATAGGAAACCAAAGTAAACAAGGAAGGTAAACTCAAGAAGCCATCATGGATCCTGCCACCACCCCGTTGAGGGACTTTGCGAGGCCGAATCCAAACACCATTCTGTTTAGCATTGTGACGCCTCCTGTTGAGGAAAACAACTTTCAGTTCAACCTGGCGTTCACCACTTTATTTCAACGAGACCAATTTGGAGGGTATCCAATGGAGAACCCCAATACCCACATTGCTTCTTTCTTAGAGAAGTGTGACACGATGAAGATGAATGGGGTCTCCAATGATGCAATCCGGTTGAGGTTGTTTCCCTTCTCTTTGAAGGATAACACCAAGTATTGGCTTTTGAATCAAATGCCAATTCATTCACTACTTAGGATGGCCTCTCCAAGGCATTCTTGTGGAAGTAGTTCCCTCTTGGGAAGATCGCAAAACTCCGGAATGACATCACCTCCTTCTCTCAAATGGAGGGTGAGTCTTTTTATGAAGCATACGAGCGGTTCAAAGAGCTCCAACGGGAGTACAACCATCATGGCATCCCGGATTGGTTGTTGGTGCAAACATTCTACAATGGTCTTCAACAACCAATGAAGATCTCTGTTGATGCGGCTGCCGGAGGTGCTCTTATGGCCAAACCCATTAATGAAGCCAAGCAACTACTTGAAGATATGGCATCGAACAACTACCATTGGGCAGGTGAATGGGGCCAACCCAAAAGCAGAGGAAATCATGAGATTGTTGCCTGTGCTATGTTGCAAGCAAGGGTAACGCACTTTTTTGCAAAACGTAGATTGACTTCAACCTACTCCTTCTCATGGTAGAGCCCCTAACAGGTCATTTGGATAGGCAAGTGTTTGTGAAGTGTATTGAATTCAAGGGCATAGTGGGAATGAATGTCATGTTGGTCAGTCATTCCCAGACCTCATCGTTGAACAAGCCAATGCCCTCTATAGCTTCCACAATAGACCACAAAATGACCCCTACTCCAATACCTTCAATTAGGGTTGGAGACACCACCCAAACTTCTCCTACAAAAACCTAAACACTCCTCCTCATCATCCCTCACAAAATTGTCCTAATCCTCCCCGTTTCCAATGTCGTGCTCCTAAAACTCCACCTCCACAACCCCCACCTCAAAATTCGAACTTGGAAAGCTTAATGGAGAGGTTCATTCAAACTGAAACTAAGACAAATGAAGCTGTTGGTGAGTCTGTGAGCCAACTCAATTCCAAGTTTGAGAGCACGTCCACACACCAAAAGATAAAAGAGACACAATGAGCCCAAATAGCCCAACGAGTGAACAACTTATCTCGACCTCTCGGGCACCTCTCGGGCAAACCGAAAGCAAACCCCAAGGGGCATATGAATGCCATCACCTTAAGGAGTGGAAAGCAACTTGATGAGCCAAAAAGACCTCACGGGGAGGAGGATGAAGGCTTGGTCAGACACAAGGGCAGGAAAATAGTGAAAGAAAAGGGAGATTTGATCCCAGAAAGTGAAGGGCAAGGCAAGCATAAGGAGACCATAAAGCCTAGGCTGATTGAGCCTTATAAGCCACCGATTCCTTTCCCTCAAAGGATTGCCAAGTCCAAACTCGAGGCCAAGTTTGGGAAACTTCTAGAGGTACTCCAAAAGTTGCAAATCTACATCCTATTCTTGGATGTCATCTCCGAGATGCCTTCTTATGCCAAGTTTTTAAAGGAGTTGCTCTCCAATAAAAGGAAATTTCATGAAAATGCCAGGGTTTCCCTCATGGAAGAGTAGTTCCATCCTTTAAAATAAGATCCCCACAAACTCAAAGATATGGGAGCTTCTCCATTCCTTGTGCCGTTGGGGACATTACCATAAGCTACGCATTATGTGACCTAGGGGCAAGTGCGAATCTTATGCCCTATTCAATATGTAAGAGGCTCCAAGTGGGTGAAATCAAGCCCACCCGAATATCGATACTACTTGTGGATCGTTCCGTAAAGTACCCCATTGGAGTCCTTGAGGATGTGTCCCTTTAAGTTGGGAAATTCTTCATCCCTTGTGACTTTGTTGTTATGGAGATGGAGGGAGATACCCAAATACCTATCACCTTAGGACGTCCTTTCCTAGCCACGGCTGATACAATAACTGATGTCAAAAATGGGAGGTTATCCCTACGAGTTGGCAAGGAGAAGCTTGAATTCAATCTCTCACAAGATATAGCTTCCCCCTCCCTAGATGATGCGTGCTATAGGGTCGATGTGCTTAAAAAGGTTGTACTTGAGGAGATGGGAACTCTTAACCCTTCCTCGAACACTCTTGAGTTGTGCTTGATTGGTGACTGTGGCAATGGGGTTGACCCTCATCCGAATGAAGAAAGGGAGGTGTACGAGAGGATCCTCAACTTAGCCTAACCATGCCTCCCTAGACAACAAGCAAGGGAGGTATGGAGGTTCAACCTTCCAATGGAGACAAGAAGAGTGCTCCCGAGGTGGAATTGAAGCCTTTACCTTCCCATCTAAGGACTAAAGAGGCCCTCATCACGCACCCTGACATCCAACCGCCGGATTGGAGCCTTCCTTTTGAGATTATCTATGATGTTAGTGACCACACGGTTGGGGCAGTTTGGGGCAACGAAAGGACAAGAAGCCTTGTGTCATCTACTATGCTAATAAGACACTTGATGAGGCTCAACAAGACTACACCACCACTGAGAAGGAGTTGCTTATGGTGGTGTATGCAATTGAGAAATTTTGACCATATCTCTTATGTTCTAAGGTTATTGTACACATCGACCACTCCGCCCTTAAAGATCTCCTAGACAAGAAGGATTCCAAGCCTCGTCTTGTTTGGTGGATCGTCCTCCAAGAATTTCTGCTCGAAATCCAAGACAAGAAAGGCACCGAGAATGTGGTGGTGGGTCATCTCTCTCACTTACGGATTGCCCTTAGGTATGACGGGGAGTATGACTTGCCAATTGACGACCCCTTCCCGAATGATCGTTTGCATGCTTTAGCAACATTGAGTGCTCCTTGGTATACAGATTTGTGAACTATTTAGCATATGGGATGGCACCCCCGGACACAAACTTAAATCAAAAGAAGCAGTTTTTCTATAAAGCCAAATCATATTTTTGGGAGGAGCCTTGCTTGTATAGGGCTTGTGGAGATGAGATAATACGGAGATGTGTGCCCAAGGAGGAGACTCATTCTGCCACTTCTCATTATCATGACTTGCCTTGTGGAGGGCATACAAACGTTGACAAGACCGCGGTCAAGATCCTCCAAGTCGGTTTTTATTGGCCCTCATTGTTCAAGGATGTGCACAAATATGTTCGGGCTTGTGATCGACGTCATTGGACTTGAAATTTATCTAAGCGAAATGAAATGCCCCTAAACTCCATTCTTGAAGTGGAAATCCTTGACGTATGGGGGATAGATTTCATGGGACCTTTCCTATCTTCTAAGGGTAACAAGTATATCTTCGTCGTCGGCGGCTATGTCTCCAAGTGGGTGGAGGCCTTCGCTAGACCCACCAATAACTCCCAAGTGGTAGTTCGGCTCTTCCAGAAGGTAATCTTCCCTCGTTTTGGAGTCCCCCGAATCCTTATTGGCGACAATGGTGCTCATTTCATTGAGAAGAAACTTGAAACTTATTGAAAAATATGGGGTGCATCATAAGTACGGGCTTGGCTACCACCCCAAATCAAGTGGCCAAGTGGAGATCTCCAACTCGGAAATCAAGGTTATTTTGGAGAAAATGGTTGCATGATCGAGGAAGGATTGGGCCAACAAGCTCGATTATGCTCTATGGGCTTACCGTATGGCTTTTAAGACTCTTATCGGCACTACACCATTTAGCTTGATTTATGGTAAGCCATGTCACCTCCCCGTCAAGTTGGAGTACAAGGCCTATTGGGCTATTAAATTCCTTAATTTTGATTTGAAGGCTATAGGGGAAAAGAGGTTACTTCAATTGAATGAGCTTGAAGAGATCTACTCTGATTCTTATGAGAGTTCAAGAATTTATAAGGAGAAAATGAAAAGGCAGCATGACAAGCATATCCACTAGAGGGTGTTCCGAGTTGGTGATTTAGTCCTCCTTTTTAACTCAAGATTGAAGTTATTCCCGAGAAAAATTCGTTCGAGGTGGTCGGGCCCTTTTAGGTGTAACAAATCTTCCCATGTGGTGCCATCGAAATTGGGACGGAAGCCGTGGGAACTTTCAAAGTGAATGGATCGCGGCTCAAACACTACACCGCTGGAGAGTCGAGCGACGGGAAGGTCACCACGACGTTCTGGATGCCACTTCTTCTTGAGAACATGGTCAAGATTGTGACCTTAACTGAGAGCTTTCTGGGAGGGGCCCTGAATCCTCCTCATGGGTTTTGACTCACATAAGGAGGTGAACTTACCCCAAAAAAATGAATTTTTTTTTTTTTGAAGCGTTTGACATAGCCCAGGCGACCGGCAGGCCATCGATTGCACAACAGCCGTTGCCTGGGCCTATAGGATTTGTAGGAAAATCTAGGAGGTGGCGACGGCTACCCATTGCCAACACGACAGGTCATCACCAAGAAGGCGACGGTAAGCCGTCGCAGTGGTAACGGTCATTGCCTACCCTCGGGCCCTCATTTTCTCCATCTTTCTCTCCTCCTTCTTCATTTCTCCTTCAACCCCCAAACCCCCACATGACTTTCTCTCTCTAAACCCTCTCCCAAACTCCACTACAACCCTCAAATCCACCACTCACCCACTCAAATTTTCACCATTTTTTCACTATTTTGTTCACTCCTTCCACCATCTCTTACTTATTCTACCATTAAAACACCATCATTCTCCACCAATCACTCAAATCCTCACCACTCAAGCCCTAAACCCATAATTTTCCACTTCCAAACTCTAGTCACTTGTGGTGTTTTCCGTCCACTCCCTTACCGAATTTTGCTTCATTTCCCTTCAAGCTTCCATTTGACTACATATTTGCACCATTCCCTCACCACTTTCTCTCTCTTCAAATTTCCACCTCCATTAAAGAGTCCTTGAGCTTGAGGAGAGAGAAAGTCTCATTTGTTAGGCCTACTTATTACAACTTGGTCCTCTCTTGGTTTTGAAGTACATTTGAAGTGCTACATTTTCAAGTGTTCTCTTCAACCACTTGGCTTGCTTGGTTTTTGAGTGCTTCATGAATTGCTTGCTTTTATCATCAGGAGCATCCAAGCGTGCTAAAACAATTGCACCTACCCCTCCGAGTATGTGCCTCCGGTCTAGGCCCAAGCGGCCCGAGGTAATAGCCCTACTCCCCCTCATGTTCTTAACAAATATGAGACTCAATTTGTTGATCATCAGGAGCACATTGCGCGTTATGATTCGGTTGCTTGTCGACAAATAACCAAACATAAGTACATAAACTTTGGTTTGTTGGAGAGTCTTAGGTTATTAGAAAGGTTGAATGAATTACTTGAGGTTGCGGGTTGGAGTGAATATATGAGAATGGATAAAACTATTTATGAGTAGTTATGCCGGGAGTGTTTGAGTTCAATCAATGTCAATTGGAATGCCTCGTACCAAAACTAACCCATTTGCGTTCAATTTCAATTATTCAATAGGACCTCTGACACAAACTTAGCAGAATTTGACTGTTGCTTAAGACTCCCACATGGTGATGTTTGGACCCCTGCACATGCAAATTTCAATGAGCAAGAATTTTGGGTCGAAATAACTTGTGATAAGCGCACACAAGTGAAAGACAACGCGGGGAGTTATGTGGCTTATAGTGCTAGTGGCTTTAAGGCCATTTTCGTTTATAACCCCATCCTCCGAGATCTTCACTGCCTCACAACTAACACTATATTCACAAGACATGAGAGTCAAAACAAAGCTCAATTGAGAGAACTTTTCTTATTGTGTTGCATTCTTAATGATGAAAGATTTGATATAAGGGCTTTTATCTTTCATCAATTGGTCTCGCAAGCTTCAACTCCTAAGTCCCCCATTGCTTGCATTGGCATCTTCCACCACTACCTATGCTTGGGAATTGGAGCCTCTCCTTAGGCGGTTAACTCCGTTGTTTCTAGGAGGGCGGCTTTATTTAGCCACTTGCATTAATACAAAGATGTTTAAAACGAGGGTGGCCGAGTGTTTGTGAACCACCATGGTAGATTCCTTTTTCCCTTTCCAAACCCCACAAAAACCACTTTTTTCGACCCCTCCAATTAGTTATATGATGATGATATTGATATGGAGACGGATGAGGATAAGCCTTAAGCCCAAGGAGGGAACATTGGTGACAGTGAAAGGGTGCCGAGAGTTCTTGAGCCCAGGCCGCACCACCCGAGAAGGAGGGGTATGACCCCCTTTTTACTAGGAGTCGTACTAGGGCGGCCTCTTCAGGCTTCAATGAAGCCTATTTCTACCAATACATGGACAGCCACTCTTCTCGCCTCAAGTTGAGGCTCGATGCAATTGATGAGCTAGTGTCAACAGAAACACACTTAAGATCAGCAAGAGTTGCTTCACCGGCAAATGGAGTTTGATTGCTGATAGTAGAATCTATAGCACCACATCTATTATGCATACGAGCACCACGGTTGGGCCTACCATCTGCCAGATTGGAGGCCTAGCGGCCCTCCTGGGCCCTATTGATCGTTTGTAAGTCTCCCCTCCTACCTTTCCCTTTTATTTCCTTATATGATTATAAATTAGGGACAATGCATGTCTTAAGTATGGGGGTGAGCTAGCAAGCTCATGTTAGGGGGATTATGTCTTAAGCATGTAGATTCTTCCATTGTATTGCATATATTTGTTTTCTTTTTTTATATCTTGAGGAGTAATGTCGAGGAGAATGTCATTGAGCTTGCAAGGTACACTTATTACACTGCTCTTCATTTCTTTATTGCAATATCCTTTTAAGAAAACAAAATTTAAAAAAAATTGAAAACTTCTGAAAAAAACCTTTTACGATGTAAATATATGGTGTTGTAAACAGTTATGGTATTTGCTTTGGTTGTTGGACCATGGTAGTGTGGCGCTCCCTTTGGTGATCGTGTCACCATTTGTGCATGCTTTAGTCCTTAAGTCCCTTTAGGCTTAACTTGGAGGGGCTTAGCTAGTGGTTAACTCATAAGGTAAATAAATGTCGCTATGGTGACTTGACTCGTCAGCTTTGAGCCTTCATGTGACCACTCATTATTAGTGGGTCTTTCTCTTCTTCTTGTGTGGCTCACTATTGATTGCAATCCTAGAACTTGGCTTTATCCTATCCAAAACCACATTAAGCAATACGCATCATTTGATATGATTAAGGCATTCCTTGTTGTTTTGTGCCACATAGCCTAAAAAGCCACCTCAATGATGTTGAAAGCTTTTTGGCTTACCCACATTGAGCCTTGCTCGTCCTTGTTGATCCCACACTCATTTCACTCTTGGCCTATCTACATTTCCTACCCTCACGCCATAGAGGTTAGTGGAGTAACACTTTTCACGATTATGGGGTTTGCTTTTTGAGTTGGAACATCTTTCGGTGTATGTTGTGAAAATTTGTGTTGAAAAGGGAAAGAAAGGAAGCGGGAATATCCTTGACTAAGTGCCTGGCATCAAGTTCCTTGCTTTAAGCTTGCTCGAAAAAAAAAGACAAAAACTTTTGAAGCAAAATTGACAAAAAATAAGAGCAAGCCTTTTAGAATGTAAAAGGAAAAAAAAAACACAAAAAGAGAAAGCTTGTTCAAATAAGATGCTTGGCACGACGGTTTGAATTCCAAACCGAATCGGCTTCCTCCTTAAGTGTTCAAGGTGGGATGTAGGTGTGAAGTAATGTTTTACTTCCATCCTTTTATTGTGGAAAGTGTTCTTACTCCCTAGTCCTAAGGCTATTCGGCTCCACTTATCCCAAAAGATCTTCCCCTTTCTCACCCTACCGAAGAACCCTATTTCAACCCTTCCAAAGTCCTCTTGATTAAAGGGCATGCGTTTTTGCCCCGAGTGGTGGATGATGAGGATCCTTCCAAGCCTATGGTTTTCGCATGATTAGTTGAGCAATAAGAGTGTACATGAACATATTTAAACACTTGGAGAGAAGAGTTCCACTTGACTATAAAGTGAGGCTCCTCCCGGTCTTCTTTACTGACCATTAGCAAGTCACTTCCTTTCTACCTTTAAGGATCTCACTTAGTCTTGGTATGCACTATTAGGCAAGGTGCTCCCTCGAGAGCTTCATGTTTATCTCACTCCCTTACCTCATCTTTGTTATTTCTTGATTGTGTGACTTTGCTTTTTGGTTAGTATTTATTGCCATGTGCAAGAAGGGAGTTTTGGAGATCAACTTTCCCATTCATAGGGCATCAAGTTAAGCTTGCTTGAGCGCAAGCAAGAGCTAAGCATAGGGAAGTTGATAAACCTCAATTTTAACTACTACCCTATCCCCTTTTTGTTCTTTTCCACCTATTTCTCCTTTGATTTAGAGGGATTTGAATAAGTTTTGCCTCCTTTGACGTCGTTGCCTTATTCAATCCAATTTCTGACTTCTTGCATGCATTTTTCAAGTTGTTTAAGGAAAAAGGGCAGCTAGTACATCGAAAAAGGCAATGTGTGAGTAAAGATCGGTCACGCGAAGGCACAAGGGGAGCAACGGAGCAAGAAAAAGTAAAAAGTCAAGTCACAGGATAGTCGATGGCCTGGTCGTCGCCTGCCTGCACGAAGTGCTCATAAAATAGGACCTGGCTATGGTCGTCAACCTTTCTAGTTTTTTAGCTTATAAATACCCCGTTTTGCTCAATTTGGGGTTATGCTTAATTCCTCTTGAAAACAACACGTTAAACACTTTCCATGTTTGATCCATGATTAGAGTAAAGTTAGTATTGTTGGTTATTGCTGCTTGAAGATTTTTGAAGACTTTCATTCTCCGTTCCATTAATCTATGTTTGTTTTTCTTTCTCTCCTCCCCCTCTTTACTTGGTTTGCATAGCTTGTTTGATCATGCTTGGTTGTGTTTGTTAGATTGTTATAATGATAATTAGTGAGTAATTGTCCTCAACTTGGGTTGGGGATTAGGAGCTAGGATGGCATAATAAGCTTGGTGTGATCTTGTGTTACTTTAATTTTCATGTTATTTAGGGGTCTCATTCTCTACCTATCAAGTGCTCGATGAAATGTCCAAAAGAACATCTCGTCCAATACTTGGGGCGAATAACCACACCGAGAGATGAGTATTCATCCTATGTGGATAGAAGAAGAGGCACCAAGCATTAAGTATGAAAATAACCCAAAGCCTTGTCAGGTGGAAGTTGGTCTTCCTCAACCTTGATCTTTAAGTCCCCATAAAAATAGGCAAACTTATGGGGTAAGGTTACCTTAACTGTCAGAAAGGAGGTTTGGGCAGCCCTAAACGAAGCAATCACCCCCTTATGATCACTTGTGAATTGAGCCAAGTTCGGGAACTCATGCCTAGCATAAGTAGCCACTCGCGACTAATCCCCCGACCAAAGTTCTTCTCCAATTGAGTTTCTAGATCACAATATTGACTAATCTTTTTCCCTTCTCTCTCAAACTTGCTCAGTCCCTCTATAGATTCAATCTAACACTAGGTTAGGTAACCTAAGTCTTGTTCTCAGTGGACTACACCTCAACTACACTGAGATAAACTGTTCACTTGCGGTATAAATGTAATGCTCATTTCCCACTGAACAAGATTTCTTTCATTTTTAATTTTCGACTGGAGTGTGTATTTTGATTTTCATCCTTTTCCATTTTCTTTTGATTTTTAGTGACCTTTTTTTGTACTAAAAAAACAAAAGTAACAGTTTAGCATTGAAATGCAGGGCAGAACAGAAGAACAAAAAATATACAGTGTAGGTTGTTCTATATTTTAACTTTCTGTTTCGATTTTGCTCTGCAGTTTTGGTGCTTATTTTGCTGTTTTGATATTTTTAGTTGATTTTTAAAGGCTAGGTGAATTTTTGCGAAAGTTTTAGGCATTTTTGGAATTTTTAGCAATTTATAGAAATAATTTTCTAGTTTGAACTTTTTGTACTGTTCAATGACAGTAAAAATTGAAAAAAACTATAATCATGTTCCTTGAGTTTGTGCTGAATTTTCTGTGTATAGTATCATGATTTTGAGGTTTGATATTCTATTTTAGTTTTACTTTTAGCTTTTGCTTGTTTAGATTTTAATTTATTTTCTATTTTCTTTAAGTTTATTTTGTGTTTTCTATTTTTTTTTCTTTTTAGGTTCGGTTTGCTTTCTGTTTTTGATCTACGTGTAAAAGAAAGAAAAAGAGAAAAAGTCAAAAATAAAAAAAATCATAATCGAAGAAAAAAATAGAAAAAGAAAAAGACAAAAAATACTTTTGACAGCGTGGGATTTGCATGACTAGTTGAGTTAGTGACCCTTAGAGCAATAGAATTAGTAGGAGTGAACTCGACCCTGAACTGGAATTGAAACCTGAACCCAAGCCTAAATTAGAATTTTATGAAATGACACAAGAGATATCTTTGAGCGATATTTTCTATCCTCCTATTACCACTTTGTCATCATGTTTTAATCTACAAGACCTAGGACCTAATGTGACCTCCGAGTTGAGACCTCATTACACAAAAATGCTCCCTAAATCACTAGTTTAGAGAATGCATATTTGTTTTTTGAGGGATTTTGATGAAGTGTGTTCTCTGATGCCTTTCCCTAATATTTATATTGATGTTGTGTGAATGAAATTAATTCCTTTTGCTCTGAAAGATTCTGCTAAGCGATGGATGTATTACTTGGTTGTTAATTTTGTTACTTCTTAGAATGACTTTGTTGAGTTGTTCTTAAGGGAATATTTTCTATTGCCAAGACTGTTAAGCTAAGGAATGAAATTAATCAGTTTGTTCAACTAGAAAGAGAGTAATATTGGAAATACTTGGGTAGATTTAAAACTTTGTTCAACTCAAAAGAGATCAATCACGTTTGTGCCAAATTATTTAAGAAGCATTTGACCAACAAATCTAAACCATGTTAGAGTCCACGTGTCATGGTGGCTTTGTTTCTAAGAGCACCACTGCTGCTTGGGAGTTTTTAGAGAACTTAGTTGAGAAGACTATGCAATGGAAAACCGCCAGAGATGAAAGTCTAAGTTCTAGGTTTGCCAGGGGTGCGATGCGTTCTGTTTCTAATGTTTGTCACTTAGAGGCTAAGATTGTAGTTTCAGAGAACATTTTAAAGGGGTTGTTTATTCAGACTCCCCAGATTTCTTAGACTTCTATATTGTATTGTTCTCACTGTCAAACCCTAGATCATTCATCGAGTGCACGTCCTTATTTTGATCACTAATTATCTACTAGATACGAGCAAGCGAGTAAGGCCTTTCAGTGACCTAAGAACAACCCGTTGTCCCCTTAGTACAACCCAGGTCAAACCCTGAGTTTTCTTGGAGTAATGGCTGATGATGTCCTATTGTGTTGGGAGCTGGCGATATTGAATTTTGACGTTTCGTTGGTCTAATCGATTTTTTACATTAACTTTCGCTATTGTGGTGGACCTATTGCTGAATTGACTAATCTTAATGTTGATCTTTCTTTAGCACAACAGACTCTAATGTTGGCATTTCACCGGTTTAGCGACTGTTAACCTTCGATTGATGTAGTGGACCTTTCGCTACTCTAGAAGACCTTTCAGCGGTCTAATAGATCTTGATTTTGGTGGCATGAGAGACTAAAGACCTGTAGCAAGATCCTATGAACTTCGTGGCGTGAAAACCTCTCATTGGTCGTGTGTCGAAATGCCTAAGGCTCCTACTTTAACATTTTGTCGATCAGCGTTGATGTCATTTTCTATTGATAGGAGCTTGATGACCTAAAGTTTAGTTAACATCATTTCTGTATTGATGTCGGTGAGTTACCCCTTTAATAGAAGGCCAATGGTGCTTGTGTAAAGCTTGGTTTGAGGATGGAGCCCTTACTTTTGTGACAGACAAACAATTGTTTAATGCAATCTTAAAAACCTAGGGTTATGTGCCCTTACAATAGGATGGTTGTCATGTCTAGATGCACACATCCTCGATCTAGGGTTTCCAAGTGTTCCAGGCTAGGTCCCATGGTAAGTAAACCGGTCGAGTTCCGAGGGCTGCAAACAACACAAATTTCTTTTGGCGATAACTTTTACATCTAACCTTTGTTTTGAGTTATCTTTTTCTTGAAAACTTATTGAATTTAATTTCTAGTAACAACAATTTCATATATTTTTGATAATTGTGGAAAATATTTAAGGGAAATAATGGACACATGTCATTTTCACACGACATAGTAATTGAACTATATCCTTTTTGTAGATTATCATATTTTGGTGTAAAATATGTCATGGGAAATCTTATCCAATGGACAATATTGATATCCAAAGTCAATAATTTATACTCCCCCAGAATGGATGTCTAGTGGATGCCGAACATTGTGATTTTGGGCATATTTAGGCTTTTGGCTTGTTTAGTTTTTCTTTCTTTATTTTTCTTTTGTTTACTTAACATGGAACCCAACTTGGTGGCTTAGTATTTTCTCCGTTGTTGAGCCTTTTTTCTGCTGCATGTGAGTCCCTTTAATTAGAATTCTACCTAGATTAACCCAATCATTTAGATTAACCTTAATGGGAGTAGGAATAGGTTTGTTTCTCTACAGTTGGGTCTATCCCTTCAATCACTATAAATAAGGATTGCCCCCTAGGGTTAGAAGCATCACCAAATTGGCATGAAACAAGTCAAAAAATTGGAGACACATCAAAAATTCAAGAGGAACACTTTCAAGAACCTTTAAGAGAAAATTAGGGGTGGACATTAAGAGCGAGTTTGATTAACTCGAAGAAAGGCACCACTCTGTTGCATTCCCAGGTAACTAAGGTGTGTCATCCTGAGGATGTAACCTAAACCTTCCTTCTTTTTGAATTTCTTATTTTATTAGGTAGTTCCCCATCAACTGTAATTTGTTACATTATTTTGAATTTTTTGGACTAGTATTGTACCTTTGATTTGCATAATTGTGATATGATTGATATTAATACACTTTATGACTATTTAATAGTATAATTAAGAATAAATTTCCCACATTGAATAGTAGAGGACATCAGCGATGACAGGCAGTGATGTGATACACTCCACCATGTTACCGTATCATCACCCTTGAATCTAAATCCATAGTTTGAACATATTGACTCGAGATGAGTCCCACACTAGCGATTACTCTGGGGGTTTTCGAAAACCTTTTTAAACTGAATCAACTATCCCTTGATGTTGTGCATTTCAGTCTATGGTTTACTTCGAAAAGTAAACGTGTAAGTGTTAGTTAATGTTTCATACTTTTCTCATTGATTTATATTTATTTTGTTTTTTCCCTAAATTAGCCATATTGGTTTAGGATCCCGAGAATTGTTTGAACCTGCATTTGGGTTCATTTTTAGCCTATGAACCAGGTCAGGTTCTTGGATCAGATTAGCAGGCTTGATTCTATGGCTAAGTAGTAGCTACTGCCTAGATCCATCCTAGGGAGCTAGACCAAGCCATAGCCTAGGAACTCAGCTGGGTTACTAGATCAAATCCAGGGCCCAACTTACTGGCCTACAGTCTAGCTGTAATCTACTCATTTTACTGAAAGTTAGAAAAAAAAATCCTAATCTAATTCCAAAACAAAACACCTAGCAATCAAGTTCAACCGCTCACGTGGGACCGCACTCGGGATAGCTTCCCTAAGGTTGGGGTCGTTACAGTGGTGACTCCACTAGGAGATTCTTTTTTTTTTTAAGAAGAAGGGGGGCAGATTTAAAATTCAGTATGGGAAATTATTTTGATTACACTTACATTAGGCATTCTTGTATTGAAAGGTGTTGCCATGAGAGGAAAACAGGTGGTTAAGTAGCTCGGTCCACTTAGTCCTGGAGCTGACTTTGTGATTGTTTCACCCACTTGTGAGATACTTTGCTATCCACATGACTCAGAGAAGAAACTGAAATGTTCCAGTCTTATCACGCACGCCATGGATGATGTACAAAGCATTCTTGAATCGAGAGGGTTGTTCAACACCTTATTTTAACCGGTTGTGACTTAGAACTTTGTCTTAGGGTGCATCTCATATGTGTGCCTAAATGTTTTTTTTATGTAATTCGACTTCCATGGCCCTAAGGACTATGCGTTGATGCTTTAGCACTTAGGATAGCCCAGGTAACGAAATATCCAACTTAGTGTATAGGGTTAGGAAACAAAGTGGTTCATAGGCCAATTGACCTCTAGGGGCTCTTGACCTCGGACCAGAATACATTCTAGCCTTAGTTTAGGGTATAAAAAGTCATAACTGGAGATTAAGTCGAGCTTAAAAAGGCCTGGATGGGTGTTCTAAAGAGTTTTCATGCTAGTCTCTGTTTGGGTAAGTCGTAGAAATCAAGCTCATTCGAGGAGAACCTTCCGAGACTTTTGCAGTTTTGGTTTAAGTTAGAATTTAGAAAGGCATAAGTCAATTGTGGGACACCATACAACCTAGTCGATGCCCTAGAGAGTTTATTTGCATTTATCTAAGTGTGAACTTAAGCAAAACGGGTAGAGGTTAGGATATCAGTCTCCGGGCGCCGACAAGGACCCATACCTGTATCCTACAGGATACGTCTAGTCTAGTCCATTGCATTAGAGTCCCTTCTAGATCAGCAATCATAGCATAAAATCTGTACCCTGGGCTGTTAGCATATGGTTTCAATTCATGGGTCGACATTGTCCATTTAAGGTCTTGGCACATTAGTTGTAGGATAGTTGGCGTAATAAAATCAATCTTGCTATGTTTTATAACAAATTACCAAATCTGATCAATTATATAATTAATGAAAAATACATTACATGGTTTTAAAAAAAGTAGATGTCACTTACATGGTGATTCCTTAGGGAACATCTTTAAGAGGGCTGTATTTGAACTTTAATAGGGAAAGTTATCGTAATTGTACTTGCATTAGACATACTTGCATTCTAAGATACTGCCTATTGGGGATCAACATCGCCTCCAGGTGAAACCTTGATTCTACCCGTTAGGAAGTTAGTTGGTCAGTTGGTGGGTCTATTTAGACTTCTAACTAAGCAAACAATTGCTTCACCCAATGAGGACATACTTTCCCTATCCCTACGACTCTAGGAAGTATCCAAAACCTCCTAGTCATACCATCCACCCCTATATGGCATCCAAAGCATTGGGTCGTGAGAAGACTATTCTAAACCTAATCTGAAACCCACACAGAAGTCTTACTTAGGTTAAAAGTCATGTGCACGATTTGGAATGCAATGTGGCCTTCTATGGTTTAGCCTAAAGGACTATGCATTGATACTGTGAGTCTTAGAAGAGCTCAAATTGGGAGAAAACTGAGTAGAAGAATCGAAGTAGGAACTAAAACAGTTTCTGAGCCAATTGAGTTCTAACGAGACTCTTGTCCAAAATCTAAAAAGGATTTTAATGCCGATTTAGAGTACCAGTTTTAGCCAAAAAAGGAATCTTGGGAATTGGATTTGTAACCAAAACGACTTCTTAGATCAATTGAGACTTAACATAACTCATGATATAAAATCTAAAAAGGATTTTAACTCCAGTGTAGAATACTAGTTTTGGCCAAGCCTGAGTCCTAAGAATTGTATTGGGCACCAGAAATGACTTCTAAGCCCATTGAGTCCTAACAAGACTCTTGATCTAGAATCTAAAAAAAGGTTATGATTCCAGTGTAGAAGTATCAGGTCTAGTCCTAAAAAACAATTCTTGGTTTGCTTTGTTAAAAAAAAGGAGTTGGTAGTCTGCATATGAGGGCAAAATGCAGTTCATGTCAGGCCCAGAACCCTTCCAGGATCCCTCAGGGTGTAGCTAGCAGAGCTCGTTGGTTTTCATGCATCATAGTCTAGTAGAGAGTGAGAATAAAGGGGCAAATTTGGGCTTGGTAAGAACCAGACCGGGATACAGCTAGAAAGTCACGATAGGTCTCTGATTCCTTGCGATCTGCATTCATCGCATAAATGGTATTCTGGGCTCTTTGTGTTAGGTCCATAAATCAACATAGTTCATTTAGGGTCTTAGCACATCAATCGTAGGATACGTGAGGTCATAAATCCATATATCATTAGGCCTCATCACACACTGTCCATCAGTCCATCTAGGACCAAGATGCATAATATGGCCTATTAGGCCTCTAGAACACTAGTCCACTCTAGGTTGCATCCAATGGTGCATCATATTCGTAACACATAAGTCCAAGTAAGACTTTGGCATCTTATCAATGCATAAGTTCATGGTCCATGCATCACATTCCCATAATCTAGGATCCCTATATGAGTCCACCTAGATCCACTTATTTGGCATAACTAGCCCATTCTAGGAAAACAAAACCACAATCATAATTAGGTAAGTATAGGCTTGTGATTTACCTAAGAAAGATTTAAGTCCAACATAGGCTTATAAGTTACCTTTATAAGACCAACTTAGGACCTAATTGAGGGTAAAACTTGATTTTAGCCTAAAACCCCATATTTCAACCCCATTCTAGCGTAAGCCTTCAAGCCCATGAAGCCATTATCTCTTTATCTTCCAATTGTAAGTCATTAACCTTTTCTTTTAGCCCATATCTAGCGTGGTTAGCCATTCATAACATTCCACCTCTCTAAACCTTTACCTTACTGGGTAGGTTCAGGAAGACTAGGGTATACGAGCGGAGTACGTCCATAAACCATAAGACTTTTGTCTCTTGAAGAGTCCAAAGAAACTCCACCAGTTGGGTCAAAATTGAAATCTAAGTCAAAGTCAAATACTTTGCCAATCTCAATGGTAGCAACTAATGAGCTGGCTCAACCCGTGAGGATGGAAAAAAAAAAACCAAACCACACTGGATAAGAGTGCGAAGAAGATGGCACGGATGGCCACTACACTCCAAACCCTTATTGGGGACAAACCCACCAAAGCCCTGAAGACTTGTAAGGGCACTATTAGAATAGGGATAAGAAGGACAATGGCTCCACATAGAAATGAGGTGGACACACTAGACTACTACACCAAATAAACCCCTATTGGCACCACATATACTTAAGCACTAGAAAACTGTTCCGAAGGCATGATCAACCTCCCACCAATAAGGCTCGGGACAGAGACCACATGGAATTTAAAACAATAGGACCTAACCAAGTACTACAAATATGATGGAGGAAGGGGATATGATACTGAGGATTGTCAGGGCTTCAAAATAAGTTGGAAAGCATGTTCAAGTCAGGGCAGCTTGCTTTGCCTAAAACTACTCAGAACATCCAAAAATAAGAGCAACATGCTTGGATTCGCATGATGGGCATTTCAGCTATTTCAGATTACCAAAGTGAAAAGTAGAAGATTTACATAGTTGAATCCAAGGCCAGAAACCTCCACAGCAAAGGCCTTAAGCTCTATTGAATTTAGAAGATGTGATGTATCCTAAACTCATAATCATGTATTGAGTCCTAGAGTCATTTGCTTACTTTTCCATCATAAATCCAAGTCTGGTGTAACCATGATTTATTAATAAAATCATCTCTTACATTAGTTCTTTTGTATATTCTCACATTCTTTTTTATGAAATGCTTTTATCCTATGACAAATCTAAGATTAAAAAAAAGAATAAGGAATAAAAGAAAAGAAAAAGAGGGGCTAGATTGAAAACATGACAAGGCAAGCTAGGCAAAGGAGACAAAGAGAAATAAAAAAAAGAGACTCGGGATTCCAATCCATTATCTTAAAAAGGGAAAAAAATTGAAATTTCCTTTCAATAAGGCATGCAGCTTTAAGGACATGCCTAGGATAGGAGGCCTCGTTTCACAACCTAAATTAATACCTTTGTCAAACCTGATAAATTCCCAATTTGTTCCCTTTTGAGCCTTTAAATAAGCCTATATCATTTATAACCACATCTCACTAACCAGGGACTGGGAGTGTGTCATGGGTGACATCAATATCAAAACCAGCAATAAAAAGAAGAAAAAAAAGAAAGAAAAGTTCGGACAAAACTGTTGCCTGAAAAAAAAAAGAAAAAAAGAAAAGAGGTTGAAAACAAGAAGAACAAGAAAAGAAAGAAATTACTGATTTACACTGACAATATCACCTGTGCACGCTTAGGGTTTCGTAAGGGTTGTTTGAGCCTTCACGCTAATTCCCTTCCTTTGGCACCTTAACCTAGAATCCTGCCTTAAAAACTCATACTGAGTGGCATCCCTCGTTTAAGCTGCATGTCCTAACATTGAACAATGACTGGCCCGATTACTGATTGGTTACGTAGGTAACCGGTCTGAGGCCTGGCAGGAAGATTCTTTCCATCAAGAACCAGCTCAATTAACCCCTCTAGTCTTAAAAAAAAAAAGACAGAGAGAGAGAGAGGGGGAGTAAAGAGAGGTTGGCCCAAAAACTTAAAAAGGTGGACCAGGCAAAAGGAGAGTGAAAACAAAACCTTACTTTTTAGAAGACAAAGAAGCATTCCATTGACTAGTACCATCAAATCAGACTTGGACAAACCATTCACCTACTTTACCGCAACTTCTCAATCATCTTAGCGTTTAATCTCACCTCCATTCAAAAATTCAAGAGTCTTGGTTTCAACCATGATTGTAAATTCAAGAGTGAATACTCATTCCATATTCTTAGGCTTTCTAAATGGCCATTCATACATTATGAAGGATGAGGGCTTCTTCTACATTTTCGTAGATAGTTCGGGCTCCCGTAATTGTAAATATTTCCCAACAAAGAAATGGCCATATTCTTTCCACTAAACTAGTGGTTATCCTAGGCAACACCAGCAAAAGTAGCTTTCCAACATGGAAAGGATCACATTTGCTCTGCTGGATAGGGGCGACTCTAACTAAAATTAGCAAGAGCATCTTCGGCTATCATTATTCTTCCGCATGTAGGGCTCCTATTACTGCGAATAGAGATTGAGGGTTTCTTCAGAACAGCAACACTTTAATGCCAAATTAAAGGATACTCCATCCATTGAAATAAAGATTCCCTATTGTGGGCAACTTATGACTACGACATGGATCCTTTTCGAACTATCACCTAACTTTTTACCCCTCATTTTAAGCCATAGACCATCACTGTGCCCATGAGCCTTCTGCACCTAAATTGGGCCTTATTCAATGGACCCCAAACTCATTATAAGACATACATGTATACGAGGTTAGGTCATCAACATGTCTACATAGTCAACATAATCATGTCTACATAGTGAGCACAACTAATTCTACATAATCGTTACTTCTGTATAGTCTAACTTAGGCTAGCAAGTGCTCCTACATCAATGCATAGGTCTTCTAGCTTTTTAATTACAGTTCCCTCTACTCTGATCACTTGGGAACCTTGGATTGTATAATTAGCCTTTTAAAATGACCCCACAGGAAGGGCACACAACCCTGGTTAGCCATGAATCTATACCAAAGCTTCTCAAGGTGGCATGAACAATTGTCATAGAAAACATTCATACTTTGACCATCGCCTTAATTAGGCTTAGTCAAAGTGGAGGTTCTTACCTTAGAGCGGATTTTGTGCAAGCATCATCGCCAAAGATACGAAACCTATTAGGGACTCAATGTCGAGAGGATCTAGGCACCGTGGATACCTCATCCTCTTTGTCTTCCCAAACGAGGATGCCTCAGCATCCAGCACATCTTTACATGTTGTAGTCTCCCATCAAAAAGATATGGCTTCAACGCCCGAGCAGGGCCAAAAAGGGGGCTCAAACATAAAGGTTTGAAATCTCAATATCTTATGCCATAAAGTCCTCAAAGATCAATGTTGAGGATTCCTCGTACATCACATGATTATATTCTGTCCAAAGGAAGACAAACACTTAAGCAAAAGAAGAAAAATAGTCAAAGAAAACAACCTTGGGGACCCAGTCGGGACTTGTATGTGCTCTGGCATTCACGCATCAAAAACACAAATCATGCAAAACAAAATAAGAAATCAAAAGCAAGGAAGGTGGTCAATGAACCCGGTCAGCTTTCCACTATCACGTGGTGGTGTTTCTCTTAAAACTTATAAAAGACAACGAAGCCACAGCAAAATGAAAAGGGTGGACAACCTACATCCAAGAGCATCTAAAGCATACATGCCGAAAAGAACAGATTGCTTACAAAGGTATTCATCAAAGTCAGAAGCTAAATTGAAAATTCCAACATTTCATCAATGAAATACGCTTGACCAGCAAAAAGGTCCGTTGCCTCAGCGACACAAAAAGATATGTTCTCCTTATCCACAAAAAGGTCCACCGCTCTAGCAAAACAGGAAGATAAATGGGCTTGACACGCAAATAGGTCTGCTAGTCCAGCCATACATGAAGATAAGTTCACTTGACCCACAAAAAGGTCCATTGCTCCTGTGATATAAGAAGATAAAGTTGCCTAACTTGCAAGACGGTTTGTTACCATGGCAATACAAAAACTAATGACAAAAATGAAATAGAGATGAGTCATAGATGCTTTTGGCTTCCCCCTTTCTGCAGCTAAGAAACCCTATTTAAGTATGAAGTCGGGCACCTTTAACCCTAAGATGAAGGAAGACGAAGAGGCAAGCAGTTTCAAGCTCACCACAGACTGTGGCCTTCACACTAAGCGTCTGTGATTAGCTCTGTCTCAAAATCCTCTAGCTCTTCCTTCTTCTCAATGGGTGTGGTAACTTAGGGGCATTCGTAAGGAGTCAAAATATACTCAATTGGGGTCAAAGTAAGGTAAAAAGGTCCAAAACCTCTTAACACAGAAAAGAACCATACTCAAGCATAAAGTAGGAATAGTAGTATAGATCATAACATGAAGTTCATAATTCTCCCTAAAAAAGCAATAAAATAACCCTAAGATGGAGTATACTCAAAGAATTTATCAATAACTTTGCCAAACCAACAAAAAGATCCATTGCTATAAAAGATAAGTACGTCTGACTCATAAAAAGCTTCGCTACTCTAGTGGTACAGGAAGATAAGCTCCCCTGACCTACAAAAAAGTCTATTGCCGCAAAGATACAGGAAGATAAGTTAGCTCGACATGCAAAAAGGTCCATTGCTCTAGTGATATGGGAACCTAATTAAGCTCGACTCGCAAAAAGGTCCACTGCTCCAGGACCATATGATAGAGTCGCAAGTACACTGTGGCGCTTTAGCAAATCAAGGTCGTCTCCTACAAGGACTAGGTTGATCTATCGGGCCTTATCCCCTTAAGATAGGCTAAGCGAACCAATACTTGATATTGAAATTAAACTAATCAACTATCTAACCTAATTAAGAAATAATCAAGGAATTATACAAAACTAGTAATCTCTCAATAGATGTATAAATCAAGCATTTCTTCCTCAACAGATTATTATAAAACTAATAATTGAAGTATCAAAATCCTCTTTCAAGGTGAACTGAAATACCTAAATCTAACCAATTACCATTTCTCAAGGGCTCTCGATTTGTTTAGGTTCGTTAAACATGTTATTATTATATTTGCAGTTTCTCAATCAGTATGACTTTCTCAAGACTCCACACAATCAAGTCAAATCCAAGGATTCTAGTTTCAAATTTTACCATTCAGTTCCTCATCTAACACACAAAACATGCAAGAAAGTGATCAAATTTCTTGCAAGATAATAAACATCTAGGGTCCAACAAAACAATCCAACAATTTCAAAATAGTCAAAAGTACAAAATATAAACGCAAAGATAATGACGAAAGAGAACAAAATAGAACTAAAGAGAAAAGAAATGCTCAGTCAATTAACGCGCTTGAATTCGTCGATTGCAAACCCGGCATGGCATCCTTGCAAATCTTCACTTGAAATCTCTTTATCTCTATTCCTTTAATCTAATCTAAAATTCTAATCTAGGTACAATAGAATGGAGTATAGAGATAGAATAATGGGTGTTGAAATGAAGTTGAAAACAACCTTTTTATAACAAAACTGCTTGGAAGTCAAACAGTCGCGAGAAACATGGAATTAAAACTGCCTGGAAGCAAGAAAACAAAGAGTCTCGGGCAAAAGAGGTCCACCATGGACCATAGGCACCACCACAGACATTTCGTGGTGAGCCCTATTTTGACATTCTATTGTCCTTTCTTCCTCACATGGTGATATTGACTTGGGGGGTGCCCATGGGGCAGTCAAGCTGATAAGTGCTTATTATATATAACATTTTAGGGTCATTTTTCTTCATTTTTAGTAGAATTATATGCTTATCTTAAAATTCATACTCCTCTTCTCGATTTATGCTTGGGTATAGTTGTTTGATGATTATTGCAGGATTTTAGGCCATTTGACCCAGCATTTGGCGCTTATTTGACTGTATTTTGACCCCCATGGGCACCCATGTGATGCTATGCCGGTGGGGGAAGAGAAGAGCAGAGAATTTCGGGCCCAGCAAGCACCAACGGCTGCCAGTGGTGACTGTCATGCCCGTGGAGGAAACATAACTGCTTGCCTGCTCATTTTCTCTAATCATGTGGCTGAGGTCGATTGTGTTTCTCTATAAATAGGATCATTTTCGCATCAAACCATCATCCCATCCCCATTCCACTCTCCATAATCCACCATCTACTTTGGATTTAGATTAGATTAGAGGAAGAGCAAGTTGAAGGTGAGGATTGCATAGCTTCTGTATCGAGTTTGCAACTACAGTTCAAGCACGCATCAGCTAAGCAATTCCTCTCCCTTCTCTTCCCTTTTCCGTTTATATTTTTATGTTTTTATATTATTGTTGATGTTTATGTTAAGTTTTGGATCTTGGAATTGAGTTGAGTTGCTTTGCTTGAATCAATTCTTGTTTTAATCTAAAAGTACTTTGGATTTGTTAGGTTTATTCTATTGAATCTTAGATGTTGATTTGCAAGTAGGAAACTTGATCAAGTTCTTGCTTGTTTGAGACATATGGTGAAAAACAGAAACGTGACACTAGATGTTAGAAAACTAAAATTCGACTTAAGTGAGTGAGATGTTGAGAAAGACTCACCATTTGAGAAACCTTTAAATTTGATAATCGCGTTCTTAATAATCTTATATTAACCAAAAATCCTTGAGAAATGGTAGTTGATTAGATTTAAGAATTTCATTCCACCTTGAAAGAGGGGTTTGATAAATAGACTATCGATTTTGCAATTACCCTTCTAAAGAAAGGCACTTGATTAATTCTTGCGTATGGAAATTGCTTAGTTTGATTAAGTTCCTCGATTGATTATCCATTAGATTAGATAGTAGATTAGTTGAATTTCATTCTCAAATTCGGATTCGCCTAGCATATCTTGAGGGAATATAGCCCAATAGATCAACATTATCTCTGTGGGATCGACCTTGATTTGCTATGAAGCCACCGTGCGCTTGTGGGCTTATCAAGTTTTTGGCGCCATTGCTGGGGACTAGCGTCGAATATTGGATTTTTTTCGATAGGTTTGACTAAGTTTTTTTTTTCTTTGAAAAAAAATTGAAATTAAAAAAGACAAAAAACATTAAGAAACAAAATGGCAAATTTTCATTTCCCCCAATTCGAGCATGAATTATTTTGGAGATATTTTAAGCGTTTAAATACTTTTCTTGCTCAATGTGGTTATTGTGTTGGTGAATGGGAGATTTTGGCCATTATTAATGAGGGTGTGAGTAGTGAAACTTGTATTCTTTTAGACTTTTGGGGTTTTTCATGCTAAAAAATGTTGATGATGCTTGTTGTTTGCTTGAGTGGATTGCTTGTGACTCATTTGAGTTTGAGAAGGCTAGTCATGTTTCTAGGTATTCATTTTCTGATCCTTGTGCATTTTATGCTAGATCTTATTATGCTCCTTTTTGGTGTGAGTTGTGTAAATCTTCTAACCATGAAACTAATTTGTTTCCTTATTATGCATGATATGCTCAACCTGACTTTGTATCACCCTAGGACAGTACTAACGTTGTCCTGACCTTACCTAATTCAACCTTTCCTTTAACTCAGTGCACGGGCTCGAGGTAGGTGAACCTTTTAGGTTTATTGCTAGGTTTAATGTTGCTAATGCATGTTTTGAGTCAGAACATACTTTTGATAAGGTGCATAATCTAGTTAGGACTCCTTTGGAGGGTTTACGTGTTGTCTTTATGCATGAGGAGTCTCCTAGCCTTGGTTTTAATGATATTGTTCTCCTTAATCCCCTTGATCACGTTCATTACCCTCTCCTTTCCTTGAGCATTATATTGATATGCCCATTGATAATCCTATAATTTGTGATGCTAATGTTGATTTGGGCTATAAGGATAACATGTTTGATGTGCTTGGTGAGAAAGTTGATAATTTTATATCCCTAAGTTATTTAAGAGGGTATGATCCCTCCATTGATCTTTACTATGTAAGCCTATAGGACTTGCCTAGGAAAGTCACATGGACTACATTCTTTAATCCTTCTTATGATTTTTCTATGGTCTTTGCTAACTTATTCTCTTTAGTGTAATTTTGATTATTGCCTCTTACCTTTTATTTTATAAATTGTGGTCTCAGGAGTTTGATAAGCTCCTATGTGCTTTAACGGCATCCAATTTGATGAGTCGAGTCTTGAAGATGTGATGGAGTGGCTAATGCTCCATTTTGGCCCATTTGCGTGGAGGCGTTAGCTTAGGTGCATCCAGCACCTAACCTGGTGAGATCATTATGTTTTGTTTCCTTTCCCTTCTCTTATCTTTCTTTCCTTTGAATAATTATGCTTTATCTAAGCATGGGGGAAAGGTAGTTTCTATATTTTCTATTTCGTTTATTAGTTTGCATACTTGTTAGAGCATGTAGTTTTAGGTTTCTTTTTGTTTGGATTAGTGTTTTGCAATTAGTTGATTTTTTGGTTTGCATGTATGATTATATGTAGAGATGGTGTGGATTAGTTTGAGATAACTTACAATGATGTTTTTGTTAGGCAAAATAGCTTTCATGAGCTTGAATTACTTTTGATGTGTAATTCCTTTTGGTGCGAAAAATTTGTGAAGGTTTTATAAATATTCTTGTTTTGGCCCTTGTCTTGACTGAGGACTTTGTCATTCCCTAGAGTCTTTAGCACTAATCTTTGTACATTGAGTCATTTTGTAAGCTTAATGAAACTTTGGTAGATATCTCGTGAGATTTTGAGCCTTATTTGGATTAATTCATTATATTTATTCTCATGTTTCTTTCATGTGTGTGACTCTTCTATGTTGCTTCTCTAGAACTTGCTTAGACTCTTGTTCAAAACCACATTAGCATGTGCATATTTGATGATATGATAGAGGCATTTCTTTCTTTGGTCATTTTAGCCACATAGCCAAATAGCCTGCCCTTGTATTATATGTTTATTCCTTTTGCTATCCCTTTGAGCTTATATCCGTCTTTGTCATGATACCTTCATATTAGCCCTTGGCAAAACACATATTCCTACCTTTAAGCAAAGTCTCTAGAGCATCACTTCATCTATCTAGTGGGTAGATTGGAGATAATTGAGTTTAAGGTGGCTTTGGTATGTTAGAGTGTTGGGGGATTGATGATGTTGAGCATTTGCTTTGGTTCCCTCTTGTTTGTGTGTGTGTGTGTGTGTGTGTACATATATATATATATATAC
>JACYFF010031958.1:36222641-36260311 GCA_017589665.1 Selenicereus undatus | reverse complement strand
TGAGGATTTAATGGTTTAGGTTAGTCGAGGTTTTCCTAAAGCATAATGCTTTAAGTCTTTAATTTATTATGCTGTAGAGTAATAAGTTAGTTGACTTAAAAGAATTCATCCTTAGACGTTCTAGGGTGTATTAAACAGTAAGGGAAAATAGGGGTTACAGATGTTCTTAACCTACAGTCTAACTATTCAGTAAAAATAATATGTGTATCGATGATTAAATAATGGAACATGGTAAAATATATATTAAGGTTAAGCAATTTTCGAATCAAGTGATATTTGTTTTCTTCTATTCTGCTTAAATTTTATTATTAGTTTATAATTTTTGGTGTCAAATAACTTAATTATATTGTTATCAGGTACTTAAATATTTTTATCCAATTATACCCCCCAAGTCGTTTTTTTTGTCATCTGAGTCATAGAATAACATCTTCGTAGTTAGTAATTTGTGTTTATTTTTATGAGAATTAATTGCTTTGTAACTTAATTCTATTTCCTCGTGGGATCGACCCTACTTGCCCTATCTATAGTTCTTAATATTTAATTGCAAGGGTATTTAGGTTATTTAATTTGGAGGCACCGCGACAAGCCTTACAGATGTTAATAGTATTATGGTTAAATATTTAATATGATGTAAGAGGTACTTTCATTAATTTTAATATCATAGGAAAATTTTTTGGATTGATATGAAAAATAGTTCACTTGGTTACATGTTTAATAAATTTATTAGTGACATGTTAGGGAGTTTGAAAAAAGATGAGAAAATATTGAAATGAAAAATGTATTTATGTTCAAATGTGTAAATGTTAAAATTTATTTATGTTACCATATTTATGTGTAAATGTTTGATATTAAAAAAGAACGATATGAAAAAATTAGTTGTAACATGTTAGGAACTATGGATGTTAATAGTATTATGGTTAAATGTTTAATATGGTGTATGAGTTACTTTCATTAATTTTAATATCATAGGAAATATTTTTACATTGATATGAAAACTAGTTAACTTGGTTAGATGTTTAATAAATTTGATATCATAGGAAAGATGTTTAGATTGATAAGCAAAATTAGCTGTAACATTTATGTGTAAATGTGTAAATTAGTTAGCTCATATTTATGTGTAAATGTTTAAACTTATGTGTAAATGTTTAAATTTATGTTTAAATGTATAAATTTATTTACGTTAGCTCATATTTATGTTGAAATATTTGATATGAAAAAGCTTTGTCGGAAAAATTTATTAGTAACATGTTAGGAATTATGGTTACTATTAGTAATATAGTCATTACTAGAATAATCGTGAATAAAAATGTTAGAAAATTATGCAATTTATAACCCAAACAAAAATGTTCCATGTATGTAGGTATCATTTGTGGCCATATGGATCCGAATCCCCCCCATACTTTTATGAGTTTACTTGATGGGAATGACGAAATAGAGAATGTTGAGCATAGTAACCCAAGTGTGCCTACTAATACCCACATGCAACCTCCACCATATCATACTCCACCAAACTATCCTTACCACCCACATTATTACCACCCGCCTTATTACCCGCTACCCCCACCTAATTACGCCTCGAGTGCAAGCCACTCTACACCCTCATCAACACCAACTGGATCAATTGCAACCGTAAGGCCACCTCAGACTAGTAATGATCCTACTAATGATGAGTTGGAAGGGGATGATGTAGAGGGGAGTAGTGTAGAGGTCAAAAAATGGTCAATGGAAGAGGATAAGCGGTTGATCACTGCTTGGATTAACACAAGTACTGATCCTGTTACCGGAACGGACCAAAAGAAAACATCTTTTTGGGGTAAGGTGGCAACCAACTTTAACACACATGCCCCAAAAGGAGCTATGCGGAGAACGGGGAAGACTTGCAATGCTCGTTAGAATCGAGGTTACCCATTAGCTAACAAGTGGGTCGGAATCATGGATGAAATGGAACATAATAATGTGAGTGGATCAAGTATGGAAGATATTATGAATCGTGCTCATGAGACGTTTCTTAAAAGGGTGGGGAGGAAATTTGATTTAGAGCATTGGTACTATTTGCTTAAGGATCAGCCCAAATGGAGAACATTTCATGATACTCTAGATGGAGGACAGTCGAAACGATCAAAAGTCAATGAGATGGGAGGATATTCTAGCCCCTCTACCCCGCTGATGAAGAGGTTGAAGTTGAAGTTGATGGAGTTGTCCACCCCATTGGGAGGAAAGTTGCGAAGAGAAAGCTCTATCGAAATGCAAACAATGTTGTGGTTGATTTGGTGACTAATCACTTTGCAACAATGGGTTCAACAGCTAATGAAAAGGTCGAAATATTCCGTAACTTGGTAACCATAGTTGATAAGAAGGCAACTGCAACTCAGGAAGCAGTTCGCCTTAGAGATGAGGCTCAAAAACGCAAGGACATCAAGGCGGAGTTGGAGTTGAGGAAGCAAGCCCTTAAGGAGAGGCAATATGACGACCAAATAATGTTGATGGACCTTTCATCCCTGTCTGAAGAGGATGCTGCTTATTTCAGAATGATGAAGGTAGAAATTAAACAGAAAAGAATGGGAAAATCTCCCCAAATTTAGTAGTCTACCATCCTCTAGCTATTTAGATGAACCTTTCTTATTTACATTAGTGTACTCGCCTCTAGTTATGTTTTGTTACTTGTAACGAATATTTTATGCAATGAATAGTTTATGTTTTCTCAATTGTATCCATTTAAATTAGTTATGAAATGAAAGTTTATGTTTTGTTAATTGGAACCATTTGTGTTTAACTTTTGTTTTGTTACTTCTACTTCTTTCAATTTGTAATTTACTTATGTTCATGTTCTTCTTAATTAATGAGTATGTACACAGGTGGTCAACAATGGAAAATAAGAATGCAAATTTGACACCTCTTGTACAAGATTCATCTTCCTCAGGCTCATCGCACATGTCCTCCTCCTCATCATCGGATGGTCTAAGCTTCATATTAGAGGATTCCAAAAAAGAGATTATGCCCATTGTGGAAGATTCACTTGATGATGAGACTAACAACCAAGATATGACATTCCTTCTAAATGTTTTGCAAGCTGCACAAGATTTGAGACCTTCATCCTCATTGCCTCGAGCGAAAAGAAGATTTATAAGGAGAGATCGACAAGAAGCGCATGAGCGCTTATTCCGATACTACTTTGCAGAGGATTCCATTTACAATGACCAACACTTTCGCTGAAGATTTAGAATGCGCAAGCATCTATTCATTCGTATAATGGAGGCACTAGGAAATCATTCAGATTACTTTCAATTGAAGTATGACGCAGTTGGGAACCGTGGGTTGACGCCACTGACCAAGTGCACTGCAGCCTTGACGATGCTTGGTTACGGTATATCTATCGATTGCGTCGACGATTACTTGAAGATCGGTGAAAGCACATCACTGCAGTGCCTGAAAAGGTTTGCCGAAGGTGTCATTGCAATATTTGGAGAAGAGTATTTAAGGAAACCAACCCAAGCAGATGTTGATCGTCTATTCGCTGTAGGGAATGAGCGTGACTTTCCGGGTATGTTGGGAAGCATCGATTGTATGCATTGGGAGTGGAAGAACTGTCCGACAGCTTGGAAAGCAGCATTTGCTAAATGGGTCTATAAGGTGCCGACAATCATTCTTGAGGCGGTTGTGTCATATGATCTGTGGATATGGTATGCCTTCTTCGGAATGCCTGCAAGTATTAACGATATAAACGTCCTTGACCGTTCCCCAGTGTTCGATGAGCTGTATCAAGATCGTGCTCCAAAATGTGAGTACATCGTCAATGGTCACAAGTACAGAATCAGATACTTTCTATCGGATGGCATTTATCCAAAATGGGCGACTTTTGTGAAAACCATCCCCCTTCGGCAAGGTCCCAAGGCAAAACTATTTGCTCAACGTCAAGAGGCAGTTAGGAAGGATGTCGAGCGAGCCTTTGGTGTGCTACAAGCTCGCTTTGCTATAGTTCGTGGCCCTGCACGGTACATGAAGGAGAAAGTCATGTCGTTGATAATGAAAGCATGTGTAATACTCCATAATATGATTGTTGAGGATGAGTGAGATTCGTACGACCTTGCGTTCGATTACGAGCACGTGGATGGTACTACCCCAGAGCCGACTGTTCGACGTAATATTCATCCGTGCTATGAGACTTACTTACGTAGAACAATGGAAGTTCGAGACCCCGAAATGCATGCGCGTCTTCAAACAGATTTGGTTGAAGAAATGTGGAATCGACACAAAGGTAGGTCGTAAATTATATTTTCTAATGTAATTTTTAAGTTGAACTATTGTATTTGTATTATTAATTTTTGTAGTGCAATTATTGTATTGTTTTTAATTTTATTTTATTGTAAACCGACGTATTGTGTTCTTCTTTTTTTTTCAAATCAAGCTTGTATTATTTAAGGTTTTTTTTGTGCTATCATACTCCAAATAAAATTTCATTACTATAGGTCAATTATTCAATTTCTGAAAAAATATTGTCATAAGTAATCTACAATTATACATACAAATACAGTATGTGAAATTCTTTTTTTTTAAAGAAAGATTCATTATTATAAATGATTTATTCAATTTGTATAGAAAATATCGTCATAACTAATATACAATTATTCACACAAATACACAAAATAAAAGTCCACAACCAAATAAATATGTTTGGGGTGGGGTCCATATGCATTATTTTATTTGGTGATCCAAGTTGGTGATCTAATAGATGTACAGAAGAGAAAAAAGGTTGGATTGTGGGATGATGTGGAGGGTGTGGGCCCCCACCTGTGATCCAAACTTTTGGATCACCAATGCGGGTGCTCTTAGAGGCATTAACACACACATCAAAATATTAGAGAGATGAGATCATCAAAACAAATAAGAGAAATACTCCCACATTGAAGGTAGAGAAATAGGTCAACCATTAAAAGGGCGTCACTATGCTAGGAGCCCGGGTAAATCAAATGGGTAATCTTGAGGGTAGAAATGCTATATTTCCCTACTTTTCTGCTCTATTCTTCTTTTATGATTTTTGATGCAAAATTGCCAAAGATATAGTCTTTAAATAGTTTCCCATCCGCTGTAATTTATTTACTTTACTTTTGTTTCCATCAGACTAAAGTATGTAGCCTTTTATATGATTATATGAATTGTTCTAATTGGTTACATGGATGTATGTTAGTATGATTAAGTTTTAATTTCTTGTATTAATTAGTAGAGGTCGTCGATTATGACGGTGGTTGATAGGGTGCACCTTATCACATCACCATACCTTCGCTCCTGAATCTAGAACCTCAGTTCCAGACTAAGGAGTTAGGATGGGTCCCCATAATAGGGATTGCTAGGGGCCTTTCCAAAACCTTTTTGAAGTTGCTTCAATTTATCCCTTTGATGTTCCTGCCGGTACGATCTACTTTGAAAGGTGTCATGGTTTGTTAGACTTCCTAAAACAAACTCACTGCTGACTCTATGCAGCTAAATGCTAATTCTTAACTATTTTCATTTGCCATCTGTTCATGCACTGCTAGTAAAGGAAAAACATAGTGGGACCTAGGCAGTAGAATCTACTTGGACAAGAATCAGAAACCTAATCTGACCTTGGAACCAGCCTGAGATTCTGGAACAAAGTTGCACCTGGATTTCGGCCAGGCCGAGGAGACGTCTTGTAAGACCCGCATTTTTGTTTTCCCTTAAGCTAAGTGTTTTACCTTGTTATGTTATAAAATCGTATTATCAGTAACTGTATAAGTTAAATTATTATCGATGTGCTTACAGGAGCTATAATTTTATAAAAAGAGATTATTATTGCTATTATTGATTTTAAAGACATATCTCAATGTAACACCCCAGCCCCTAGGTCCTAAAGCGTTATGTTTTCTTAACTTTTTACTTAAATTCTGGGACGAAACGGACAGAGTTTTCCCTAAAAACTGATCGTTTTCAGACTAAAAGCCTTACAATAAATCCCTGCAAATCAACGGAAGTGTAAAACATTTAAAAGAAGCTCGACGGCTACACGCCGGAGTTCATAACTCAACGAGCCACTCGCTCGGAGTACACCAAACAGAATAGTTCATGAATAAAGAAGAAACGAAGGATACAACTCAACGGTTCACACAACCGGAGTGTGGGGTTTACATCCCAAAACATAACTAACTTTGATCGAGAAGACATCTAACTAGTTAGCTGGTTGGCTCATATAAAGGGCGACTCATAAACAATGTGCATTACATGAACTAGAATATTTGTTTACAAATGTTTACAAACTTTACAAGACTTCATTAAAGACGTAGGTAGGCACACATGACACCTTGCAAGCGAGAATAGATTTCGTCTCGACACAGCTAACTCAACTTTTTTCCTATCATAAAGAAAACCTGGGGGGAAAGGGGAAAGAGTAGTGGGATGAGCAACCACACGCTCAGTGAGTGTCCCCCAACCCCCTTAAAATCAAAACCATTGCAAGCAATAATATCTTCAATAGTCACATATCACGTATTCATACTTATCATATTAGGCATTCATAAAATTCCTATGGAAACATCACTAACCATAAACTTGGCTTTAAGTACTCAAACACATTTCTAGGCCTCTAAATGACCAAACTTCTTTACTAACAGGCAGTCAACACTTAAACAAGTGACAAGGCTAAACACAGAGACTTTCTTTTTCATAAACATAACTTCTTCGCATTCTATTTGAACTATGCATGAAATCCTATTCACATGATGTGCACATAAGGTTATCTTTTTTTATAATCATACTTTTCTTGGCATTTCATTCATATAAGGTGCATAAGACATACACATTTTAAGTCTCAATCAAATCTCATTCATAGAGTATGCATGAAATATGCTCATAAGACTTTCTTTTCATATTCGTATCTTACTTAGTATCTCATTCATAAGCTATACTTAGAACATGCACATGTCATATGCAGAAAGCTTTCTTTCTTTTTACTAAAAACACTTCATTTAGCCTCTTGAGGCTCATAAAAACTCTTCTCTTAGCCTATTGGGGCTCATATTCTTTGAAAGAATCTCTTTCATCTTGGTCTCATAATGACCCTTAAAAACTTTCTTTCTAAAATACTTAAAAAGGTGAAACGCCAACTGCTTTTCTGATTTAATTAGAAACTACTCTGGGCATAAGATCATCATAAAGTGCTGGTTGGGAGAAATCTACACTCAATCCCAGTGAGATTAACTCACACTAAGCTTTTACTCCCGGGATGGCAACTAACTTGTGGACCTTAACCCTCATCAGGGTCTCGAGGGATTAGTACCTAGGCTAGGGATTACTCCCTCGGCTAGGGATTCCCCCGTTCAAGCAAGTTCACTCCCATCTATTGTCCCTAAGCACTTATCTTAGCCATTTAAACTGGTCATAATGACTAATAAGTTAGCTGCCTCTCACAGCGAAATCCTTATCATGCAACTCACGCCTTTGTAAAACTCTTTAGGGATTCCCCCGTTCAAGCGAGTTTACTCCCAAAACTGTATTCATTTAGTTAAAGTAGGCCATCATGCACTAATAGTTATGGCTACTATCATTTCAAAACATGAAATCTTTCTTTTTCAAAAGTCACCCTTACGCAAGCAATCAAACTTAATGGCATAGAAAAGGTAGGGGTGCACATATACACATTCAAACACTTCATAATTCAACTTAGCAACATGAGCCACACATGGCCTCGCAATCCACACGATTGCGGTAATCACAACCCAGACTCCCTCCTCACAAGCACCGTACCACAAGAACCTCGAACCACTCATAGTTCTTCCTCAAACCATCCAACTACTAGCTCAGTTTTTCAATTTATTAATCATAACATATTATCATGCTAGTTTATGAAGACGTAAGGTTTAGGTACTTACCTGGCAAGCAGCACCATTCAGCGGTGTGTTACAGCAAGCATACGTACGCATAGATACCATCACATCCACATATAAAACTGTAGCACTTTACTTAGCAATTCAAACATGATTGGGCTCTAAGCATTTATAATTCACTTCGGAGTTAGTAAGCCATTATGGGATAGTTAAGCGTATAAATGACCATAGAATGACTCAACAATTATATATGTCGATTTTAAACTCGTACGATGCAATTCGAAGTTCATAAACGGTCATGGAACGTCTAAACATTCATATACATTGATTTTAGACACGTACGATTCATTTCGAAGTTAGTTTCCAGGCATGATTCGACTTAAAACTTTAAGCTTGGATTATCTAATTAAGTTCGAATCTCAGCTAAACATGCATACTTTACTTCGAATTAAATCTTCGAGCTTGAGGTAACTAATTGAGTTTGAATCTAAGCTAAACATGCATACTTTACTTCGAATTAAAGCTTCCAGCTTAAATTAACTAAGTTGATTCGAATCAAAGCTAAACATATATAATTCACTTCGAATTAACATCTCAGGCATAAATTACCTAAACTGATTCGAATCGAAGCTAAACATATATAATTCACTTCGAATTAACATCTCAGGCATAAATTAACTAAATTGATTTGAATCGAAGCTAAACATATCTAATTCACTTCGAATTAAAACCTCAGGCATAAATTAACTAAATTGATTTGAATCGAAGCTAAACATATTTAATTCATTTCTTCACATTTCTAAAGAATTAGCCAACCCTAATCTGACATGCAACATTAATCTGCTAAAAAACATTTTTGAAAATAATAATAGCTTAGGAGGCGAGAAACACCCACCTCGATTCCATGCTGGAGGACCTATTCTAAGGCTGTTGGGCTCAACTTTGGGTGCTCAAAACCCCAACTTTCAACTCCTTACTCTCTGACCACACGAATAGACCACAAACCATGCCTAAACCCGTACAATTCAAACTCCAATTCGACCCAAACTTCACTCACTGACTCGGTGCTTTTTGTTGATGCCTGTGATGCGAATTTAGCCTCAATTTGTAGAGGAATTGGAGTGACTAGGGACTGAAATGCATGCTCGAATCTGGGCACACGCTCGGCACTCCAAACCCTCACCAGAACTGATGACAACTGGGGAGATCAGGCTCTGTTCTTACCCAAAATTCGCAACAATGGCTTCTAGGGATCTAAGGAAGGTTGAATCATGAGAAATACTGGCTGGGTAGAGCAAGAATTCATAGAGTTCTGGGAGCTTGAGGCTGCGTTCATGGTGGGTAGAGAAGAGGAAGAAGACGCAGAGCAGAGAGGAGAGGATAGAGAAAGCTATCGCGGGGTGGGGGGTCGCGTGAAGGAGGAGAAAGAAAAGGCCTTGTGCATAATTACCAAAATGCCCCTCCCTTCTCATTCTTTTTATTTCAAGTTGTTTAATAACAAGCACCGCTAGGTTAGTTCGTATCCTGAACTCTAAACCCAAATCAATAATATAATCCTTGATCAACTATTCATTTCCGAATCTATCTAGGTTCGATTTAATAACATCGAACTATTTCTAATGTTGACAACCTAATCGTATTCAGGAAACGACTAAATAAATCGAATAACGACTAAATTAAACTATCGATATAATTTAAAGGCATAAATGGCATGAATTGACTTTAAAATCAACAATAGCAATAATAATCTCTTTTTATAAAACTATAGCTCCCATAAGCACATCGTTAATAATTTAACTCATACAGTTACTGAAAATACGATTTTATAACATAACAAGGTAAAACACTTAGCTTAATAGAAAACAAAAACGCGGGTCTTACACGTCTAGGACCAAGCCTAGGAGAGATGGACCTGGTCCTACCTAGGGAAACTCGCTGGGTTCTTTAGCTAGGCCCTAGCCTATTCTCCCATGAACCTGTTGCCTAGTTTTGCCTGGCCTATAATAAAAATAAAAGTAAATAAAGAATAGATCTATAATTTCGTAAAAACACAAAAGTGCTGTTGAGTTTTTATATTCAAGTTTTGATTATAACAAATCCAAGTGTAAAAATGTGTCCAAGTAGTGTTGCTCCAAACATGATCTGCAAACAGGCCTAACTGGTGTTTGTAATCTTTACTGTATTAACCGGTTTGCTACATGTGAGAACAAGCCTCTAAAACAGGTTCTTTGGGTGATTCTACATTTAGTCAAGAACGCCATCTCACAGTTGGATGTAAGGCATGTTCACAGCAGCTCTTCTAGCAATGCAAAGAACAACTCCAACAAACAAGGTAGCCTTGATGTTCCCAGCAGCTTCTCTAGCGATGCAAAGAACAACCCCAGCAAACAAGGTAGCCTTGATGTTCACAGCAGCTCTACGGATCTTGGGCAAGATTCAAAACAAGAAGTCTTGGGTATATAGGCTTTATTTATTTAGACTCTTGTTAATATGCCAATATTGAAAAAGCTTTTTAAACATCTCTTGAATCGGTATTTGCACTAAGTGCTTCAGAACACTAGACTGCGAACAACCCTGCAAACAGGGTGCCTAGGGTGTTTCTGACCTGAAGTGGCCGTACCCGATTATCCTTGAAATTATTATTTCGGTTGGCCAAAATCTCCAGAATATTTTCAAATGTTATTCTTCTGGAAAATATATTTCTTGAATATATTATGGGAGATTTGGGAAAATAGATTTTGGGAGATTTGCCAAAATTGAAAGATTTTCTCTGCCCATATCTTCGGATGTGATAAAGTTTTTAAATTGCTAAAAATTTCTGATTGCCTTGCTTAAAGCTTACCCACGGCTATAAGGAAATAAAGGTTATCTCTTAAGATAACAAATCCCTTAGTTTTTGGAAAATGTTTTATCACTAGCCGTTGGGAGTTTTGTTTTTCTCTTGAAAAATCACCTTCCAAAATTAGATGATTTCCTTTCCTCTCCTTGGTTTTTGATCGTTGGAATTTGTGGTTAAAAACAGCTCAGTTTTCACGAAAACATATACACTGAGACACATACTGAGCTATAGTGAAAAGAAAGCAAAAAGAAATCTTGAAACACAACATTCCCAAAAGGCAAATTTCAAAAGAGGTTTTTCTAGTGAAAAGAATTTCTGAGCTTCACTTGAGAAAAGAAAAACCAGTTCAAGTTATGTTTAAAGCAAGCTTTCAATATATTGGCATAATAGGAACTTTATTGTACCTTACATCTGCTTAGTCAGAAACACCCCCTGTAAGGTGTTTGTAACCCTGATCTTGAATCAGAAAAGTGAGTGAGTGGTCCTAAGTCGTATGGACTTTGGACGTGTCCAATCTGGTGAGATTTGGACGTGGTGTAATCTGCCTTGAGAAGGAGATTACGTGGTTGCAAGTTGTAACAAGGTGTGTTACATTTGTAACGTGTTAAGCCCGGTTTAGTGAAGTGGTTAAATCCTACACGAGGTAGGTCGTGGTTTTTCACACCTCAGTTGGGCTAGAGGTGTTTTCCACGTAAAAATTGTGTGTGCTTTAATTCCGCATTTATCTTGGTGATTTTCGTATTTACAATATCTGAAAACACCCCCTGCAAACAAGTCAACAGGGTGTTCGTCATCGGAGAACAACCTCTGTCAGGGTGTTTGTTACTTATAACGCGAAAATCAGACACCACAATTCACCCCCCCTCTTGTGGAAGTATACTCTAAGATCTAACAAGTGCCTACCACACAAGCCCGACTATTGGTGAGGGATCGCACCCCCGGGGAGGTGGATCCTTACAGACCACTCATTGGCAATGACAAAAATATGATAGAATTTTTCATAGACAATAGCCATAACAAACAATCTATGGGAACTAGCATAATATCAAATCAATAAGGTGATCCACATCCATCTCAATGCAAATTCAAAACTTTCCTATGTCATTAGAAGAATATCTGATCTTATGCTCTATGCTTAGTTGGATATTTAAGGTTTAGTGTCTTTTTATTTTGGACATTCATTCAAGGTCTTTGACACCATAATTGAGAGCTAGGTCACATAAGGTTTTAGGGAAACCTTGAAATATGTCTTTGTTTAGACTTAGTACATTTGTTAGAACCTTAGTCCTCCTAAGAAGTTTCCTTATCATCTAAACTTGTAATGTCTTAGGTCCTTTTCATTGGATGTCAAGTATTCTAACAAGCCAAGGACTAACTTTTCTATTAGCACTTTTAACGTCAAATTTAGATCTAAGATCATATGTAACCATGCCAGGTGTAAACATTAGAGTGATGAAAATTGCTATTTGCCCTCTTATAGTGAGTGTAGCTTTGATAGGTTTTGGGATACGTAGGGTTACTTCATCTCCTTCTGTAGGAAAAAGGAATCCTGAAATCCCCTAGAATGACCAAAGTACCTTGGTGGTCCAATTTTCAATCTAGATAGTCATGGTGACTTTCAGTCTACTGCGTGATGCCACTTTAACAAAGAAGTTTGTAGAAGAAAGTTTCTAGTTGGGCAGATTGTATCCAAGGTGTTTTTATTAAAGGACATGTAGTTAGAACGAAGAACTCTATTTGAATTTTATTTTCCCTTTACCAATTTAAAAAGACTTTGTGTTAGTCATCACACCTGAATTTGAGACATAATTTTTTCAGTGTTGAGGTCCTTCACCATAGTGTCTAGATCATCACAAACCTTTCTAAGTCTTGCTTCTCTTGATTTGGAACACAAATGTCTTTCTTTAAGGGGCTTAATTTCATATTTGCTCTCTTTCTCACATCTACTACAATTTAGCAATCTTTATGATAATTATTATTTGGGGAGACCAAGAAGAAAATCTAGAATTACCTAATTGGGGTACCTTAACTCATCTATGTCTAAGTCCTTTAACTGTGTTCTTTTACTGTCCTTGACCTTTTTAGGGTCCTTTGACACAACTTTACCCTGCACTTCCATAAAGAAAGTTAGTACCATCAAAAATAGGTGGATAAGTAATAAACATGCTAAAAGGGCTAGAGGGTCTCCCTAAGATGATTAAGTTAATTGGATAGGTTAGGCCCATATGCCAATTGTTGATCCCAAGCTAGGCTAGATCACTTGAGAGGGTTATGAATAGGGTGACAGAATGTAATCACAAGTAAAAGCTTAAGGGTGTGTTTGGTAGGGGGAAAAATCATTTTTCCAGAAAATAATTTTCCCATTTTACGTCGTTTAGTGAAACAAGAAGGGGAAAATGATTTTTAGGGGAAAATCATTTTACTCAATTTGAAGGAAATTGTTTTCCCTTGAAAAAGTAGGGAAAATGATTTTCCAAGCCCAATTTTCGTTTCCCAATTTTGTCTCTTGTTCTATTTTCTTTTAATTGTGCCTAAAATCACTCTATTTTCACTCACATTTTGTCTCTCATTCTTCCCCTCTTCCATGTTTATCATCTTCATCAATGACTTCCATCGTCAATATCTGTAATTATTTCTTCAATTGTCTAACCTTGTTATCGTTGCCCTTTTGAGAACTTCGCAATTTGAGACACCCATCGTCTCCCCGGTCACCATTTTCTTTAATCTGAATTTAATATCACTCAAAGTCAACTGGGTAATCCTTGGGAATAGTGAAAAAATTGAGATTTATTAATGTTGACTCTCTCTTTTTCTAGGTTTATTACTAGGTTTATTTCTTACTAATATTTTGGGTTCGATCTTGAAGATGAGAAAGAAATAAAATTCATTGGTTGGGTGGGGGTCAGAGCAGTGAGTAGGGGAGGGGGTTGATGGTAATAAGAAATGAAGTGAGGTCGGGGGGGTTCATTCTATTAAATAGCAAAAAATGAAGTGGAAAGAAAATGGTTTTTCATTCTACCAAACAACTGAAAATGTAAATGGAAAATCATTTTTCTTGGGAAAATATTTTGCATGGAAAATAATTTCTAGGAAAATGATTTCCCCCCTACCAAACACACCCTAAGTGAAAAATAGAGTAAGATACAACAATCTCAAGGACACCAATAGAATAAATGAAGGACACTATATTGAATTTAAAGTGTAGGAAACAAATGAACAAGGCATTTTCTTGGTGAGGTTCAGGGGCGTAGCCAAGGGGGGGTCAGTGGGGTCACCCAACCCCCCTCTCAAAAAAATATTATATATATGTCAGAAAATTAAAAAAAAATTAAATTTAAGTATATGTGTTATATTTGTTGAAGATAAATGTGAAATCTGTAATGGCTCATCGGTCATTGCCTTGGCTTGGTGTGCCTGAGGTTGCGGTTTCAAACCTCCTCCTTCTCATATTTTTTCCCAACTTTTTTTTGTTGTTTTTGTTTTTAAAACCAGTGCTCTTTCGCGTTTGAGGCCATAAGCCAGCTATCTCCTTCGACCTTCAATTTTTCGCCACTCCACTGCCCAGACCCAACTCACCCCATCGTCCACCGCCCCACCGGCCCACCTGGCACCTGCACCGCATCGTCAACTCATCGCTCAACACCCGCTGCCAATGAATTTGCTGTTTGCGCAGCGCAGCAAGGCCCTCACAGCCTCACATCTCTATCTAAAATTATGAGTTTATGAGTTCTCAAATCTCAATTTGTCGGTTTTATTTCAATTGTAGGTTAAATCTGAATTTGTAGATTAGTTTGATACTTTGATTTTAATTCTCATGTTTGAGGCTTGAAGAATACACCGTAGGTGGATTTTGGGTTTGCTTTGCTTGATTTTACGGTTTTGCCATTTATTTGAATTGTTGGATGCAATTGTTGGATTTCAATTGTTGGATGCAATTGTTGTGGTTTTGGTCATTTATCTTGTGACTTGTATGCTAATTAATAATTGATTATAGTTTAGGGGTCTCATAAATGTTTGATTTATATGTTTAATTTTAATTGTAGGAAAAAATGCATAGTTATTTCAAAAAGAGAGGTAAGGAATACTCATCGTTACCTTCAAGTTCGAAATCCGAAAACTCATCATTGAATGAAAACGGTGAAAACAATGTTATTCAACCACAACCACCACCACCATCACCTTGTGATGTAAATATCAATTCCATTCCGTCGTCTCAAATAAGTCGGATTAATTCCGACCCCCTTCTTCTAATTTCCTGGCTTCACCCCTGGTGAGGTTCACCCTCTTAATAGAGTTGCTCCCCACCTGAGGACTACTTTAGGTTTCAACTAGTTTGCATTATTCTACTCAATTTACAATCTTCAAGTTTCCTCCCAAGGACCTTAACACTACACCCTTTAAGTGCTACAAGAGGCTAGTTCACCTAAGAATCGTACTTATGTCTAGTATAAGCATGGCTACCTTTCTCGCTTGCAAGTTGAGTACTTCTACCTCCTTACCTATAATGGGACACCCTCCAAGTTCAACTTAAAGTGATTTCACCAAAGACCCCTCTTGGGTGGGATATCCCTCTAAGCCAACCTTGCTTACGTACAAGTAGGATCCTCAAAAACCTCTTTCCACACTAAGAATTCTCAATTTATGCATAAAGGTTATAAATATTTTCAATATAATATCTCGATAATGCAGATTGGAATACTTCGAATATTTCTTAAATCATCGTTGTGTGTTCCTCACATCAATCAAGTGCCATGCCCTTTATTTGTAATCTTCATTCTTCAATAGGACCATTGGAGCTAAATGAAGTACCCTTTATAAAATTCTATTGAACTTTCGCCATTACGGCTAGATGATGGTTCAAGGGCCTTGACCATAGCCACTTGTTGCATTTCAGCTTGAGATCTGCAACATCAACTCGTGGCTGCTTTTACCCTCGAGAGATAAGCTTTTAGCCCTCATTAAGCATGCTAGTCATTACTTTCTTTATTTAGTACGACAAGCAAGCTCATTTCAAGTAGTGATGTTGATAACTTCCATTTAAGGTAATTTGACTGCAGGTTGCTTTCTGGATAAAACTGTTATTAGTCCTTTCTCAAAGCATAATGTATTTTGACTTTGTTTCGCGACTTCCACAAAACACCAACTATCATATTAGTGATTGTGAAAAATTAATCTTACTTTTGGACTTTCAGCGCACAGTAATTAGCAAGATAGTTACTTAACTAAATTAAGATTAATTTGTTAATTTGATTAAGCACATTAGGTAATACAATAACTGTCAAAGGAAAAACATATAGCCAAATAAAAGATATATTTAAGAAAATTTTTAGCAACTATTTCATATATCTTGTGGCATCACTTGGAAGCCAATTTTTGGTATAATTAATAATTACATAACGTTTTGTATATTCTAGTTTCAAGTGAACTGTTTGTAGTCCCATAAAATACTTTCAATGCACTTTTTCATGTTGTGCACTTTTTATGACACTGATATAGGTAGTCCACTAACATGGTTTTCATAGTCCTTGATTGAAATCATTTAGGGACACTAAATTATAGCATTAAAGTTTTAGGCTCCAATGACATTGAGGCTTGATATGCTAGTTACTTATGTTTGTTTCAGCATATGGGTGACACTTGAGCAATAAAAATATGGAATCATACGTGGCATGAATTCATATTTATGGATTTGAAGGACTTTAAGCCATATAACTCACGGAAGACTTAAGGACTTGATATGCTTGTCATATATAAGCAGTTATGCATGTTCAAAAAAGGTTTAGCTCACATTAATGATATATAACAAGCCATATAGGTAAGATTATCATGCTCTCACTTGGCTTCTTTAGCACTTGGCTTCTTTGGCTTCCTAAATATGATCAAGCATATATCTTGCATATAAATAACACTCTTGTAGTTAAATAATGATTCAATTAACTAAGTAATCATCCTAAGCATGTTGAAGATATACAAGGAAGGTCCGTGTTATGGACTATGACTATGCATCAAAGTCGAACAAATTTGGATGTACGATGAGGTCTTTAACTATAGAACTCAAAGCTCAGTGTAAGATCAGTATAGTTCAAGATTTAATGTTGTTAAAACTTTTTACTTTTTTGTTTAAAAACTGTATCATGGAACTTCTTACTGCATTAGCCCTCCCCAATTGATTACAAAATTGCCTTAATAGATAACCACAATGTAGCTCTTTAAAGCATAGCACTTTGAAGATAAAAAAGTCTCGCTCGTCCCATTTCTGCATCATGATGACCAAATCTACTATGTGCCCTTTTGAACATAGGTCTTAAGTTCATACCTAATATGAATAATTGTCTTGGATAAATGCTAAGTCTTCGTTGTACCTTGTGTGTCCAAAGAGTCATTTTGTCGATAATGCATTCATGTCCCTTAGCCTTTTAACCTAAAGCTGAAGCTGTACCAGGAACGCAAGGAATAAGGACAGGACCTAGAGGTTGTCAGATTCATACAGTTGTAGCTGGAACAATCCTGCTGTATCGGCACTGACAAGATGCTATTGCAACCCTGTATAGAACCTTTCATGTCGCTAGGTGTTCAGAGGGCACTGGTGATGCACGAAAATCATGCGTTAGCCCCATCCCTTCGCTTTATTTATTTGGTCTTATAGGCTCCTCAAGATTCTGGCATCGTGACTCCTCAAGATTCCGGCATCATTCATGCGAATAGTCTTGAGGTCTGGTTTAAGGTCCTTGTTCCTCTTGGCTCTCTCTCTCTCTCTCTTTTTTTTTTTTTAAGGAAAAGCAATTCCCGTGATGATTCTTCCCATTAGTTATCTCCTAAAATCTTGAATTTATGTCATATGAACCAAAATGCGCCCTTGCAGCAAAGACCATCAAGGTTGCATAGTATGATAATTATCACAAGTTTCAAAAGTAAACCTCCAACTCTATGGCAGAGGACATCAGGAACAACCACCATCCCAAAGAAGGTATTCATGCCAGAGACCAAATATCAACTTTTATAGCCGATATGCAAGCTCAAATGGAAAACTAATTTAAGGTTGAACTAATGCAACAAAAACTCGTAATTAACCTCGTTAAAAAATGTATTCAACATGAATTTGAGAGTGAAAAGGCGAGTAATGTGCATTCCATCTACTCAATTCCCAAGATGAATCCAAATTCCAAGACCTAAGTTCAAGTTTCTTCCTTAATACCCACTTTATTCCTATCATAGGGTTATTCTTGACTAAGATGGCCACAGTCCAGGCTTTGTTTCTTTAAAGTTATTTAATTCCTCTTATATGAATATGGTCTAGTGAGGGTCTTCTAGAGCCTCTAAAAGGATTCACAGGCTTAATGAGTGAAATTAATGAATAAATGTGCATAGGTCTTTAAAACAGGAGCAAGTTCTTATAGCACTATAAATCTCCTTTATCACATTGTTAAGAGGATGTGTAAACTTGCATTTAAATCCCCGTTTTAGCACTTATAATTCTTCTCCCAGAGTGGCAGATGGCCCCATGATCACTTTTAATTCCAGCAATTATCACGTTAATACATGCAGTTCCATGATTACTACAACAAACTCACTAAGGTTTTCAGTTTTACCCTATCGAAACAGTGTCCATGCATATCTGGAATACTCGTCAACAGGGATAAAGACATGTCGCTTTCCCTAGGCTTTTGATTCTGATAGGATTACATAGATCCATATGCAATAGTTTAATAGGTTTGATGCTAGGCAAACACTGGGTTGATTTGAAGGACATTTTGACTCTCTCACCTCTGACACAAGCACTGCAGACCTATCTTTAGTGGGCTTCTGCTTAGGCAACTCTTTCACTAATTCATGCTTGGCAAGTTTGTAGATGTTAAACAAGTTTGCAAGTCCTAGTCCTCTATGCCATAACCAATGTTCATTATGATAAATGTCAAGGAAGGTAAGATTTTGATTTCAACGTCATCTAGACAAACAACTGTGTCACCAATTCTCAGCCCAGTAAGTGTGACTTTCCCAGTTTCAAATTTTACCACTTTGAAGTCTAATACAATAAATGTAAGTTTACTTCCTCTTTCACTCATTTGTGAGAAACTAACCAAGTTGAATTTTAATCCCTCTACTAAATGCATAATTTCAAGAGAAATTGAGGAATCTTTACTAACTTTTCCACAACTAATGATTTGTGCTTGCTTTTGTCGAATTGTCGCCAAATGTGACTTTTCTTCATTTGGCAAGCAGACCTACAAAACAAAAAGTCACCCTTCTACTATCTTCAACTAAAAGTTGGGTCACAAGGTAGGTATAAATCTTACGGTCTATCCCCTTTAATTAGTTACCAAAATGTATGAACTCCTATGAGATTAAACATTCTAGTTGCTATATCTTCCATAGGTCAAGTTACCATAAGTACTTCTGGGATGTCCACATTTTCATTGTCTAATTCAGAAGTCATCATTAGCATGATATCCACGGTCAGAAATAGAGTGGTAGTGACCTCCTCTATGTTAGACCCTATTTGATATCTTCTATGATATTTAGGGTTCCTTTGCCACCTTCTAAAGGCAAGGCTTCCATGTTCGGAGATCCCCTAAAGTCAGGACCTTTTTGATATCTTCAGGGATAACTAGGGTTGCTTTATGCTCCTTTGATGGGGTCCCTCTAAGCTCTCTAAAGATGGTTAAACTGGCCATGAGTACTTGTTATTGCCCAAAAAAAAAAACTGTATGCCTTTTTTTCCATTCAAGGGATCAAATTCGAGACCTTCTTTGTTAAATGATATAGGTTAAGAAAGAAGTAATTAATCTCTACGTGTTTTCTTACCTATAATGAATTTTGAAAAGGTCTTAAAAGCTTTTGATTTTTCTTTTTAAATTTTCTACTCATCTTCTACAATAGGTAGACCTTTTTTGTTAAATAATCACATAGATCATAAAGTGCATGGTGTTCTTTTCTGACAGCATACAACAACAACAACTTCCAGTGTAAATCCAACTTTTGCAAGGTTTGAGGAGATCCAAATGTAGACAGTCTTATCCCTATGCACATGACTACACGTAGAGAGATCATTTCCAATTGACCGACATAAAAAGTTTTAAGAAGATATTTAGATGTTGAAAAATAGTTTGAAAAATAATTTAGCAAACACAAGATCCAAACACTTAAAATAACCAAGTTAACATAGACAGTAGATGGGGAGAAAGAATTTTACATACCTTAAGCAATAAGCGGCAACACACTATTAAACTGGCCAGTAGCAGTCTACAATCGAAGGTGGGGCGAAAACCACAATTGCGAAAAGGCTACGACCCAAGCATGCCGAGTTGCAACAATAATACCCCTGCTAAGGGCAATCTACTATCCTATAGGATTGCATTGCACCCAGGATAGAATAATAGCCAGTAAAGCATAACCACAATCACTACTCAAACAAAAGTCAAACGAAGGACTAGAAGCTTGCTACCTATGATCTGCAACCTTAATATTAGATCTGCAATAACTTCTATCCTAAGCCATGTTCTTTGGTAGATGTCTAAACTTCAAATTGTTTTTAATCATCTTATTCCAACTTTTCTTTGGTCGTCCTCTACCTCTTCTACACCCAAAAAGGCTAATCATCTTGTGCCTCTTCACTGGTGCATTCTCACTCGTCCTCTTAATTAACACGGCCAAACCATCTTAGTCTAGTCTCCCTCATCTTATCTTCCATAGGTGTAACCCCTACTTTTGCTCTAAAAATTCCAACTTTTTTGACAACATCCAAACGTCTTTTTGAATCATTAGTCTTTTTAGAGGCCCTAAGCTTTGGTGAAAATTATTTTGACAAACATAAACTGTATGAGGCTTTTGAATTTCTAAAGCTTCTTTTTCACTTCCAAGGGACTTAATTTTTTCACTAGACGACTTGATCATCGATTGAAGAAAATTTCCGTTCGCTGTCCATCGTATGCAGAACAACTCAAACACCATTTTTAGAGTCTCAAGCTCATTCTTGTTAGCCTTCCTACCTCTTTCTCTGACTATTTAACTGTCTTCTAATCGTGTTTCAGAAGGTTGGCTCAACATGAGCTAGAGGTTGGCCATTTGTTAATTACCTTCTTCTTTATCTGCTGTATCATGTCACTATACGCTGCTACCACAGCTTTCCTGTCTATTCCTTCGAGTTTATTCTTTTCAAATGCTTTCTTTGGAGAATCCTTCATCATGGCTCCTGGTTGTCCACAACCACAACAAGTTGTGCTTGAGTTAAAGTTTTAACAATTGAATTTATTACCCTTAGCTTTGGATAATCCTCTTTTTGAGAATTTCTTATAGTGAAAGTTATTTTTCTTTAAAAACTTCTATAATCGGCCCTCAGCATTGCATTGAGAATATGTATCAATATAAATAATAACAACAATAATGGAGGACAATAATCTGGGTACCCTAATTCTATGGAAATAATTTTTAGGGGTCAACTTTTTTAGAATGTATTTCCAAGTACATACTATTTTAGGTAAACTATTAACCAGGGTCGATATTTTAAGAAATAGTTACTGCCCGAAGTTTCTCTTTGCAATTGAGTCACTGAACTTTCTGAATTTGCTATTTTGCCCAAAATGAGGTTTAAAGTGCAAATACTCAACTTTTTGGGACTTTTTAATAAACTAAGCTTATATTTTTGTTTGGACTTCTTATAATGACTTTACTGGTGCTAGTTATCACAATATACTACCTATACCATAAATATTATATTTTTTGTGATTAACAGCCTACCTTGCTTAGCAAAATAATTAAAGCTTAATTAAAGAGTTTCAACCATTACCTGAACTTAGTTGAAGTTGGACTTCGGCATTCCTCTAGCTTTCGGCTTACAGAGATTGCTAATCTCAACCCCACCTTCATCAGATCAGGCACATCGCATATACGTTTTGCTTCCTACCACGGACCGTAGTCACTAATCAAGCTTTATATATTTTAAACGATAGTAAGACTTTAATCAAGAAATTATAATATTTAAGACATAAGGTTCAATTGAATAACGTTCCCTACTGGGAAACTTCTTTTATTGAAAGCTTGAAAGTGAAAATATTACAATGGAAAGCTTGAACAGAGACATTAAGCTAAGATCATTAGAGATGCTTGCTCATAGAAAAATAGAGAATCCTAACTTCTCTTTTACTCAAGAATGCTCAAATGACAGTGTCCCTTTTTAGCACTCGACATTTCCTTTTATAAGGGGATTGGAGTATATAGGATGCCATATTGGCTACAGTACATATTGATTTTACACCTGGCTACAGTACCTTTACCTAGCTTACAATAGACTGCTTTATTTTGCAGACCTTACACTTGTCAAGATAGTACAACAATAGAGCAACCACTTTTCAGAACTTTTAATGATAACAAGACTAGTAATCATTATTGAGATTCAGCATATCTTCATCTCCAATTATATCTTCCAAACCATCATTATCTTGATAATCATCAAAATCTTTATCAAATGAAGATGCTCTGGGTCCCATTTCTTAAATAATTCAAGAAGATATTTCTTTTCTTTTTCTAATAAGAATTTTCCAGCACCAATATCAAAGAGATAATCAAAGATATCTTCTGAAACCGCTCATTTAGTTTCACGTATTCTTTGAACTCATTGTCATAGGCAAAAGTAGTGTTTTCACAATGCATTAACGTTTTTCCTCATTCAATTTAATGCCCAACTTTGATGATAAATATTGTAAAAACTGATGACTCTTGCTAAAGTAGGATCATTAGCTATTTCTTGTCGATTTGGAAACCATTCTTATTGTTGATAATAGGGATCGTCGTAATCAACAATCTAAACAAGATAATGGGCTAGTTAAGTTTGGCTTTTTCGTTTTCATATACGATTAGTGCATAATGTACCTCCACATTTAGGCATCGATTATTTGAATTTTTGTTGGACCTTTAGGAGATGTTAGAATCCAATGGATCCTTCTAAACATGCATTGTTGGAACTTGGTTAATTTTGAGAAAAATGGGTACTTTGAATATGGGATTTCCATAAAGTAAAGTATCATTCTGTATTCCCAGACTTTAATGATTGGGTCATTTAGAAAGATTGAATTTGCTGGGCAACTAACACCATCAACACCAAACTTATCGGGAAAGTAGACTGTTGTACTCCAAGAGTCCCAAATATCATAAGAATAAGGATGATAATAGTCAATGCAGGATGCATACCACTCATTGAACCATTTTTTTTGAACATGAGAACTTATTTTTTCTTGGATATTATAAGGACATCTAAGGTGATTAACTTGTAAATATAGAAGGGAAAATCTTTGCGTTATTAGGTGGGCAGAGGATATCAAACCAAAACGAGATCTACTTTTTGTATGGAATTCCAAATTATCAATAAGAACTTTACTAAAAGGAGAAACTCATTCTAGAAACAATGGTATCTCATTATGAATTCCCTCCTTTTCTAGCAGGAGCTCTGTTCTAATGATCACCACTGGCGAGTTCTCTAATTAAATTCTATTGCAGAGAATTCTTCGATCCCAGTATATGTTCAATAGAAAAAGAAAACTGGTTAAGTTATAATTGCCAACGCAAGAGTTGCCCTTGTACTTGCATATTTGATAAATTCTTTTTCACAAAACCAAGTATTCCTTTGCAATCAGTTCAAATAAGAAAAGGTTTTGGGGCCAAAAAGATTAAGAACTTTTCAATTCCCCTTATGACTGCAAGGATTTCTTTTTCCATCGTGGGATTATTAAAACTTCCACTGCAATATTTACAGAGTTTTCCTCCTTTGATTTTGAGTACTACGCTCCAATGCTCATTGCTGGCATTTGTCTCAAGCACTAAATCATATTCTTCATTAGGCAAATTAAGAATAGGAATATTTTTACACGTCTTTTTGAAATTTTGAACAATCTTTGTATCATTAGTGGTCCATATCCAACTTACTTCTTTCATGGGTTTCTACTGCAATGGCCTTCTCAGTCTCGCTAAATTTTTAATGAAATATGAAGCATAGGTAAAACATCCAAGAATCCTTTCTAGCTGTTGTCCATCTTCAATCTTTTTAGAGAAATTCTCTATTTTTTTAAGAACATATTTTTGTAGGATGATTTATCTAGCTTTTATTTCTACATCTGAGTACTCAACTTCTTATTCTGCATAGATGTACTTATTCTTTCCAAGTGTAGTGCCATGATCAATGTACCTTTAGGTGACAGCTAAGACATCATCTTTGTGCTGCTCTATAGTCTTGGAAAATACAAGGATATCATCGATGTAAACTAAACAATAATGATTAAGGTCTTTAAAGATATTATCCATTCTTCTTTAGAATATTTGAGGTGCATTTTTTATACCAGATGACATTACTATCCGTTCATAATGTCCTTATGGGGCACTAAAGGCAGTTAAAGGGATACTTTCCTCATCCCTTTTTATCTTCCAATAACTGCTTTTATAGTCCATTTTGAAAACCAAGAGGCACCTTGAGTTCTATTGAAAAGGACTGTTTTGTTCGGAATGTAATAGCCATCAAAGACAGTATTATCATTAACCTCTTCGTAATTGATTACCATTCTTACTTTTCCTATCTTTTCTTTAGCATGATTTGTTACCATGGAAGTGGGGCTGGTGTGAGGACTCTTGTTATTCCTAATTAATACTTTATCCAAAAAAATTTAAATTTATTTATCAAATTCCTAGATATCTTGGTGTGCATACAGCATTTGTTTGACTCGAATAATAGTATTGGGATTTAACAGAGTAATTTTTCCAAATGTCTTATCCTTATCCCAAACTTTTAGTGCATTATCATAATAGAGTTCTTTGCATAATTTTTCTTGTTGTTCGACAATTTGCTCTTTAATAGATAACTCAAATAATGTGATTGTTAGTGTTATCTCACGTTGTGCAGACATTACCTTCTCACCACGCTGGCTGCATGTAAATTTAATTTTTTTATGAGTGTAAGCCTTGCTCAATTTTTCAATAGGAACTGAGTGACTACTGATTGTAAATATTATTTGATTTATGGTCTGTGTTCATGGAGAATATAGTTTCTGAAAATTATTTTCAATAATCATATCATGAGAGGGTTGATCAGTAGCCCATAGAACCGGTATAATGCATTGGACTCCTCCTAATTCTATGGATAACCCTTCTATGGCTTCATTGTAACTCATAATGCTATTGTCTACTATCCTCACTAGTAAAGGATTTTTAGCTTTTCTCCACATAAACTTTGAAAATAATGATCTATTGCCAAAGCATACAGAACAACCACTATCTATATAGACACATAACTCATATTTATTATGTCCTTCTAAGCATACATTTATTGGGATATAGATGCTATTAGGATTTGTGTTGGTGACTTCATAGCATATCTCCATAGTCATATTTTTGACTAATTGATCCTCATAAATTAGCTCACTAACAGTTTTTGTTTTGTACCCAACGACTTTTCCATCTAGACTCATACTTATGTCTATACTGTGTCTTACGGGTTCAAAACTCATTCTGCTCATTTCATTGGTCATACTAATTATATCACCTTCTTTAAGCTCTTCTTTGACTGACGAAGATCCTTCTCCTCATTTTGATCTTGCACTCATACTTCTTAATAATTGGGGTTTAATGGTTATTTTATTAATTATTAATTAGCTTAATTATCTTAATTATTTTTTATCACATAGCGCTAATACCAGTTGAAAGAGGGCTTTGAGTAGTACTTGTAAGAAAAATTACACATACACAAATTTCAAATTTGCGAAAGTAAGTTTTTAAAGATTTGGGCTAAAATGCAAATATGAAAAGTTTAAGGGCTAAAATGAAAATGAAATAGTGAATGGTCCCCTTAAAATAGTTTCCACAGAATATTGACTCTTTTAAATATATTCTAATAACATGGTCCCCTAATTATAATTTTCACAAACAACAGGGAATCTTGCAGTGATATTTCCTAAAAATATTGTACAAATACTAGACAACACTACCAAAAATGACTAAATGTACATCTCATTGAAATGTTTTAAGAGGGGTATAGTTATTCAGGGGCTCTTCTAACCTTCTTAGAACTTTTTTGGCCTAGAAGTCAGTTTAATTGTAGGTGGAAAAGCATCAATTAGGTCTTGATTAGGCCATTTACATTGCATTTATTTGAGGAATTCTAGTGGTTTTTCGACATTTGTTTTTCAGGCATTTCCTAAACTTTATAAGATTTATTGACATAAAACTTTTCCCAGGACCAGGTTAACTTTTCATTCCATGGTTGAATCACCATTGTAGCTGAAGTGTTGGCGACAACCCATGCAATTTTATAAACAATATCAATCACTAACTCATTGAGGATGTGTGTTCAATTGCGTTTGAATGTCAGCAGTTACTATAGTAATGACTATTGACTAATGAGTGACATATTTGGTCCAATACAGTACATGCATGTCCTAGTAACTCTACGCAAGGGTCAAAACTCTTTTTGAGTCTCCAACTGCTCAAAAACTTCAGAGCCAGCTATGGCCTATGGTTACCAACGTTATAGATTTATCATGTATGGAAATGTAATTTTGTATTATGTACGGAAAATGGTAAGCAAGATTTCCCATTACCATAATTTGTTCTTACATTCATCATATGTACTAAATTCACCTGTATAGCTAATAGCTCTCAGCAACAGAGTCAAGGGAAAATCTTTCGAACCATATAGTTCTATATTGGCATATATTCACCACACGCAATTAGAACATTCACCATGATAATTGTATCAATTTTCTAAGTGAATTGAAATAATTGACCAACAAAATTTTAAAAAGTACAATATGATAAATGGTGAGCAAAAAAAATATATTTAGTCACGTTTACTAATAGTTGAATCAAAGTTGGCCATTCCCATCTCTTGATATTTGCCAAATTTATGGTCAAAGTTCACTAGAAAAACAGTGGTAGTCAGATTCATCAATTAAACAACTTATTTCCTCTTTAGTTTCAACGATTTTTTGTTTAATGACACCCTTTAGTTGAATATCAATTAGAGTTCATGACACTTCAACATCAATCAAGCGGAATACACTTAGGTGCTACTTCTCTAAAGTGACTAGCATAATAAAGTAGTAATAAAAGACTCTTCTCCAATCTATGGTGTGTATCAATTTGCCACGCAATGAGAGAAATTATACAATAATTCATACCAACCATGGAGAAATCTAAGTCTTGATCAAGTAACTGTATATACATTATACATATATAGCTTTGAAATTCGTATGATGTTACACGTCAAATAAGTTAAGCCATATAGTGGAAAACAAGGGGAAAATAGGTTTTACAACAACCCATTTTAGTATGTACATGACACAAGTAAAGTAAGAAAATTAAGTAGGAGAAAAACAAATCCTGACTCTCTCAGCTTTAATTTGGTAAGAATTGGTCGGCTTCACAAGTTGGGGGTGTACAAAAAGGAGGGGTGCTCTTTTTGATATACAGCCAATTAGTATCGTGTACATAACATCAATGGGTGATATAGAGGAACGATAAATGACTTTCACTCCTGGTAAAGAAGAAGAGACCCAAAACCCCATGAGAATGTGAATAAGCTAGGGGAGACATCTAATAGAATTTGTCGGCCAACTAAGATAAAAATAGCTCATCTTGGAACTTACACGACCCGAAAAAAGAAGCATTGTTTTAGTGCATCACCTGCTACTCAAACGTAACTATGGAACACATCAAGAACATGATTTCCCTTGTTTTGAGATTCTCCCTTTCTCCATGTCTAGAACAACCAAGAACATTATCCTTATAAGTGCAGATCTTCCACTTCACATAGCAACGATGACATTTTAGTTGATTTGGCCCTGTTTTTCTTAACACCTATCTGAAAGTATTTTCATTCGGAGTTGTGATATTGTGATCCTGCCTATTGATAGTTTTCCTGGGGAAGAAATCAAATTTCGATGACTCTAAGACGCGAAAAAGCGAACACATGTAAAACAGGAAAGACCTTTTGAAGGTAAAACTAGAGACATACATTAGCTAATATGACAAAATTCAAAGAAAATTAAGGATGGAGTTAAGACCTGGATAACAACACGAAACTTTGTTTCTAGGATAAAATGAATCAATGTGTAAGGTACATGTACGCACATAGTAGTAGAGGTAAAATGGGTCTTGCACAAGAAACTTATGTGCACAAGTTTTGCTATAAGAAAAATGTGTGCTAGAGAAACAAGGACATGACTAACTAGTAACCAAGACAAGACCCCGTAGGGTTTTCAAAGAAAAATTAAGTACCAAGATGTTCAAATTAAGATTTTTTTTAAATAAAGACATATAGCAGGTATTATTTGAAAAATCTACCAACTATCTTTGCTACATTCAACCTTTAAAAGAATAGAATGAATTGACAAGTACATGACATAAATTCTAGGAACGGGTGAAAACGACAAAAGAATCAATCTTGTACATAGACTTCTAAATATTAAGGAGAAACATCCTTCAACAAAAAAAATGCTTCAAAATTCGGATCAGATGAAGACCGTGCATTGATTAGGAAAATTAAATAATTAAATTCAACCTATGTATATGTGGAAGCCATAAAGGATGTTGATATTAGAGAATATAAAACCAAGAAAAAAAAAATTAATAGTGGGCATCAGATTTTTAAGGGAAACCCAAATCAGAAGGAAATCACGAGGGCAACAACATCACAAAATCCACCACCATAAGAGTAGGGATGGCAACGGGGCGGGTCGGGGACGGTTTTTCCCATGTCCCTGTCCCCGCCTCGTCGGGGACCCCGTTCCCCGCTGGGGTCCTGCTTCCCCGAATTTTAGTGACAAGATCAGACAAAATGCAAGCCCAATTAGGGCAAAAAGTACAAGCCCAATATCAAAATAACTAAACAATAAGCCCTAAACAAAAAAGATAAATTAAACTAATAAATTAAGGATATATATATATATATATGTAATTTTAGTTAATTTTCGGGGCGGGGAAACGGGTTCAGGGGCAGGTACATTTCCCCGACGGGGAACGGGTTTGGGGACAGGGGAATTTTCCCCCACCCCGCCCCCATCCCCGCTGCCGGGGGAGGAATTTTCCCCCGTCCCCTTCCGGCTCGAGGAATTTTCCCCACTGCGGGTCGAGGCCCCGGCGGGGTCGGGGAAACCCCACCCCGTTGCTATCCCTACATAGGAGAGTATGGAGATAGATCTAAAAGCAAACACCCAAGGAAGAGGTCAAATAAGAGAGAAGGATCTCAAAGCAAACGCCCAAGAGAAATATCAATTACAACGAAAATCTCTCCACACTAGTTCTCAATGAAAATGTGGAATAGAAATTGGGTATAACCCACGAGGGGTGAGCCAAGACACCCAACAAAAGGCCACTCAAGATGCTAGCAAATGCCCATTAAAAGTGCCTCGTATGGTGGAACAATGAAAACACCAAATGCCTATGCAAAGCACCAAATTTCTAGAGAATTTGGAATACAACTCTTGTAATAAGGAGGATAAAAACCAAGAGTTAAGTCATAATCTACCCAAACAATAATCCATGAATAAGGTGAGCAATGAATATAATTATTCTCACATAACAGCCTACATAATAGCTCCACAAATGATCTGCCATTAACCTTGCATTAAGAATAATAATAATAGCATAAATAGGGGAAGAAAATGAAGGAGCTCATCAGTCAGACCCAGCCATGGACCATGGGCCCAGTCAAGGATGGCTCATGGTCCTCTTTGGGTCCAAAATGCTAGAAAGGGTCTTAGTTAATACGGGTTAAGGCTTGAAGCTACTTATGGGCCATGCTACTCGTAGGAGAAGGAATGTTATTCGCATCTCAAGTCGAGTCCAAGCGCTTGGAACTGTTGTTACTAGTGAAGACAAGGATTGGGTCATGCCTGAGATTGGGCCCAAGTGCTTGAGTTTGATGCAAGGAGAAAAATGAGTTGTTGGGCAAAACATGGGCCGAAGCAAAACATAGGCAACACATGAAATTAAAGCAAGCTAATTTTTTCTTCTTTTTTTTTCCTTTGGCCCAAAAATAAAATCACCTAAAAAAATTAATTTTGGGCGATACCTAACAATCTCCCCTTGGGCCAAAATTTTGAGAACAGGCGAAAACGTTATAAGAATCAATCTTGTAATACACTTCCCAATATCAAGGAGCAACATTTCCATAAAAAAAGGCCTAACAATGTAGGTTAGATGAAGGTCGTACTCTGATACCACTTGTTTGGAAAATTAAATAGTCAAATTCGAGCTATGTATATGTGAAAACAATAAAGGATGTTGATATTTGAGAATATAAAAACAAGATCAAAAATTGATTGTAAGCACATTATTTTTACGTGGAAACCCAAATCAGGAGAAAACCACGGGCGACAACAATGGCATAAGATCCACTATAATATGAGAGTACAGAGACAAATCTCAAAGCAAATGGCCAAGGAAGAGATCAAATAAGAGAGATAAAGATCTCAAAGCAAACGCCCAAGGAAGATTTCAACTATAATGAAAATGTCTCGACACTAACTCTTAACGAAAATCTGGCACAGGAAATGGATATAGCCACGAGGATCAGTTCCATTAGGCACTCCAACTTGCCACTTGAGATGCTAGAAAATGCCCATTGAAAATGCCTAATATGGTGGGACAATGGCCACACCAAATTCCTAGGCAAAGCACCTAATTTATAGAGAACCCAAACTGCAACTCTCGTAATAAGGAGGATGAAAACCAAGAGTTGAGTCATAATTTGTCCAAATAACAATCCATGAATAAGGTGCGTAATGAGGATAATTATTCTTACATAACAACCCATATAACAACTCCAGCAATAATATGCCATTAACCTTGCATTAAGAATAACAATAATAGCATAAATGGGGCAAGGAAATGAAGCAACTCATCAGTCAGACCAAGCCACGGACCTAGGGCCCAGACATGGCTAGCCCATAGTCCTCTTTGGTTCCAAAGTGCTTGAAAAGGTCTTTGTCAGTGCAGGTTAAGGCTTGGGGTTACTAGGCAAAGCTGTGGGGTGCTTATGGGCCACGCTTCTTACAGGAGGACTATTAGGCCTCGTTTTATGTCAACCCTAAGCGCTTGAAACTGCTGCTATTGGCAAAGACAAGGATTCGGCCATGAATGAGACTAGGCCCAAGTGCTGGAGTTTGATGCAAGGAAAAAAAATAAGCTGCTAGCTAGAGCAAAACATAGGCCAGTTATGAAATTGAAGAGAGTAGTTTTTTCTCCCCTTTTTGTTCTCTACTTTAGACCAAACACAACATCACCTAAAAATATAATTTTGGGCCATACCTATCAACTTCCACTTGGACCGAAATTCCAAGGACAGCCGAATGATATGAGGATTGATCTTGTGCATACACTTTTCAATACCGAAAAGGAACATCCCTAAAAAAAAAGCCTGAAAATCTAGATCAGATCAAGATCGTCCTCTAATACCACTTGTTAGAAAATTAATAATTAAATTCAAGCTATGTGTATGTGAAAGCGACAAAGGATGTTGATAATCGAGAATATAAAACCAATATCTAAAAACTAGGAGCACGCAAAAGATTTTTATATGGAAATCCAGATCGAGAGAAAACCAAGGGTGATAACAATGGTACAAAATCCACTATAATGAGAGAGTATAGTGATAGATGTCAAAGCAAACGCCCAAGGAAGAGATCGAACAAGGGAGATAAAAATCTCAAATCAAACACCCAAGGAAAAGATCAATTATAACGAAAATCTCTTAACACTAACTCTCAATGAAAAAAACAAGCAGAATAGGAAGTGGATATAGCCCTTAAAGGGCGGTGCCAAGAGGCACTCCAAAATGACACTCAAGATGTTAGCAAATGCGCACTAAAAATGCCTAATATGGTTAGAGAATGGCCACACCAAATGCATATGCAAAGCACCCAATTTATAGAGAACCCAGAATGTAACTCTTGCAATAAGGATGGTGAAGACCAAGAGTTCAATTATAATTCGCCCAAATAGTAATCCATTAAGAAGGTAAGTAATGAAGATAATTATTCCCATATCACAACCCACATAATGGCTCCAGGAATAATCTACCATTAGCCTTGCATTGAGAGTAACCATAATAGTAGAAATGGCGCACAAAAATTAAGGAGCTCGTTAGTTATTATTTATTACTATTGTTGTTCTCAATGCCCACATATTCTCAATCGTAGTAACCATGTTCTCAACGCCCACATTATTTATTACCATAATAGTAAAACCATGGTAAAACCTCATCACACGTTTACCCGGGAAAATCCCCCAAACATTAATTCAAAACACATTCAAACACCTTTGAAGCCTATTCATTGGACATGTTTTCAAGGGATATTCAGGGGATTTAGGGCATGATTGTTACCTGTTAGAACACGTTGCCTAAGTTTGAGCTCAAAATGCTAATTTAGCCTAAAATAATTTCCCATAATAGTATTCTGTTAGTTCCAACTCTTAGCCTGACTCTCTACAAGCCCACTATACCCGAATAATTTTCCTAAGCATCCTCTTACCCACAACAACCAATTTCAGCCCTCAAATAAATTTTTAGAATGCTATAAATATTCAAAACTACACACATGCTGCTACTGTGAGCTTTCCAAATTATTCCAAATTTCACTCCCAACTTCCCAGGACCATAACTTTCACTTCTGATGTCGAGATTTTAAGATTTAAGCCATTATGGAAAAGCCAATATGTGAATTTCCTTTTATAACCATTAATAGAAGTCAAGTCTAACTGGTTTGAATTTCAACAAATCCCTAAACTATCCCAGTTACAATAAGTTTTGTATAGTTCGGTATTTTGCCATAACTTGTTCGTTTCAGCTCCGTTTAATGAAATTCAAAATTACCTGGTTAGAGGACCTTCGACCTACCGCCATAAATTTTTCCATATTTTGTAGCGATCCTTATTATTGCCAACAGGTCCACGAAATCAAACAACTTTCTAAACACACGAACAATGACGATAACTCAACTTTTAACCTTCTTTCGATCCACAATTCAACCCAAACCTGCCCAAATCATGCATACAACCCTTTTACCCAACACTACCATTACTCCTTGTTGCCTTAAATGTATATAGCAAACACATGGTGCCCATTGTAGTTAGCGACAGCGGGTACGAATCATATTCAACAAGGAACTTAGTTCTAGCCACTGGATTGACTTTAACACTCAATTCAGGAAAAATAGATTTAGAATAATGGGAACTAAACACTACTAGAACAGTTTAATTCAATAATAACAAAGATCCTAGATTGGGATTCATCACACTATTGTGCTTTTTGGGTCAACAATTAGGCTATACGAATTTGCCCATGCAAATGACTGAAATGAAGCGGTATAAATTGGAACGCATCTATGCTTACTTTTGAAGGTCATTAGACTGGGTAATTAATCCTATTTATCTATTTTCATGAAACTAGAGTCAACAAAGCCATAAGATTGAGTAACCCATAGTTCCCAATTGAAACCCTAACTATTTTTATGTTAAGGAACCAATTGCTCATAAAGTCGCACTAGATAAAGGATTCAACTTTCGTTGATCTCCTAAGCCCCAACTAAGAACATAAATGCCTCCCTCTCAGGAAATTCAGTGAACACATGGCGTAGTAAGTGAGAATTCAATCATAAGCATGGACGTGCCTCCAGAAAAACCTAAAAAAGGGTCCCAAATTGCATAATAGAGGCTAATCCCAATCTAAGATAAGAGATTTAGCCACTAAACATCACAACAATCACAATCGCAAATAAGAATCTGAAGAACATGATTAAAGGCACGATCTTTGATGAGAATTGTGAAGGGAGGGAAGATAAACGTACTTTAATCAATTGCAGTCTTGAATTCAAATTTAGAACGAGGAATTGAACTCTCAAAATTTAGTCTAGAATTTATGTGCAAAGTGCTTGAAAAGAAACCTAGAAATCGCCCTCAAGGATGCTCTCTAAAATGAAAACAAGACGCCCCTCAAACTGCCCCGAAAAAGAATTAAGTCGAGAAAAATCGAGGGGCGCACGGCCGTACAATAACGCGAAAAATTGGGGGCCGCACGGCCGTGCAGTAATGCACGATTGTGCAATAACGCACAGCCGGCCATGCAATTCTGTCGAATTGTTTCTGCCTCCAGCGCACGACCATGCTTGATCTGCACACCCGGTCGTGCACTTTTCTAGCTTCAATTCTAACTTGCACGACCATGCTTGAATGTACGGCTGGCCATGCAAATGTCTTCTCTTTAGTTCTTCAAGCCTTTCACCCTTCCAATTGATCCTTGAACCTCGTTCCTTTCGTAACATTGCTCCTTGCTCACTTTTGATCCGATAAGTGCCAAAATTCTTCGAATTGAGACCAACACACCTATAAAAAGGAGAGTTGATCCTAATAAGATAATTATGAGCAAAGGTGAGCAACTTTTACCAAGTCTTCCACTAATCCTAGGGAGTATATGGAGAAGATTAGTGGAATTGAAGGGTCAAAATAGTAAAAATAGAGGTTTATCAACTCTCCAACGCTTATCTCTTGCTTGTCCTCAACCAAGACTACGGCATGAATGAACTGGCAAGGGATCAAGACTTCTAATTACTCACCTCCTTAGGCAAGATCAGTGGAAAGTCAGCCAAATCAAACATAGATGCACACAACTAGTGAGATGATTCAAGGCATAAACATGTAGTTTCAAAACTCATTTAAAATCGATTGAAAACCACACTGTTCAACTTACCATCTAGTTATCCCATATCACACCCCCATCCCTATCAAGATACCCGCGAACAAATGGTGGACTAGAAGGTCTGGTAGTAACTCTCATATGGGGAAAAAAAATAGATGCACTCCCTATTATGTGTTTGAAAATGTGTGGCTCTCTCAATCATCCTCCCAAATGTAGCAACCTTACCATAGGCTTGGCATATTCTCGATCCTCCATAATCGAAACGCAAATGCAAATGACAATTCGGAGGACTTGTTATGGGTTGTGATGGGGCACAGGCTAGAGGTAAGGAAGGGGGTAAATTTGGGAATGTGGAGTTAAAGTTAGGAGCTAAGAACCATCACACACATCCCAAACATTACATTATTCGGCCATACCATCCCAACTAACCATACTGAAACATACATCCCCTTGAATGGGCCTAGGAAGCGAGCTGAGACAAATAATAGAAGTTACCAACCATGCTAACATTTAATTTTCATTTCATTCTCTTTTTTTATTTTTTGATTTGTTCGCTTTGTCTTCTTTGCTTTTTCTTTTTCTAATTGGCAGGTGGTAAACAATTCAACGTCCAACACCAACTCATTCCATAAATACCATCAACCCAATCAGCACACAGAAGATAGCCAACCAACCAAGTGAGCTTACACCGCACACTACCTAGTAAGATTCACTGAAACAAAGCTTCACCTAATCTTGGCATAAAGGTCGGAAATCAGACAAGACCAAGGGGTAAGTGATTAGGTTTGCAACAAGAGAAATCAAGTAAAGGCACAAAGGGCTAGCGAGGGGTGTAACACAGTTTTCAGGAAGGCCATTTAGCTATGTAGCGATTAATCAATCAACGAATGCCTCTATCATATCATCAAATGCATAGCATATGTGCAGCCTTAGAGAGAAACAAACCAAGTTCTAGAAGAGATGCACATGGGAGGATCACACAAGAAATAAATTAGCAAGACTATATAGATGAATAGTCTAATCAAGCCCAAAAGCCTCACGAGTTAAACTACCAAATGCACAACTAGCCCCTACAAGTGGGCCACTAGAAAAGAGTAATCGAGCATGATAAGGGGCCTTGAAGGTTAACCAGTATGTGAAAACCAAATAGTGCAGTCAAAGCATTTCAAAATCACCGTGTAAGAGCAATTGCCAAGAATATCCCACAAGTACGCACAACCATGTCAACCAACTGAAAAACCAATGTCTTGGCTCATCATCACATGAAGGATTTTTGAAATCTTTTTTTTTTCTTCTTTTCTCCTTTTTTTTGAAAGCAATAAAATCTAACTAGGAAGACAATAAAACACAATAGAGGACAGAGAAGATAAGGTTAAGAATGATCACCTCGAAAGCTTATGTGCGCCCAACTCGATGAATTCTCCTTTGCGATGCAAACTTCTAACCTATATGCTTTAAACTATATGCTCTACTAAATAGAAAATGAAAACAAAAATGAAAATGCTACTAATGAGTCCTATGTATGAAGTTAAATCATATATATGAAATACTATATGCAGTTAAACTAAATGCACCTTAAACCCAACTAATGTGAGGATGTATGTACACTACACTAACGAACTCCCAAAAAAGTCAATCCCATATCACATCTCAAATACATCAATCCCTCTATCATGCTTGAAATTTTCAATATCCCCAATGAAAGAAATAAACATGTAAATGCGGGAGCGGGGGATACTCATAGTGCATCAATAGGGCCTAGGAGGGCCACTAGGTCGTCAATCAGAAGGGGGACAGGGCCACTAGGAGTGCTTGTAGGCATAGTACAGGTGGTGCTTGAGGTTCCTCTGTCTGCGATCCTACTCATATTGCCTACGGAAAAGCTCGGCGCGGTCCTGGGAGTACTGCTCACTCCTATGATCAAATCTAAGGTGGAGGCAAGCAAACTTGTCAAATAGGAACTGGCGAAGAGGAACCTCCTCAGAGTCGGGGAGTTGGAGGGTCCGACCTCATAAGTAGTAGCACCAGCATGAAGGAGCTGTGGTCTTGGACTGGGTGCTCCAGAGGTTTCTAGCATTACGCCCTCATCTCGAGGGTTTAGGCCATGATCGACGTCCTCGACACCACCCTTACCATTGTTGAGTTATTTTATTTAAGTTTTGATGATAACAAATCCAAGTGTAAAAATTTGTCCAAGTAATGTTGCTCCAAACACGATCTCCAAACAGGCCTAACTGGTGTTTGTAATCCTTATTGTATTAACTGGTTTGCTACATGTGAGAACAAGTACTTAAAACAGGTTTCACGTGGTGATTCTTTAGTAAGTCAAGAACGCCATCTCGACAGTTGATTGTAAGGCATGTTTCTGAACTCTAGCAATGCAAAGAACAACCCCAACAAACAAGATGGCCTTGGTGTTCACAGCAGCTCTACAAATTTTGGACAAGATGACTAATTCAAAACAACAAGTCTTGGGTATATAGGTTTTATATATTTAGACTCTTGTTAATATGCCAATATTGAAAATCCTTTTAAACACCTCTTGAATCGGTATTCGCACTAAGTACTTCAGAACACCAGTTGCGAGCAACCCTGCAAACAGGGTGCCTAGGGTGTTTCTGAACTGAAGTGGCCATACCCGGTTATCTTTGAAAATTCATTTCGGTTGGCCAAGATCTCCAGTATACCTTCCTTAAACTCTAAGGTTGCTATTTTTTCTGGAAAAGATATTTCTTGAAAATACTGTGGGAGATTTGCGAAAATAGGTTTTTGGGAATTTGCCAAAACTAAAAGATTTTCTTTACCCATATTTTCGGATATGATAAAAATTCCAAAGCTGAAGATTTCTGGTTGCTTTTTGAATCCTCTTCACGGCTATCGGAAGATAAGGGTTATCTCTTAAGATAATAAATCCCTTATACTTTGGGAAAAAACTTGTCACTAGCCGTTGGGGATTATTTTTTCTTGGAAAAAATCATTTTCCATACTTAGCTGATTCTCTTGGTTTTGATCGTTGGAATTTTTGTTTAAATAACAGCATTTTACTCCCATTGAATGATACACATACACACGAGAGAATAGCAAGAAAAGAAAGCAAGAGAATATTTAGAAACACAACACACGCAAAAAGCAATATTTCAAAAAAGTGGTTTTTCTAGTGAAAAGAATTTTCGAGCTACACTTGAGAAAAGAAAAACCGATACAAGTTTTGTTTAAACCAAGCTTTCAATATATTGGCATACTAGGACTTCATTGTACCTTACATCTGCTTAAGTCATAAGCACCCAGTAAGGTGTTTTGTAACCCTGATCTTGAATCAGAAAAG
>JACYFF010031958.1:36167339-36184839 GCA_017589665.1 Selenicereus undatus | reverse complement strand
GGGTATGATAGTTGGCTGATTGATTCCATAGAAAATTTCTGCAAACATCTTCAATTTGCTTAAGAGTCTTCTTTGGCAGAATGAACAAGGAAGTCCAGTAGGCATGCAGTGTGAATAAAACCAAGTTGATCAATTGGGTTCTCCCTGCATATGACAGATGTCTCGTTGTCCAGCAATTTCTCCTTTCGGTGATTTTTTCCACCAATTCATGACAGTCTGCAGCACTCCACTTTCTTGGTGACAATGGTACTCCAAGGTATTTCACTGGGAATGTACCTTTTGTAAATCTTGTTAGCTGCAGAATTTTGGACTGAGTTTTCATGCTAATCCCTGTAAAATAAGCTTGGGATTTCTGAGTATTAGCAGTAAGACCAATGACACCAGAGAAGTGCTGGAAGGCCTCCATGACCACCTAAACTATAGGTAGTTGACCTTTACAAAAGATCATTAGGTCATCTGCAAAGCACAGGTTAACCAGGTTCACTTGTTTGCAAAGTGGATGAAATCGAAACTGCTTTTGCTGAGAGTGGAACATGAGTGCTCTTTTCAGGTAGACCATGACTAGTACAAATATCATGTGTGAGATAGGATCACCTTGTCTTATTCCCTTCTTTCCGTGGAAGTTGCCATAATGGTGTCCATTGATCACCAACGTATAGCTACAGGTAGTCAAGAGAGCAAGCACCCAGTGGCAGAATTGGGGAGGAAATTTCAATTTAGTGAGTAATTGACTGATGAATTCCCAAGATTCAGTATCATATGCTTTACGCAAGTCAATCTCGAACATACATCTTGGAGACACATTTTTCCAATGATAGAGTCTAATAAGATCTTGACAAATCATAATATTATGCCCTATAAGCCTCCCCTCTACAAATCCAGATTGATTTGGGTGTATCACTTCAGGTAATAACTCCCTCAATCTGAAGCAAAGGAGTTTTGAAATACCTTTGTATAAGGTGTTACAGCATGGTATTGGCCTATATTCCATAACTGAGGAGGGGTTTGGAACCTTTGGGATCAATGCCAAGTTGGTGCGATTCCAATCTACAGGTATTTGTCCATAATCAAATAAGTCCATTATAGCATTGTTGATGTCTTCACCAATAGTGTTCCAAGCACTCTTGTAAAAACCACTTGTATAGCCATCTGGGCCTGGGTTTTTATGATATGGAGAAGATCGCACCCTTAATTTCCTTCCTTGTAAACGACCGAAGTAGAGCAAGCTGCTGTGAGCTACTCAGACATGGCCCTATGGCAATAATATTTTCATCAATGCCGTCAGAAGTAATAGCAGATGTCCCTAAGCAGTTCTTCAAAATAATGGATAAAATGCTTAGTAACCTTGGTGTAATTCCATGTCCATGAGCCATCATCAAGTTTGATTGAGGAAATCCTGTTACCATGATGATGTTGCTTCAGTTTAGCAAAGAAATATTTGTCATTCGTGTCCCCCAAGTTGAGCCAATCCTCCTTGGTCTTTTGGATGAGAAAACTCTGTAAGCATTGTTGCCATTTTTTAAACTCCTTCATGCATTGTTGTTCCCACGCATATAAGCTTTGCAGGTGGGGATTTGCTTAGACTTGATATTGTGCTTGCTTAAGGCTCTCTTTAGCTTGAGCATACTGTATTTAGACCCCTAAAAACTACATTCTATTTAGGGAGCGTAGGGGCTTCTATAACCATTTTAGTTTCTTGGATATTTGCTGGAGGCTAGACCCACTTGTACGTTTTTGCTAGATGCTTTGAACAATTCCTGTAAACTGATCAGCCATGCTCCACATGTCAAAGTATTTAAAAGGTTTAGGCCCCAAATGCTGCATCTTATAGAATATGGTCAATCGTGGGGAGTGATTTGATGTGTCTTCAGCTAGGAAGTGTACTTTTGAATTTGGGTAAGTGTCCAACCAGAAGCTGTTGATGAGAATGCAATCAATCCTAGAGTAGATTCTTGAGCCAAATTCTTGGTTGTTAGTCCAAGTGTATCTGCATCCTTTCCAAGCTAAGTCATGCACTCCAATGGTGCAAATGCATTCCTGGAAATCCCTTATATCATGATGTGTGACTAGGAGTCCTCCAATCCTGTCATCTAAGTGTAGAAGATATGTATATGTGTATATATATATATATATATATGTTTGTATGTATGTATGTATGTATTTGTATATGTATATGTAGACGTATATGTATATATATGTATGTATTTATGTATGTGTGTGTGTATATACGTATATTTATATTAAAAGTTATATAGAATGTATGTATGATTGATATGTAAGACATTACTTGGGATACCACAAGGGATAAGGGTACCATTTTATAGTGCCATAGATTTATTGCAACAATAATTGTGTATATTAATGCAAGTTGTATTCAGATTTCTTGCTCCTAATGTTTATTAGAATTTTATATTTAAGTTATTTTGTAAAATGTAAAATCTAACGATGAAATGATTTAAATAAATAATAATTATCCGTGTTAGACATTCAGAATGAAGAGTGTATTATTACAATTAGAAAAATTATAAAAAAAAGAAATGCATGCCTTTCCCAAGTGAAATAATTTAACATGCCAATTTATTTAAGCTATTTGAAGAAAAAAAAAATTGTTGATTCAGTTAAAACTACCATTTGGCAAGAAATGCTTGAACTATATTATTACGTTGCATTGAATATAACCCTAATATGTTAAAAACCAAAAAAAGGATTGGACCATGAATTGCATGAAATACATCGGATGCAATCACTAACTACTTTTTCATTTAATTTAGAAATAAATTGGGAACGGATTCATTTTTATAGCATGTAGAAAATGCATCAATCATCTGATGGCCTACCTCCGATTTATAGTCTATTTTGAATGAGAGACGAAGAGGGGAAGGAAGAGAAGGGGGCCTTAGATGAACACTTCTCCCTTGTTCACCTCCATTCCTCCCATTTTTATTCACCCTCGAAATGAGAGGGAAAGGAGCAGAGAAGAGTTTTAATAGCTCTTCCCCCTTCCCCTCCATCTTACCCATCCACTCTCATAACAAATCCAAACAAGGAGAGTATAAATCACCTTCCTTTCCTTCTCTTTCTCTCCATTATGTTATCCTTTCTTTCCCTCCTTTCCCCCTCTCCGCCTCAATCCAAACAGCATTTTAGTTTATCATTTTTTCTATTAGATGTATGATACTGACACTTCATCAAACTAGGCATTGTGGACATAGATAGAGACCACTCTGATGATTAAATTTGGTTGTGATAAGTTTCTTTGAACAAGATATAATATCATATATAAAATCATGCTTCAACTTTAACCACTAAACTTTTCGTTCTTTTTATTAAGTGCAACTTTGAAACACTTATTCACTCTATGTTTTCTCTAGGCTGACTGGGTGTTACCAATGGACACATTGGATCATGAATGGTTAAAAATTGGGGCATGGGATGATAATTTTATGCACTTTGGAGGTGTTAGATGATAATAATCTTGGTCCATACTTTGAGCATATTGATCTTTTTTATTTTGTCAATACCTAGTACCAAGGTGCTTTTACTTGGTATAATGCAACAATTTCACATGATATACAAATGCTTGAATTTTTATTTGTATGCAATTGTATATGTTTCATGTACACTTCTACCACCGATTGAAAACACCTTCGAACGGTATAAAAATGTTAACTATGCTCAAAGTATAGATTGTTGGTCTTTAATATTGAACTTGAAATTATTGTCGTTCAATTACCCCAAACTACATATCATTATCATCCAATGTTTCTAAAAAAAATTACACAATGCATTAGACACTAACTAGGTATTAAAAGATAGAGAAAACCTAAAATTGTGAAATAAACTCCTCTATGCAAAACAAAGAGAGAGAAACAAGAAAGAACAAAGTCTTCCTCTTCTATATGATAGACAGGAAGTAAGACTAGAAGATAAGACTTAAATTCAATACTTGAGATCAATTTGTAGTACACTCAAAACAAAATGAAGGTGAGTTTATGCTAGTTTTAGTTCTCTTTTTTAATTAAAATAACTGAATTTCACATATACTAGGAAAATATGTTAGAATTTTGGAATTGAAACAAAATGTTGACAAACATTTAAAAGGTCTATATATTTGTGATCTTTAATGATTGATCGTCCTTGCGTAAGTGTTTTTTTGGCTATTAAAATAGAGATTGTCTAAATTTCTCTCTCTCTCACCCTCTCTCTCTCTACTCCATCATTTCCTATATAATGCAAACACGTGGCATGTCATTGTTGTTAGACATTTTGAATTAATATGCATAGCTTGTTGAGTTCATAAATTTTACTTTTTTATAAGGTTGCTTAAATACATGATTAGTGGTCGTATTGGGTGCAATTACTTAGTATATGCTAGTTCATTTGTTGTCTATTCTAGCTTATAATATGTGGGAAAAAAAGCTAGTCTTTTAGTGATCTTATGAATCCTAAAGATACTTCTCATAAGCAAAAAAATATCGCGTGGAACATAGTAATACCAATTCTTAAATAAGGGCATAGGGCCTAAGTTTTACTCAAGACCCCATCAATGTCAGTGGCAAGGTCATTGACTACTTGAATGTTACAGGCCACAGACATTGGATGTTTTGAGTGAAAGACAAAAGCTAAATTTGAGTATATTGAATTATATTATACCAACATATCTTGTCTCTGCAGGAATCCAATGTCAATGTCAGAATCTCTTACTTTCGTATTAGTAGAATCATTTTTGGGGAAAAATGATATATATGTTATTTTATTTTATTCTCAAGATATGTTGCCTTAGAAAGAATCTCTCATTCATGTCTAAGTGGATTATGTTTTTGTAATGCATCCTTGCTTATCATCTAAGATGTTATAAAGATTTATTTGAGCCAGTTTAGCACCGTTGTATTAAATCAATCTTGAGTTCATTTGCAAATTACTTTGATTGAGTTTAGTGAGATCTTTGGAGATCAAATCAAGCTCTTCCCTCAGCAATCAAGATCCATTATTTTCATTAGTCAAAAGCTAGTTTTAGAAACACCAAGGTACAAGTGAATTAGTGACATTTGATTTTGGACAGAATACATTAAGAATTGGTGAGTACTACTTCATTGGTCAAGAAGGTTTTAAACTTATAAATGGCCAAACTGAAACATATAGCAAAATACAAGAAACAATTACATCGTGAAAAGAGCTCAAGTGCAATTCTCTTTAATACTCTCTTGTGTATTTATTTTTCACTTGAATGTTTGTAAGAGAGAATTGTAACAAGTAAGCTAGGAAAACTTACTTGGGTAGCTAGGTATTGAGAGGTCAATACTTAGTGAGTGTTCTAGCTGAAGTTCCTTAGTTGAGTTAGTTTGAAACACGAGGCACTGTGTAAAGCCAAAGTCATTAGTGTGTATTTCTTAAGTCAACGAGAAGTGGAGGTGATTAAATCCTAAGGGGAAAAGTGTCTTAGGCAGTAACTAGCCTTGTTTGGAAGAGTGAACATCGTAAACATATCCCGTGTTTTGTTTATTATTGACATTGGTGATTAACCTTCAAGGTTGTCTCCTTTGACATTAGTAGTGCAAGTTCAAAGTATACTAGAATTTTTGTAAAATCTTGTTTTTTGAGATAGTATCCTGTTCACCCCCGCTAGGGTGATCGAACATCGACCTTTGAGAACTTCAATTGGTATCACAACAAGCTCACTCACATTGACTTAACCATCTTCTGGAAAAGGTCAAGGCTTTCTTTGGAAATGCTAAAATTGATCAAGGGCGCTCTTTTACTAGAGTTGCTTTAATTTGTTTTATGGTTCTAATTTTGCTCATTGGAAAAAGTTTATGCAGATCTTGATCAAGGACCATGACTATGAGCTTTAGGAGATTATCTCCAAGGGTGGTTTTGTGCCTACTACGAACGAAGGAGATAAGATTGGTTCAAAGCTAGATAAAAATTTACTCATGAAGAGACTGAGAAAGTGGCCAAAAATTGTAGAGCATTTAAAAGTTTGGATTCTAACATGTTTAACTGTATGTCTGCTTATGATATAGCCAAAGAAGTTTAGGACACATTGGAGACTACCTATAAAGGGACCAGTTAAGTTTCGGGATTCAAAATCAATCTCCATGTCCATTAATATGAGCTCTTCGAAATGCTACCTAGAAAATCCATCAAGGACAAGTATATGCACTTTATTGAGATAATCCACAACCTCATGTCCTTAGGGAAAACGTACACCAATGATGAGAAGGTGCGAAAAGTGTTGCGATGTCCTCTAAGAAGCAAGCAGGGGCCCAAAGTCACGGCTACTAATGAAGCACAATATCTAAAAGCCCTTAAGTTAGATGAACTTGTTGGAAAACTTCTAACCCATGAAATTCATTACAGAAAGAAACTAAAAAACAAGCTCCATAGTAAAAACTTACACCAAAGCCCAATGACATTAAGATGCAACTCTAGGAGTCTAAAAACAATGAAGATGAATCATTGGCTATGATAGCTAAAGGATTCAAAATGATGTCTCAAAAGCATCCAAAATTCAAAGGAATTCGGAAGGGACCAACCTCAAAGAAGAATGAACGAAATCCCAAAGGTAAATTTGTTTCAAAAATTGACACTAACCAAAGCACTTATTATGGTTGTGGACTTCCAAGTCACATGACCAAGGATTATCCGAACATCAAAAAGAAAAATGAGAGAAACATATTCATATCCAAGAAAGCATGCAAAAGAGCTATGGTTGCAACATGGAATGACAGTGATAGCTTTAAAACTGAAAATGAAGATGAAGGAATAGCCAACCTCTGTCTCATGGCTAGAGAGAACATTGGAGAAAGTGATGAATCTAAAGAGGTAACATTAAAATATCTCCTTACTTTCACAAAAGAGTATCTACCTCAGGGTCTATTAAAGTGTGATAAATATCAGCAAGATCATATATTTGTAATCAAGACGCTTAGAAAGGAAAACAAATTCCTAAAAAAGTAAAATGAAAACTTGCTGAGATCTTATGAAAATCTACACACCAAAATCAATGACCTTGAGAATAAGAAAACTATTTGCAAAACAAGTGTGATTATCCTCATAACTCTCTCTTGAAACTTGTTGAGGGTCAAGAGAATTTGGACAAATTACTTGGATCCTAATATATGTTTTGATAAGGAAGATCATGGATTTAACCCAAATAATAATAAAAGGTCATACAAGTACTTCTTTATTAAAGGGACATCACATAAGAATCCCAAAGTAGATCTAGTTCCAAAAATAGTAACCTTGGTCACAATTGCTAAAATTGCACCATTTATCAAAAGACCATAGGTACTTCGATCATAGGTATCGAACTCATTCTGATTTTGGTAAAGGTCACATGCACTATAGAAAATTTTACGGCAAAGAGATATCTTACCCAAGAATTATACAATTATGGGTTTCTAAAGGGTCAATGTCCTCAAAGTTGGACATTGGTCATCTTCATACAAAGCCTGCATCTAAAACATTCAGGAAGGTTTAAATTTTGTTTTCACAAGTGTGCCTAAAATGAAAGAGTAATCTCTGGTACTTGGACAGTGGGTGTTCAAGACATATGACTAGAGTTGTCTCAATGTTTACTGAGTTTCAAAAATAAAAATTAGGTAAAGTGACCTTCGAAGACAATGGTTGAGGTAACATCATTGCAATTGGTAAGATTGGTAAGGATTCTACAAATTTTATTAACAATGTCTATTTGGTTGATGTGTTGAAATACAATTTGTTAAGTATTACACAGCTTTGTGATAAGGGAAACTATGTATGGTTCCATAAATCCCAATGCGCTATTGAAAATGCCAGATTCGATTACATTATTTTGCATGGCTCTAGATTATATAATGTTTATGCCTTAAACCTTAATCATATCTACCCAATGTATCTTTCTTGTCTGAAAACATCCCTTGATGATGCATGGCTTTGGCATCACAGATTAGGACATGCTAGCATGCACACCCTTCATAAATTAGTCAAGCACGACTTAGTAAGAGAATTATCCCCTTACAAATATGAGAAAGACTGTTTATGTGGTGCATGTGTTAGATGTAAGCTAGTATGTTCTTCTTTTAAACATTTGAAGAGTGTGTCTACCTCAAGGTGCTTGGAATTGTTGCATATGGACCTATGTGAACGAATCTGCATTAGAAGTTTAGGAGATAGTCCTTATATATTTGTTATAATGGATGGTTAATCTAGATTCACATTGGTGATCTTTTTAAAAGACAAAATAGAAGCTCTCAAGGAATTTGCAAAGTTGTGCAAGAAATTACATACATCAAATAACGTGGCAGTGGCTGCTATCAAAACTAGCCATGGAAGAGAATTTGACCGAGATAAGTTCGTTGATTACTATGACAAGAATTGTATTTCCCATAATTGTTTAGCACCAAGGACACCACATCAAGATGGAGTTGTTAAGACGAAGAACTAAGCATTAGAAGTTATGGCCAGAACATTGACATATGAAAGTGATCTCCCAAAGTCCTTCTGGGTTGAGGCTTTTAATACTGCAAGTTGTATACTTAACAGATGCCTCATTCGACCTATCCTCAAAAAGACACCATATGAATTGTTCAAAGACAAGAAACCAAATGTCTCATATTTCAAAGTCTTTGGAAGTAAGTGTCCCATCCACAATAATGGTAAGGAAAAACTTGACAAATTTGATCCAATGAGTGATGAATGTATATTTGTTAGTCATTGTTCTATTAGTAAAGCTTATTGTGTTTACAACAAATGCACTAAGGCCATTGAGAAATCCATGTATCTTTGATGAAACTAATGGTAGTCTTACTAGTTCATCTTCATTTAATGAGTTTCAGCTAAGCAAATATGTAGATGATGAAGATGAAGCAGCCCTAGACAAAAGCATTCACCAATGTGCTCCAAGCGATATGGGCCAAGTCCAAATTAGGGTGACTAAAGACTACCAGATGAAATTGGGCTTGTCTAGAAACCTTACAAGATGCTTGTGAAAGACCCTAAGTTGATAATCGGTCATCCTCAAGCATCCCTAAAAAGGTTCAAAACCATTTAAATGAACTAAGGAAGGGATTTAAGTATAAGTCTACCCATCCTTTGTACAATTTACTCACAGGCGTAAATCAAGTATAAGGACACGATCATCATTAAGAAATTTTTGTGTTTTTTTTCATTGTTTCTCATATAGAACAAAAGCACCACGTTGAGGCATTGGAACATCCAAACTACACATCAATCATGCAACATGAACCCAACCAGTTTGAGGGGAACCAAGTTTGATCTCTCACTCCTATACCAAAGGGCCATCCACTAATTGGGACTAAGTGGGTCTTTAGAAACAAGTTAGATGAATCTGGGGTAGTAGTTAGGAACAAAGCCAGATTTATTACAAAGGGTTACAAGTAAGAGGAAGGGATAGACTTTGATGAGGCCTTTGCACCTATGGCTATATTAAAAGCTATCTGCATAGTACTTGCATTTGCATCTCACATCGTCATTGAGTTATTTCACATAGATGTCAAATGTGCTTTCTTAAATGGTTTTACAAATAAAGAAGTCTACATTGAGCAACACTTGGATTTCAAATTCCTAAATTTCTAAATCATGTTTTCAAGCTTCGTAAAGCTCTTTTTGGCTTAAAACAAGCCTCAAGAGCTTGGTATGAACATCCTAGCAAATTTCTCTTAGAAAATTATTTCACATGAGGAAAGATTGACAAAACTCTTTTCATTAAAACAAAGGGGGAAGACTTCCACATTATTCAAGTTTATGTACATAATATCATATTTGGAGCTACTAATAATGTTCCATGTCAAGAGTTTTTCAATTTGATGGGCAAAGAACTTGAGATGAGCATGGTGGGAGAACTCAACTTCTTCCTTGGGCTTCAGATCATACAATGCCAAGATGGCGTATTTATCAACCACGGTAAATATGTGAAAGTACTCTTGAAGAAATACAAGCTTGATGAGATCAAGCATGATAGCACTCCAATGGTACTGAATACAAAATTGGACCTTGATCCAAATGGTAAGTCAATGTCAGAAAAGGTCTACAGAGGTATGAATAGATCACTACTTTATCTAACAGCCAGTAGATTAGATATTATGCTCAGTGTATGCTTATGTGTTTAGTTCCAAAGTGCCCCCAAAGAATCTCGTCTAACAACTGTTAAAAGCATTTTTAGATATCTTGTAGGAGCAAAGGATATTGGTTTTTGGTATGAGAGAGATGAATATTTTAATCTCATTGGATACATAGATGCATATTAAACTGGCTACAAAGTAGATAAAAAAATTATCTTAGGATATTGCCAATTCCTTGGACACTCCTTAGCTTCATGGAATTCAAATAAACAAAGTTTTGTAGCTCTGTCAACTGCTGAGGTAGAATATATAGTAGTCAAGAGCATGTTGTGCTCAGGTAGTCTGGATCACACAACATCTACGAGACATTGGCTTTGATTTTGAAAAGGTTCCCATTCGATGTCATGACGTGAATGTGATAAATATCACAAAAAATCCAATCCAGCACTCAAGAACGAAACACGTTAAACTCAAACATCACTTCATACGAAATCATGTTAGAAAGGCAACATCACTCTTGAATTTGTTCCTTCACATTTGCAATTAGCTGACATTTTGACCAAAACACTTTGTGAAGATTAGTTCAATTTTATTGAAAGTGAACTTGGCATGTTGAAAATAAATGCATAAGTTGAGGGGGAGGATCCATCAACCAAAAGTCTAATGTGATAAAGTAGAGCTGGAAAAAGCTGACCTGACACGATTACTGACCCGAATCCAACACGGAATTAAGCGGATTTAGGTAGAGATTTTCAATCCGTTTAATTAAATGGGTTGACACGTTTAACCCATTTAATTAAACGGGGTTAGGTTCAGGTTGAAATTTTCGACACGAAAAATAACCTATTTAACCCGTTTAATTAAACGGGTTAACAGGTCAACCCATTTACCCGTTAACCCATTTAGTTGCCATGTTTTAGAATTTTTTAGTTTTTTGCTTAGTTGGAAATGAAATGAAATCTTAGGCGGGTTCAGAAGAGTTTGGGCTAGGGTTTTTGTTTAGTGCTTGGCTCCTGCTATAAAAGCTCTTATATGGCCATATTCTCTCTCATCTTAAGTCTCTCTCACCTCACTCTACCACCTTCTCTCTCATCTAACTGTCCCAGACAACCAGACTCCCTCACTGCTTCACCTCAAGGCCTTCACTGCCCTCATCTCGTTACCCACAACACAACACTCTTCTTCTCTATTTTTCCGACGACGGCACAACGACTCACTACCTCAAGTTTGGCCACCCACAACTCTCTGGTTTCTTTTTTTTTGTCGCTCTAACTTCTAATGCGATGCTCTCTACGTCTCTTCTTCCCTATTTTTCAGATCTACAAACCTTCAACTCTCCGATGACATTTCCGGCAAATCTAAATTTTTTTTCGCGATTGTATCTTAGCTTATGTTTTAATCGATCCCCCTCCTCTTCCCCTCCCAGATCTGTAAAATTAGAACAGTTTGGTAGAGATGTTGTTTTGGTCTTACAAATTACTTTGGGTTCATCAATAAGGCATTTTCCCTCCCTCGGCCCTTGGATGAACTAGAGTTCTCAAGTATTAAAAACTGAATTCTGGTTGAACTAGATAGCCTAGGCAACATGCTAAAGGTAATGCCCAAAAAATAAAAAATAAAAAAATTCAAAGAGGGAAGCATTTAAAAGGGTTAAGAGACTATACGTGTGAATTTATAGAATGGACATGTAATTAAGCTAATGTATACGGCTAGCTAATTGACTCTATTAAATTGGTAAACAAAAACAAACCATACAAGCTGACAGGGAAAATGCTAATAAATCAAATAAATTATGTATTCTCTACAATGGGTCTGTCTGTTAAAAATGTCTTCAATTGGCCTTCTTTTTCCTAATGACTAAAACTTGTGGGCTTAACACCTCTTGGCTCGCATATATCTCTGATATGCTTATTTACAACAACACGGTTGGATTTAAGGATAGATCACTTCCTTACTCAAGTTAACTGTTATTGTATCTTTCTTTTTTTGGTTTCCTCTGTCATTTACTTGCAATAGTATTATGCTTAAGAATGGCTCATATAATCCCCTTCAAAAGATTAATCTTTGTACATTTTTTTGTTGTAGAGTCATGGCTTCAAAAGATTACAATTCAATCCCTATTGATGTAGACTCTAATGGTGAGGAAGTTAATATTGCTGAAGTTGAAGTTGATAACAAGCATGCTAAGAAGACTACAACACTTAAGACTTACCCGTATAAGCCGCTTGCAGGTGGTAAGCCTCCAAAACGCCAAAGAAAACTGACTTCAACTGTGTGGGAACATTATGAGCTTCTTAAACCAGATGTGGATGGTAATTTATTTTATAAATGCAAAAAATGTGGCCAAATGTATCATGGGGAAAACAAGTATGGCACTGGAAATTTGAAAAGACATTTGAGAATATGTAAAAGAAGAAATACTAGATATATAGGCCAACTTCTTTTATAGAGCCGATCTGGTTCATTGGGTAGTAGGCGTCCTGAATTTGATGCTGATCTGTTTCGTCAATTGCTTGCTTTATGTATTGTAAAGCATGATCTCCCATTTCAATTTGCTGAATATGCTGGTGTTAAAGCATGTTCGCTTACTTGAATTTGGATGTCAATTTTTTTTTAAGAAAGATGACAAAAAATGATATCCTTAAGTTATATATGCGGGAGAAGGAGAAACTTGTTGAAACTTTGCAATCTTTCTCGGGCAGAATAGCATTCACTTTTGATTGTTGGACCTCACTAAACACTGACGGTTATATTGCTCTCACTGCCCATTACATTGATAAGAATTGGAGCCTACAAAAGAGAATTTTGAATTTTTCTTTTATGCGTCCACCTCATAGTGGGGCTGCCTCGGCTGAAAAAGATTGGGGTATTAATCGAAAAGTGATGTGCTTGACTTTAGATAATTCCACTTCAAATGATACATGTGTTGATATGTTGAAGAGTCAACTTAAGCTTCTTTGTGATGGCTCTTATTTCCATGTTCGTTCTTATGCGTATATAATCAATTTGATTGTTAAGGATGGGCTAAAGGATCTTGATGAGGCTATTGGTAAAGTGAGGGAATGTGTCAAGTACTGCAAATGGTCTCAAGTAAGAAAACAAAGATTTCTTGATTCGTATAAGGTTTTTGATAAACAAGGGTTGCGTCAAGATGTCCCCACTAGATGGAATTCAACTTATCTAATGCTTGAAAGTGCTCTTTACTATAAAAAAAAAAAGTGTTTAATCACTTGGAGGTTGTTGATGGGAATTACAAATATTGTCCAAGGTTTGATGAATGGACAAAGATTGAAAAAATTTATGGTTTCTTGAAGGTTTTTTATGAGGTTACTTGCAACTTCTCTGGTTTAAAGCATCCCACTGCCAATCTCTACTTTCCAAATATTTTGAGGGTGAAATTAGAGTTGGAAAACATATGGAAAGTAGGGATGCTTTCTTGAACAGCATGGCAACAAGGATGTTTACAAAATTTGAGAAGTATTGGTCTGAATTTAGTGCAATAATAGCCATTGCAGTGATTTTGGACCCCCTATATAAGTTTCAGTTTGTAGAGTGGGCATATAAGAAGGTGTAAAATGATAACTACAATGTTGAGTTGGTTTTGTTGAAGGACAGATTGTTTGCAATGTTTGATGAATATGCAATGGGGTCTAATATTCTTTCCTCCTCTAAATCTAGCTCTAGCACTATCACTCAAGCTATAAGTGGAGTGAAGAAAGGTTGTCATGAGTTCTTTGAGGTATAATTTTGTAGTTTTTCTTCTAAATTTTTGTTCATTTTTTCTGTTACATAAATAAACTAATTTTTTTTTTCATTTAGGACTTTGATCATTTTTCTAGTATGGAGTTTGCTTCTGTTACAAAATTTGAGTTGGAATTGTATTTGGAAGAAAATAAACTGCCTAGTTTTGTTGAGGGGTTTGATGTGTTTGTATGGTGGAAAACTAATCAATTTCGATTTCCAGGGCTTTCGCAAATGGCTCGGGATGTGTTGACAATTCCATTGTCTACTGTGGCATCCGAATCAGCCTTTAGTGTTGGTGGAAGGGTCCTTGATGCATATCGAAGCTCTCTTAATCCGAAAAGCGTGGAAGCCTTCATTTGCCTAAGAGATTGGGTCTTTGATCAAGGTGATGCTTTCATTTTCTAAACTTTTTCATCTTCCTTTTTTATTCTCCACTTTATGCCCTTTCTTGCACTCTCATATTATTTAGTTCTTACCCCCCTTTTTTACTCTTTAACTTGCTACCCTTCCCCATATTTTTCATTTATATATTTTTTGTTCTTTTTCTAATTTAGTTGTTTTATTTGTTTTGGATCTCTTTTAATTAGCACTCACGTCGGTTGAAGAAATGAATGTGGATGACTTGTGTGGAGATGTCATGAAGCTAAACCTTAATGGTGAAGATGATGGTGAAGTGACATCAAAGTTTTCTAGTGGAAGCAGAAGTACCCCAAAATATGGGGTTGGTAATTGTTACGCTCTATAAGCTTGGTACTTTGTTGTTTTGGACAAGTGGTTGCTTGTTTAGTTGCTTGGTACGTATTTCTATTATGGACAAGTAGTTTGTAATGTGGTTGCTTCTTTTAGTTCTTAAAAACTTGGTTTGTAATGTTTACTGTTTGGATTTGGGAGCTTCATGTTCATTAAACTTATCTTGGATATGTGTGTAGATCTTATTCAGGGCTGGAATCATGCATGGATGATTTGTGGCTAGCTATAGTTAAATGGGTTAATTGGGTAAATAGTTAAACGGGTAACCCGATTCTGACCTGTCTACTTAAACGGGTAAACAGGTTGAAATTAGGTCAACCAGATTAATTTTTAAACAGGTACAGGTTTGGAATATCAACCCATTTAAATAAACAGGTCAGGTTCAAGTCGGGGGATGTTCAACCCTTTTAAGTTCAACCCAAACACGAACCCGACCCGACCTGATCTGTTTGCCAGCTCTATGATAAAGTATTACAGGTTACCTATAATAAAATTAGACGAGACATTGAGACATCATCTCAAAGTCCATATTGAATCTATGCTCTTGGACTTTGGATTGTTATCACGTATCAATTACGGCAAGTAGCTAGAACATGGGGATTTAAATCAATTAAATGTCTCAATAACTACCATATTTTGAAAATCAGGGATTTTTAAATATTTTCCATAGAAATTCTCTCTCTCTCTCTCTCTCTCTCTCTCTCTCTGTCATTTTTTAAAGGGCCTTGATACACTTTCTTAATAATCATCTTCGATCTTATTCACAAGATTTCCTACGCATTCCATAAACCGCCACCTCCCACTTTCTTTTTCTTTCTCCTTTTCTACCATAAAACAAGCATGCCTTAGCATCAACTACACAACCACTTCTTATCCTCTTCGGCCCCCCGCCCTCTCTTTCTTTCTCTTTCCTCCAAACCCTCGAATTTATCTCTCATCCAAACCCTCAGTTAGTTCACCTCTTCTATGCCAATTTTGAAAAAGTGAAGCCTAAGGGAACAGGGAGAACTTATTACACCACCAAAGTCAAAGGTATGACCATCACCCTCACCACTGCCTCTCATGAGAGGATCTTTAATCTAAACCCTAATCCCTCTAAATTTCCTCCCCCAATGTTAGCAGCTAAAGCCCACAAACTTTGTCTTTAAAAGTATGTCAACCCTACCAAGATCAAGAAAACCAACCAGTCTTAGATGACCCTATACTCAGACCCTCAAATCTTATACTACATCCTAGTTAGGCACATCTACCATCAAGGATCATCAAAAAAGACAATCAATGACATCCTTCTAGAAACCCTCTACTACATCATAGAGGGAGATTCTATGGACTTTGCATAACTTATACTCGAGTATATGACCAGTTTTGCAACTTATGATGGAACTTTTCCCTACCCTACTCCAATGCCTTAACTCATATCTTCAAGGCCTTCCAAGTTGCACTTGAGGCAGAAGAATGCCTTAACCCTCATATCCCTACCATCAATGAGAACACACTCAAAAGCCTTACATTGAAGCCTCTCCTTTCTAGTCCTTGTGAGGAGGAGATTTCTACCAATGACATTAAGAATCCTAAGCCTCAACCCTATCTTGACATTATCCCTCCTCCCTGGTCAGAATGGTTTAAAGCTGATCTTAAGGAGATTAAGGGGGGCTGAGATCAAAAAAACATTGGTTGATCTCAAATGGGTGTTTGAGGATTTAGCTTAGTGTACTTCCAACAATGTTATTTCATATTTGAAGGTCGAGGAAGGGTCCTTGAAGTTGATAAATGATGAGTTTGGGGTCAATGTAGCGAGGTTAGAAGCGGTATTGAAGATAGCCCAAGCTGAGGTTGGTTAGGAGGAGAACATTGAGGAAGAAATTGGTGTGTCATAGGCTATAGAGGAACCAAAGTCGAATGCTCTACCCCACCCCCATCCAGATGTTTCCTCCGCTGATCAAGCATGATACTCTCCACTTCCTGCTTTCAAAATAATTTCTTTTTTTAATGCTTCTGAGCAATTTCATTGTTTTTAAACATTGATTTGCCTAACATTTCTTCAAGTCAACCCCTTCTGTTGAAAGTCACAAAGAGGGAGAAATTGTGTGGACTCAAGGACATTGATGGTGAATGATCAAAGCCTACCCAAAAGGCTTTGAAAGCTTCAAAATGACACAAGCATAAGCCTAAAGAATTCAATCAATTCAAAGATTACTTGACTAATGAATAAATCTATAAGATGACAACAATATTGTTGATGAAGTACTCATGATTTTTGATATTGACATATTGTTTAACTCAACTCTTCCATCATGAAAGGAATAGTTCTACTATAACTATAAAATCGAGTAATCTCATATATCTGTGCGAAGTGTCTTAGTATTACTTGTCAAAGTTCTATTAATTTTATTAATTTTTCTGCTTAGTATTAATTGTCAATTTTATTAATTTTATTAATTTTTCTTTTTTTTTGAATGCACATTAAATTTGTTTTTAATATTATCTACCAAACCTTGCATTGTCTCATAATAAATTAATCTTAACAAAGTTAGTACATGAAAGACTCAATTATACTTAGGAAGTATAGAGTGCACATTTGCACATAAAATATTGTATTTGCAAGTGCAAAAACAACACATGCACTAAAACTAAGAATGGCTCAAAAATTTTGAAATTAAATAATTAAAAAATAAATTCAAATAATAGTTTTTTTTTCTTTCCTGGAAGTCCAAATAGTAAAGAGAAGTATATACATGGAGAACACAAGGACTTGCCAAGAATGATGTTTAACTTTGAAAGTAAGACCACTGACCACTCATAATTTGGATGATGATATCATACATATACATATATATGTGTATAATACATATACATATATATGTATATATACATATACATATATATATATATACATATACACATATATATATATATATATATATATATATATATATATATGT
>JACYFF010031958.1:36156878-36166939 GCA_017589665.1 Selenicereus undatus | reverse complement strand
CTAAAAGTTAGATTGAATTCATATATGAGTGACACATAAACTTACCATATAGGATGTCATATAGGTGAGAATAGTCATGTGAGATACTTTAATGCAACATATGATGCTACATGTGATTTAAAATAAAAAGAAAAGGCTATGTAGTACGGATGTAAATTTAATACAATGTTAATTCTATTTGATAAGGTAACTTCTCACATACCTTTCAATTATTTAATAATAAATTTTAATCATAAAATATATGTGATTTAAAGATGAAAATAGAGCAAAAATATGAGTATAAGAATAAAAAAAAGTATGTTATTAGTAAGGAAAGAACTAAAGACAACTCATTTACTTTTGTATCAGCAAAACAACCTAATACACCAATTTATTGTTTCCTTTTTTATAAAAAAAATATATTCTCTTAATAATATATTTAAATATTATTTAACTCACATCCTTACATCGTAAGGGTATAACCCTAGTATTCATCAATTTTTGTCCAATGATGTTTTCTTACAACTTGTTTTCAACAATAAATTAGGAAAAAGTATTTGACTCAATCTATATTTTTTTTTTTGTCTTAGATCCTCCATTTCACTGGAGTAAAGTTACTGTTTGGCCCAAGAAAAGGTAGAACTCTTCTATCACATATTTTCTCCATTCACAAAACTCGAAGCCAATTACTTAAGGGGAACAAATGTCAAACCACTTGAACCAACCTGTGCTGGTATTTAACTCAATCTTTGAATCACAAAAGGACTAACTCTAGTAGTGACTAGGTCTGGGTGAATGTTATGTGGAGATAATTTGTCTCTCCCTAAAATTCCTTTTTTACATTAGATATTGAATATTAAAGATAGAGAGGAAAATAGTATATGTTAATTAGGTGATCCTAGGAGCACATTCATGTATACATACTTTTTCAATGGTACATATTTCATTTATCAAACTTTCAATATATGTTTACTCACGTAACTCTTGGGAGCAAATGCTCCTAGAATTATGGTAGAGGAATTAGGGAAATAGATTTTGCACAATTACATTATGTATTCACAAAGGGGATTTCTTTGCATAGTAATATATATTACAACAAATATTAGTAATTGCAGGCCTAACTATAGATCTTTACAAGCCACTAATTGATTGTTTAGGCTACGATATGGCTTTTCTAAACATCCCCTATCCTGAAGTCCTTTTATAAGACATTGGTTCCAAGTAGAGTTGGGCAAAGTTGACTTGACATAATTACTCACCGAAAACTGACATGAACTTTAGTAGGTTTAGATACAAATTTTTAATCCATTTAATTAAATGAGTGACCATGTTCAACACGTTTAAATAAATAGGTTAAGTTCAAGCCGAGATTTTGTAATATGAAAAAGTATCAATTTAACCCATTAATGGGTTAAACAAGTCAATTTATTTTTCCATTTATCATTTATCTATTTATCGTTTAGATAATTAAGTGTATAAAAATTAAAAATAAATATAAAAATGTGAATTACGATGAATCAAGGGAGTTTTAGAGAGCAATTGTTTAATATGATACGTAAAGTTAATTTTTAAAGCTATATAATTATATATTAGTTAAAAATATTAAACAAGTAAGTAGGTAATTAGGTGACTAAACTCGACTTGCTTATCTTAAACGGTTTAAGCGAGTCAACCCATTTAACAATTAAATGAGTGAAGGTCAAGGGTTTTCAACCCATTTAATAAATATGTTAGGCTTAGGTCGAGAGATTCTCAACCCATTTAAATTCAACACGAACATGAATCGAACCAAGCTGACCTATTTCTCAACTCTTGTCCTAACACATAGTCTTTATTGTTCAGTGCCCTTAGACAATGTTGAACACTATTGAGTACCCTTCATTATCAACAAATGTTTGCGTAAATATAAGATATATATGAAAATGGCCTAAATGTTTATTTAATTTCGTAATTAGAATAGATTATTAAAATATCCTAATTTTATCATCGAGATTACTTGCTATATCTTTTCTAACTACGATGTGTTATTACAATTATACGGTTATGACTTCGAGATTAGAAGATACTAGTGTAGACTCGTGCTATGCACGGAGCATTTATGTTTTAAAAGAATCAAATTATGTTATTTTGTTTAATTGAAATGATAAAAAGCTAAACTGGGCTCCTTTTAACGATCTATGGGCACAACTCGTGGTTTTATAGTACAACTTGAATTTTATTAAAGGAATTTTGGACGACGATTTAATGTACCTTAGGAGTATTGGACAATAATACTCCCAACTTTGAACTTAAACGTCTGTGCATCAAACTATGGACATATTCACTGTTTATACTAAGATCAATTTTGAAGATGTTTTTAGTCAGTGATGTAAGTGCATGTTCAACAAATGCAATTGCATATACTTAAAAATTCTTACATTTAAACATATGTAATTGCATACCATTGTGAGAGTGTTGTATGTTAGGGAAAAAACACAGTTTTAATATTTATAAACCCCAAGTGCAAGGTGTATCGTTGAGTACTTGGGGTGTTGTCCGCAGAGAGTTGTGTTTCCAACTACCAAGACTAACTAAAGCTTCTCGAGTTAGGCAAGATCGAAGGAAAAAGAGGGTAAACTAAACTACGCTAACAAACATAGAAAAAGCAACTTGGAGTTGTGATTTGACCAATGGACGAACCAACTAATTGAAACGAGTCATAACCTACCCAAACTACATCACGAACTAGAGATGATCAGTTGCACCATCAAAGACCACCCAAGCCCTCTCTCAAGGGTCATGAGCTAGTCTAATTAGCCTAACCACCTATTTTCATGGGGTTAGCCTAATTAGACTACAAAACTAGCAACCCCGGACTTAGCTCGATTCGGATACTATTTTCATGCCCCGAACTCGGCTATTCCCTCTCCCACACTAGCTAATTGACCTCACCTCTCAGCATAAGTCAATCGCCAAAAAATATGGATGAAAGCTCTCTCAAACATTTCATCGAACACTTGGCAGGCGTGAAGGAAAACTCTAAGTTATAGGCATAGATTGGGTATGGCTATGCCAAATACAAGATTAATTAGCCATCAAGAGGCTAAACACAATCCAAATCAACACAAACTAACAACTAAACATCAACAAAACACAAAAACCCAAATTCAAACCTAAACTAACAAATAAGAAAGCAAACATGAACAAGAGAGGGAGAAGAATGAAAACCAATCTAATCCAATCAATCTAATAAGCATAAAAGAAAAATCAAAACTAAACATCTAAACTAAACAAATCGAATTCAAAAATTAAACTAACAAAAATCAAAACAAGAACAAAACCGTGAAATAAAGAGAGAGAGAAAGAGAAACTTATGCTTGATTCAATTGATGAACTTGAAATCCAAAGCTTCGAATCAAAATACAATCTAAAAACATCCTAATCTAATTCTCCTATTGAGGTTTTTATTGGCTAAAACCTAAACTAAAACTAGCCTAAAATCACCAGAGAGAAGTCCGAGCGACCACTGAGTAACCCCCCGCAAAAACGCCCGAAGAGGCCTTTAAATAGAAAATCGCGAAACCGGACGACGGGCCCGGGGGCACGACCGTGCCATGTGGCATGGTCACACCATGCCACATGGCACGGTGGTTCGGCCCCCAGTTCGTCCTTTTTTGCCGGTTTTTGCTGTTTTTCTTCGCTTTATCCCGTCTTCGCTCCTTTTCGCGGTGTTTGCTTGATTTGACATTATTTCCTACAAAACATACATAAAACAAGTAAAAATCCTAAAGATTAAGTTATTATACGAGCTAAAAGTGGATGAAAAAGGTACGTAAAATAGGACAATTTATCGCCTAAACATATGTAATTGCATACCATTGTGAGAGTGTTGTATACATAGATAAAAACACATTCGAACTTGACTTCGATATATGAATGGTAAATAGGCTAATAGTACGGTGCATGTACATCAAAATTTAAATTTGAGAGTATTATTATAGTATTATGGTCTAATACCTCCAAAGTACTGTATACTATTTTCCAAGATCTCTTTTATTAACCTGGCTTTTCACTTTTTATTTACATATGAGTATATCACTAACATCAAAATTTTAAATGATTTTTCACAACAGTGAATTGTGGATATGAGATTTGATATATGTAAAAATCTAAAGTAAAATAAAATTGAACCCTGCAATCCTTATCTAAATTATAATTTGGTTTAGCAATAACAACACTAAAGAAATTGAGATCACTATTATTCAAAAGATGAATTGAATTATACTATAATTTAATATCACAAAAATAGTTTTAAAAAAAGTGTATAATCGAGACATGCCGTTGGATTAAGGCCCTGTTCTTTTCATCGATAAATTTCAAAATACCAACCTCAACCACTTCAACCCACTTCAACCCACTTCCCACTATTTTAACCAAGTTCAATTTATCACATAAAAAAAATCCAACCCACTTCAACCTATTTAATCCTACTTCACCCTTTTACCCAGCCCAATTTACCCACGAAAAGAACAGACCTTAAGTCCCATATACCTTTTCTTGCCAATTTGTGAGACCTACAACAAACTTTGGACTCTGCAAAAACCAAGAGTGAAAATAGAATTGAAGAAAAGGCAGTGGACAACTTATTTTATGAGCTTGCTATAATTTGACATTAATCTAAACATCCCACAAATGGCTCATGGATCAAGAGAAAATATTTGAAGATGATTTATTTGTAAGCAAAACTCTATTATTTTACTTGACAAATAACTTCAAAATTCACATATACGTTATTACACTCAAGGCTCTGATTCTTATTTCCACACCGTTGCTTGATCGACATCAAACTCATCATATCCTCATATGTTCACACCAAGTGAGTAAAATTTCAAGTGTTGATTTGCTTGAAAATATAAGCTCATGTATAGGGCATTTAAATGACAAGTTTCAACAAAATTAAATGTTAACATAAAGTATGAATTTCATATATTAAGTACTCAATCCAAGCAATAGTATGTGCAAAATGTGAGCATTATACATAAGCTATATTGAAAAGCATTCCATATAAATTGTTGGACTGAGCATAATAAACTATGCATGTACATCAAACACACTCAACATTTTGATTCTTCCTAAATTTTATGGATCAAAAAAAATTTGCAGTATTTTATTTCATGCCCAAAAATATAAAGGAAAAGCTTACTTTAAAGTATATATGATTAAAAAAAAAAGGCAAATCAGATCATCTAGAAAGGGAAAAAAACAAAAAGAAGGTTAAAGATGTTTTAAACTAACTTGCTTAGGTGAATGATATTATGAGAGTTGAAATAGATTTGCTCAAAAATTGTTATGACATTCAGATGTGTAAAAAAAATCATTTGGTGATATAGAGCCATCACCATATAAATGTTTTTTTTTTGTTGCAAACCATATAAATACTGAATAGTTTATATATAATGTGCATATAATCCCCTTTTTTTTATTTTAAAGGGGAATTTTTAGAAGAAGATAATCCATGGTCACTTAACAGTTAAGACCAATGTTGTACATCAAGGGCACCTGTGTAAGCAATGTCTACAAATTCAAACATCCATATTTCATGGGACATTCTCCATCTTTCAACACCTGCGAAGGATACACAGACACTATTACTTGCATTAATGGTACAACGATTATAGCTCAATAAGAAGGACACTAAGGAAACAAATTTGAATTCATTAGGGCAGATTCCAGGTGCAACTCTATTTCAACTACATAAGAGCAAAGCTAGATTATCACAACTATTCAACTTAAGCAATACATGGTAATAGAAGTAGACCTGGCAAATGGGTCATTCGGTTCGGGTACAGGTCGGGTCAAGTTTGGGTCGGGTCATATTCGGGTTTAGTGACATTTCGGGTCGTTTCGGTTTGGGTCGGGTATGGTTCGGGTCGGGTCGATTTCGGGTCAACCAATTTTTAATGAAATGCGCTCGTCTTGCCAAAACAAGCAACTTTGTTGAAAAATTCGGGTCGGGTATGGTTCGGGTCAGGTCAATTCGGGTTTCGGGTCCACTTTCGGGTGAGCATATTTCGGGTGTCGGGTCGGGTATGGGTCCGGGTCATTTGGTTCGGGTTTCAGGTCTCGGGTCAGTTTTGCCAGGTCTAAATAGAAGAAGGTTGAGAGATTAAGCAAATCGAAATAGCCAAATGGTAGGATATCTGGCTAATAATATATTATGCCCTTGATATTTATGAGGTTGTCCAACTTCTCTCTAATAGAGTACACAATCCAAAGGTCTGTTAAGTGGCAGCATTTGATTTGAAGGAAAGGCAAACAAACAGAAAGAAAACATTATATCCCGTCATATGCCCTTAGTTAAACCCTTTCTTTATTCGGTTACCTTCTTGAAATTGTGTGCCTGTGTGAACACAGTTTTGTTTAGTTCACATCAAGAGTTCCCATGGCATTGTCTAAGCCATATGCCCGTTTGGGTTTTGTGAATCAAAGTCATCATATCATTTCTAGCAAGTTAATTCTCTTCAAAGTAGGATTATTCAAGACTTAAGAGTTCTGTCCTTGATAGGGAACCTTTATTGTAGGCATTTAGAATTAGTTGCAAAGGTTATCATAAGTTCGACCTATCATAAAAGAAATCAAGACATGATATAGACATCAAAAAGGCTTAAAAAAATAAGCTAGAAAAGATAACCTTTGGGGGCATTTCTACAAACAGTTAATGGATATAATTATATTCTTCACGGGGAAATGAATTGTTCAAGCAGTCAAACATACCCACTTCATTGAACTACACATGATCCTTCATCAACTTGTGCATACTCACTGCTCTGGTAAAACACCATCTAAGAGGAGAAAAATAATCAAAACCATTTTTGTAACTTATCTCCTCTGATTATGCAATTCATAAGGGACATACCAAAATTGGTCATCGCTCACTATCACTGAAAAATATCCACTACAGAGTGGTCTCGTCCCTTAGTCATCTCCGCTGCCAAGTCATACATATACAATGTCATTATTATTTATAGCACATACCCAATGCAATGCCTACGCAAGTCTAACCTCATATCATCTCCAACTTTGAACCTGAATCTTGCCAACAGTGAGTTTGTACATGTAACTCTAATGATTAGTTTCAAAGTTGTACCGACAACAGGAGATACTAAATTTGAAGCAAAGAGATACATAGTGTTTATACCATAAAATCAAATGCAAACTTTGGACTTTGTTGATGGTTAAACATTCGATAGTTAAAAGACAACTTAGAATGTTCAACTAAAACTTGCTGTTGTCAACTATTCAAATATGAAGTATGATCTCCTGAATTGAATTTCATCCCAACCAAGAGAAAGACAACAATGAAGGGTGGACGAAGATTAACCCTAACTTGTCTCAAGGATCTTACGTAGTTTAGATGCAAGTGACGCTGCATTAGAGGGTGAAGAAGCGCTCTGTGCAAACAACATTTCTTTATCCTACATAATTCAAAAAAACAAATCAAATTAATCACATAAGAAGAATGGGTAGAGATTGTGTGATAGGGATGAGGGATTTTTGTAAGAAAGCCAATATAGAGACCATGGGGTGTGTTCCTCTGGTTTCCTTCTCTGTTCTTGTCCATTTCCACTCCAAATGCCAATTTTTCTATATATATATTTTTGAATTTCAAAGGATTCCACCAGCAATAATTAAAATAAAGTAAAAATATACATAGTGATTAACGTGGGCGAGAAAAGATGAATTATTGCAAATCCTAAACAACAATAAAGATCTCCACTCAAAGAAAAAGCAAAAAGGATGGGTTAGTGATCCCAATGAATAATCAACCCCCTAAACAACATATTTCTAAGTTATGACCTAAACGTCACTGACGAAAACCCCTATCCTTCTCCATGTAGTCTCTACCTATCTCCAACCCCAAGCCCTAAAATCAGATACAACCCTCATTATCTCTCTCCTTGTTTCATACTCCCATGATAATGAACATTGGGAAAAGGCTAGAATAATTGAAGAATTTGAGGGTCCTACCTAATTCGCCACCCAATGTGCGTTGAAGTACTGCTACTCAGAGTTTGAGAATTTGCATTTGTGCCCGCTTGACACCTTGGAAGAAAGAGAGAGGAGTTAATAAAAAAAGTATAAGCATTGAAACTAAAGCCCATCATATCACATAGCAAGGCAAATTCCCTTAGAATTCAACGATAATCTAAACCCTTTTCCATCTGCACATAATAGCTATGAGGATAAAACTTATGGGAAAATCTTACAAAACGCAACCCAAATATATATATTAGCTAAACAAAATCGAAGTAGAACAAATTCAACGTAGCATCAGGAGCAAATTAGAACTTCAATTGATAGATTGCATTTTAGAGAAAGAAAGACAAACGGAGTTGATCCAATTTCATCACTTATAACCCTCAGTGGAGAATTTAACCATGGCAAAATTTGAGTAAGCAAGATCATGGACTGGGAATTTGAAATTTCAAGAATGGTGACCTTGAAATGAGGGAGGGAGGGAGAGTAGTTAATTTGAGATGAAGAGCGAGCCGTTAATTTGAGATAGAGTGTAGGTAGAAATCACTTTCATGGAGTGATGGAGAGTTTGAGATAAGACGGTTGTGAAAGATAGAGACAGAGCATCTGAGATAGAGACGGAGGAGCAGGTAATTTATATTGAAGAGCTAGCTTTTCGAGATTCCCAAAACATGGCCTTATCTGATAAGGAAAAAGGGTATAAAACTATTTGATAAAAAAGAGTTGCATAAATTTATAAACTAATGGCTCAGATTCATTTGGTAATAAATTTTCACGGTTAAGATTACATGGAACACCGAGATTTAATCTCATTGCAGATTTTGACATTTTCAAAAAAATTGCTATTATGTATTAGACAGATTAATAATATATTTTAACAAATAAAAAATAATTGGTTGATAATATGAATATGAATTACGCTATTTATTTTTAAAAATATATTATTTAAAAAAATTTAAAAAGAATATTTTATTCAAAACAATGAAACCCAAATAATCTCATAATAATTAACAATTTTTAGTTGATAAGAAACAACTATTCACTAATCGTAAAAATTAAATTTGAATAAGCCCATTATACAATTGGACATATTTATGAATTAATTTTTATTAATTACACATTGGGTTGCTATATATTGACCATGCATTAAATTGAACAAAGTATATTTAAAATGGTCTATATTAATTTGTTCACCATATTTATTCAGTACATTATGTGTTTTTTGACATCATGCACTACCACAAGCAAACCAATCAAAAAATAAGTGCATCACTGTAAACAAAAAAGAGAGGCCCATACAATACATCATTAGTACCAGTTAGCATAGCTGATAAAAAATCTTAAAATTTATTTATAAGTACTTTAGTTCCAACTTTAAGTGCACATCACTACACACAAAGTTAAGTAGTTAGACTATATTTCTAGGAGCCATATCGCATTATACTCACATATAGAAGAATCACCAAATTTTGACCTTATTTATTTTCTTATTTCTTTGAAAAATTTAAGGAAAAAGACTCTTAATATTCAAAAATATAAAATTGAACGATTAAGTGAATCCCAAATTTGGCAAATGGGTCAGTTGGATCGGGTATAGGTCGGGTCTTAGTTCAGTTCGGGTCAATTTCGGATCAACTACATTCGGGTCGGGTTTGAGTGAAGTTCGGGTTTGAGTCAATTTCAGTTGAACCATGTTCAGGTCGGGTTCGGGTTTGGTTTGGCTGGAGTTTGGGTCGGGTATGTTTCGGATTGTGTACCGTAGCTCGGATCGGATCGGGTATGGATCAAGTCTAATTTGGGTCGAGTGGAATTCGGTTCAATGATCGGGTGAATGTCGGGTCGGGTGTAAATCGGGTTATACATAAATTAAGTTGGGTTCATTTTGGACCAGTGTATATTTTGAATGTGCTCATTTCTAATCTTAAATTATTTTTAAAAGATAAAATCCGTTTAAATAGACACGCTCATTTATTCTATATTCTTGTTTTAATTCATACGTTAACGTTTATACGTTCGTATAATACACACACACACACACACACACACACACACACACACACACACAC
>JACYFF010031958.1:36096943-36156478 GCA_017589665.1 Selenicereus undatus | reverse complement strand
CAGAGATATATATATATATATATATATATATATATATATATATATAAGTTTTAAAGCTTAAATAAAATTAAAATGAGCTTTTGTAATGAAAATTTCTATGAGCTTAATTATATATTTACTATGAAAGTTAGCAAGTTACAACTTACAAGTACAACCTATCCATGGCCTTATATCTTATGCGACGTGCAATTATATAAAGGATTACGGATTTACGGGATGGTAAGTCAAGTTTCAAGTATCTCAATTAAGGTCATGTTATGACAAAATTAGTGAACCAACCTAACGTCAATCATGATTCATGCATGAGTCAATTGTCTCATTTGCATATATCAAGATTCAAAGATTTGTCATGACTCATAGGTCAATTGAAAATGACCAAAAAAAGAAAGAAAATGATAAAATTTTTATTTTGACCCTGGTATTGGTGCATAACTTCGCGTTTCTCATATTTGAGTTGGTAAATAGAAACAGGTTGATTCATGACGACATTTTCAATGATGGATTTAATGTTCTTTCGATAGCTCGTTAAGTGATCATATATCAAGATGCAAACATTTGTCTTTGTGAGATTAACAACTTGATTTACATGTTCTCAATGAGTCAAAACTCAAAAGCAACTACAATATACAAGTATATGATCGTCTAAAATTCAAATGTGGCACATTGTTATGAGATCATATGCAAACATATATTCTTGAATATGATTATGTAGAATTAAAATTTAAGCATGTTATGAAGATACTTTAGGATCGTAGTCCGTAGATCAGTAATGCAATTTTTTTGACGGAATGACGGTAGTCACATAATGATACTATACTCAGATAATCCTAGCATGCATTAAGTCATTAAGTGAATTAAATAGTAAAATAATATTGTTAGATCCTAATAAGTTTAATAATTTGTTAATTATGCTTACCTTTTCATAGTTCGTATTTTGACCAAATATTATATCTCTTATATTTTTATTACATATTTATCAAATTAAAAATTAAAAATTAAAAACTATTAACTATTTTTATTTTTCCTCTTAAGTTTTCTTTGATTTCATTTATAAAATTTCCCTCTTAAATCTTAAGTCAATTTTCTCTTTCCCCCTAAGCTCAACTAAATGGATTTTAAAATTTCATAATCCCCCCCCCCAAAAGTAAAACGTGTAAGACCGTAGAAAATTAAAACCCTGCCCCAAAAAAATAAATGTTAATAATAATTTTATAATTTTAAGTTTTTAACAAAAGGAAACCTAAATGCTAAATCCAACCCAGGCAAGGCAACCTCCTTCTCAATCTCTCACGGTGAGGCCGCATAGCCCTGTGCCCAGAGCTCTCTCTGTTTTCACTCTCTCACTCTCTTAGTTTCTCTCTCTTACTCAGTCGGTCGTTAATTTGTCGTCGGTCGCCCCCTCAGTGTCGGCCATGTACGGTCGACCCCTCAGTGTTGGCTACACACCCTCTCTCCTCTCATCTCTCGGTCATCTACATATCTACTCATCTCCCACTCATAGCACTCCAGCCTGATGCCGACAGTCATTCGCGCCGACAACCTCATGCCGGTGTGACGCCGAGTCGCCCACAGCCTCACCGGCCATCACGCCTGATGCCACCGTCCACCAGTACTCTGCCTTCTACTCTTCTTTACCTGGTCCCCCCCCCCAAAAGGGTCCAAACTCAAACCCCAATTTTTATGCTTAATTGTCTATTAATTTCTGGGTAAGTTTGTTTTTGTTCTTTAGTTTTTTGGAAATTAATATAAAGATTGATTTTTGGAATTGGTATTGTGATAATTTAAGGGTTTTTTTGTGATTAATGGTGTAATGGGTGCAACACTTAATCAAGTGTTCCCTAAAATTATTGATGTAGCCCTCGGTTGATCATTTATTTGAAAAATATCAAAAGCAATTCGAATGTTGATTTTGTATTTGGTGAAGAGAAGAAATAGGTGATTACATCTGATTATCTGAATACCTAACCTGATGTTGAAAAACAATTATGCATTTTTTGCCTCAAATGAGTTGTTGAATGTGTTATGTGTATATCCATGTTTGAATGTTAAAGGCCCACATGGGCACCCAAGCAGAAACGAACAGCCCAAGCAACTTTTTGGTTGGTACCTAGAATTGAATCTCTTGAGCTAGGACATGGAGCGCTTTAGCCATTTGACTGACTTGAGTGTGCCCCTTGATTCCAAGGACCTACTAGTGTAACTGTCCTTATTCTAGCAAAATCAAATTTGTCATGGACATGCGAAAATACCACTAAAAAGCAATTGAAGAAATCCTCCTTCACAAATTGCTATCTTAGTTTTAGGATATATGTTTTTCCAAACTAGTTATTGAATTAAATGCAAGGAGCTATGGACATTAAAGGACAAGGAAATGAAATACATGCCAATAAAAATTTGAATTCCATTTCTATAATAACAACCCTTAATACCCTTGTAGAAGATCATAAAAAAAGAAGTTCGGTGTGGCTAGAGTTTCTTGTGATTGATGGGACCAATTTCGGTGATGGCAAGAAGCGAGCGAAATGCTCACATTGCAAGAAAGCAACCTTAATTGCTATGCACAATATAGGACTAGCAATATGAAGAAGCATTTGGAGAAGTGTAAAGCATATCAAGCTGCAAAGTCATCTGAAGAAGGAGGAGGCGAGAAAAGGTTTGAATAGAAAGTTTCTCGTGATTTGCTAGCTAGGGCGATCATAAGGCATGGGTAAAGTTTCTCTTGGGTTGAGCATGAAGGAAATAGGGAGATTTACACATACTTGAATAATGAAGTTAGAACCATAACTGGAAACATGGCAAAAGCTGATTGCCTTAAGTTACATGCCCAATTTAAAAAACAACTTAGTTAGCTCTTCTTGCACTTCCGAGACGCATTTCTTTGACTTGTGATATGTGGACCTCTTGTCAAACAGAGGGATATTTGTGCTTGATTGCTCACTATTTGGATTCTGTTTGGAAGTTGACTACTAGAGTTTTAAATTTTCATCATTTGGAACCTCCTCATACTAAATCTATTTTATGTGGTGTTATGTATGACTTGTTGCAAGAATAGGGCATTCAACATAAGATCTTTCCAATAACTTTGGACAATGCATCTAACAGTGACAAAATGCAAGATGAATTAAGATCCAAGCTTTATGAGAATGGGCATCTATTAAGTGATGGGGAATATTTTCGTATTCGGTGTGCGGCACACACTTTAAATCCTGTTGTTAAAGATGGCTTGAAAACAATTGATAATTGTGTTGTTAAGGTTAGAGAAAGTGTGAAATATGTCAAGGGATCGGAGTCTAGAAAAAGGACTTTGAGCATTGTGTCAAAAAGTGTATGATCTTAGAAAACAAGGCTTTGTGGTTGGATGTGCCTACTAGGTGGAACTCTACTTATGAAATGCTTGTTAGAGCACTTTTTTATGTGCTTTGAAGTTGCTTGCTCAAATTGATCCTATATATAAGACTCTTCTCATTGATGATGAATAGGAAAGGATTACAAGAATTCATGAGCTTCTTGGACCATTTTGTGATATAACTCATATGTTTTCTGGTAGTAAGTGTCCTACATCGAACATGTACTTTGAAAATGTGTGGAAGATCAATATGTTCTTGAAAAAGCAATTAGATTGTGATAATCCAATTATTAGGAATATAGTCAGGGAGATGAGACCAAAGTTTGGTAAGTATTGGAGTGAGTATACCTATTATTTACTTTTGCCACAACTCTTAATCCTTGATGTAAGTTGGTGTTTATCAAGTATTGTTTTGAGAAATTCTATGAAAATAAGAAAATGACAATTAGAAAAGTGAGCGATATATAATTCAAGTTAAAGATGCTTCTTAGAGAGTATACCCAAAGCACTAATCCTCTAACTCATATTATATTATCAACACCATCATCACACACTGGTGGATCAAGTTCAAGAATTGGAAACCACAAATGCAAATTTGACTATTTGGCAATATGTTTTCTATAATTCTATACTATCTTACTCTTTCTTTTGAAGGGAAACATAGTGACATCAATCAACTTATTTTTCCGCAGTTGAATTGATATTAAGGTGATAAAAATGTATTTCTAATTTCTACATATTAATTGTAATTTTGTATTTTTTAGGAATTTGATGAGAATGATAGCAAGTATTCAAGTGAAAGTGAAAAGTCAATACTTGATACTTATTTGGAGGACCCCAAAATTGAGCATAAAGTTGATTTGGATGTTTTAGAGTTTTGGAAAACCAATCAAGAGAAGTATGGTGAACTCTCTTATCTAGCTAGGGATATTTTGAGTGTCCAACTCACTAACGTTGCCTCGGAGTCAACCTTTAGCGTTGGAGATAGGATTTTAAATAAGTGGAGAAGCTCTCACATTCCCAAGAATGTGGAAGCATTGATAAGAACTAGGACTTGGTTATATGGATTTCAATGTAAGTATTGAATATTAGCTTTTTTATTTGTTTATATTTATCTATTTTCATACTTTTTGTGAATTTTTGTTGTGCATTTTGTTTCACTTTAGCGCAAGAAGAAGAAGAATTCATTGGATCAAATATGGATTGGTCAACTACCAAAGGTGTTATATTTTCCCTCAGCATAAATGATGGCCAAGGTAATTGATCACTTACTTTAGTGCTTGGTTAGTTAATTCACCCTATGTCCCTAGTTTTGGGCTTCTCTACTGGGTTTGGACTATTTTGGAATTTTTTCATTTTAATAGGACCTTATATTGGGTTTCTCTGATGGATTTGATGGGAGATGCGAGGTAGTTGCTCTATTCTTTTTAATTTTTCAAGTCCCATTGTTGCGATGTTATATGTGAATATGTGATGTTATTTGCTAGTGGAGGGCGCAAAGTATAAAGACTCATGCAAAGTGAAAATAGTAAGATGCCAAAAGCGTTGCCATCTTGTTTTTGTTTGCTAATCTTTTCTATTATCTCAGTTTCCAAGTTTAGAAGACTATTGAGATTGTGGCTTTTTTTACTTGCTCATATTTGGAAACCCAGTTGCGCTACCTTCCTCTTATTATTGTAATTTGTGTGAACTTCATTAACGCTTAGCTATATAACTAAGGAGATGATCAAGGATTATCATGTGAACTTTTACATTTGATGTAAACTTTATTTTGGATTGGTGTTGCATTTGTAATAGTTGAACTAAGAATTTGCATGTGGTACTAATGCCACAGTTTGGGAGATGTCAACCCCATGTCTCTAGGTGGGTGGCCCGTTGAGTTTGGCATTATGATATGGATCATTGTTTATGTTCCAGCCAAGCTAGCTTTACAAGTATTGAACTACTGTAATGATTGACAACTTACTAGATTAGCAGCTTACGGGATTAGCAACAAGCCAACAAGGGAACAACCAATAGGTTGAAATATATCAAAAGTATTACATTTTACCTACTTGGTTAAGGACTTTAATGAATTATGTATATGGTTATAGGTAGATGATGATTTGCTTGTTTATCAAAGTTGTGCTAAATTGCGATATGAGCTTTTCTTCTAGGCCTTAACACTAAAATTTAGGAAATTATGAATAGTTTTGGGTTGACTGGTTATGACTTATGAGTATGCTTCGATTCAGGTTATATTCGGGTCGGGTATACTATGGTCCGGGTTTAATTCGGGTAAACTTGAGTCGGATAGGAATAGGATCAGTTTCAAAACGGGTACAGTTCGGGTCGCGTTCGGGTTGTCCATTTTCGAGTCACTTCGGTTCGGGTTTGAATTGGGTCGGGTCATTTCGGGTGCAGGTCATTTCGGTTCATGCTACAACTCAGGTTTCGTTTGGTTATGGATCGGTTTACTTTGGGTGTTCGAGTCCAAATCGATTCATCCTATCTCGGGTATCAGTTCGGGTATGGATCCGGGTCGTTCGGTTCGGGTTTCAGGTCTCGAGCCAGTTTTGTCAGGTTTAGTGAATTCGACCACCAAAAAAATGAGTTTCAAATTAAAAAATAGTCAGCATGCCTATTGGAGGCTCAACAAGGCCACCCAACTAGAACCCAATATATATATTATAGACATGGGAGTTTATACTACCATATACAGCTAGACAATTTGCGCCATGTTGGATTTACACAAGGGTTTTTTTCAAAAAAAAGGCAATAAATTTGAAGGCCCGCCATAACCTACAAATGCACGACCATACCTGCTCTGTAACCGCAATTCTTTCACTGTGCGCTTCTCCTCCTCTACTACTAGAACGCAAATCCTTCTCTCTCCAACTCAACTTCCCTGAAACGTGAATGCCGCATGGTATCAAGCAAGAATTTGAGGTTTTAAAAGCTGTAAAATTCATTCAATTAAGCCTTGTAATCATCAACAATAGCAGAAAGAATGGATGTCATGCCTTCAAATGTCATGCCTACAAATTGTGACTATGAACCTGGAAATGAAGTCAACAACAAGGCAACAACGCAAAGAGGAGTGACAATCACATACAAGCGAAAAGTCAGGTAAGAGATTTGAGTAATTGTTGGAATAATTGAAAAGAATGGAAATTTAGGGTTCAAAGTTCGATTTCATGGTATTCAATTCGGAATCTTAAAATTGGATGAAACTGACTAACATTGATAGTTACATTATAGCTGAAAAACTCCAGGAAGAGATATTTGACGTGATCAAAATACTAATGAACTGTAACTAAAATGTATTGTATGTGTATCTGCTGAATTCATTAGATCTAATCCCTTCATGATTTCTAAGATCTCTATAAGATTCTAAAGGGGAAGTGCTTACCTTAGAATATCTATTCTGTGCTGTTAGCTCTGATCAGTTCATTAGCCCTGCTTGACAGTTCACTTATGAGATTTCATTAACTGTGATCAGTTCATTACCTCAGAATGATTTCTAATACTTTCAACTACAACCATTATACTTGCTTGACAGATTATATCTCACAGATGACATTGTTATTTTCAACTACAGTCAGAAAACTGAACAACTTATATATTGCATTAGAAATCAATAAAAGAAATAGTGTTAATATGTTACGTTATTGCTTCTAGTGTTGTTAATACTGCTGTTTTTAGAACTTCTAACCTGAATGTTAGTGGAAAATGGCCTTCTGATTTTTACTGCTACTAATATTAATCTTACTGGAAAATGGGACTGTTAATGCTTATGCTTTTTGCTGCTTCTATTCTTAATGCCTCTTGTCTTGTTGACATTTACAATGAACAACACTCAGTGAACTAACCCAAAGTCAGTAGTGAACCACCCCAATCTACAACTATGAACCACCAAAAACAAGTTAATGAACCAACTGATTCTATAAGTGAATACTCGTTACTTTTATATGTATGTTCTATGTTATAGGGCAAACTGATGCCCAAAAACTTATGCGTAGTTGTTACTTTTGCATAGCGTTGTGTGATAGAGAACTAACCCAAAATGAGTAGCTATTGCTTTTACGTAGTTATTACTTTCATGATGAATATACTACTTGAGACACAAATGTTGACAACGTCTTTGTATCACAGGACATTGCTATGCGTAGGTGATGAAAATGAAACAGTGTTCCACACAGAAGCTAAGCCCAACAATGCTGATGATCAAGGTACTCAATGTGGTGAAGACACTGTTTTGGAGGTACATGAGCCTAGTGGAAAAAAACAAAAGAAGCATGATGGGATTGAAATTGAGCAACAGAGATTAAAACCAGCGAGTAAAGCAACTTGTAAAAAGAAAGTCCAATTCAAGCATGTCCAAGTTCAAGAACCTATAATTGCCTATCCGGAACTTTCAATGATTAGGACTAAATCATGGATAGAACTGCGTCGTCATAGAATGACGCCAGGTGGATTCTTGAATTTGGTGGAGAGGCTAGATTATGAATAATGGTCAGCCATAATAGACATCAGGTTTGGAGAGATTCTAGTTGTGAGAACTAGATTGGTTCTGAAAAGGTTAGCTAGGTGGTTGCTAGAGAAATATGATCCGTGGGACACCTCATTGAACCGCCCCAATGGTCAATTACTAATATATGAAGAAGATGTCCATGTCACATTAGGCTTGCCAATGGGGCCGATTGAAATAAGTGAAGGCAAAAGTTCATAAAATGATATAGAGTTTTTAGAGAAATGGAGACGAAGATGGAATATTAAAAGAGGTGGACCACCGGTTAGAAGTATGGATGATGTTGTTCTAGAACGTGGTGGTTATGGTCATGAGTTCATCATAGATTTCATCATATATGCCATATCAACTTGCATAGTTGCAAATGCAAATGGAACTTGTGATTTTCATGTGCTGAAGTATTTGAGCAGTGTGAATGAAATACGCAATTACAATTGGTGTGCATACGTGATCAAATGTCTTCCCGATGTAGTAATTGAATGGAAGAGATACAAAAGCAAATTCTTCACAGGTCCACTGTTGTTCCTAATGGTAAGGACATTCTATCATCTCATTCTGTTAGTGTACACCCAAATGTTCAATATAATTGTTTCGATGAAAAGAATGAGTCATAATATATATATATATATACACACACACACACATATATGTATATATATATATATATATATATATATATAATTCTATTCTTTCAGTTGTTTTACCTAGATAGAGTGGAGTTCAAAGCTGATAGGGTGGAGAGGTGGTTCCCAATTGTAATAAATTGGCCAATAGATAAGGTAAAAAAAAGAGACATAGATGAACAACTCCCTGGAAAATATAGGAGGGGCAGAATAATAGAGAGGCTTAACTACCAAAATGTCAAATGCTTAGCTGAATTAGACTTGCAACAATACCTCAAAGAATTGGATGAGGTACAAGACCAACAAGGAATATCTATTGAGTCCTCCACAACAGCTGTAGCAAAAGAGCAACATTGTCCATATCGTCCACATTGCAAAGGAGAATTTCAAGGCATTGTACCTGTCCAAGATGAGCCAATAAAGGTAATTTTCAGAATTTCCCTAATTCTAAACGAGATAAGAACCTAAAAAGGCAATATGTACGTAGGGTCATACATAAGATACATGTCAATTATGTATAGTCTATTACTAGAAATATTATAACATCATTCATAAATAAGAAAATCGTGTGGATTTACTTCTAGGGCACCACTTGAACAATGCATACATGGGTTCATCTGTTCACACCCTAAAAAACACAAATAGAATGTGCATTGTTTGTTTCATCTTATATTAGCTGTGGCTTGTGTCTTATGGGATCTACAGAAGATAGGGTATGAGTTAGATTTTTCTGTCTAAGTAAAAAAAACTTTAGCTATTGGCCTTCTCTATTTTTCACAAAAGCAAGGGCACAGAAAGTTCTTTTCCTACTTGATTATGTGATGTGCACTTGTGTGTGTTAGATTAGCACTTGTGTGTGTTAGATTGTTGACATATCAGTTTTTTCTTCTTTTGATTTAAAAAAGGGTCCAAAATGTGGTAACCATGCATGCATTGATATAGTGATACTGCTTTGTAGCTATTACAAAAACTTAATCTATGAATATTTCAAGGGTAGTTTAATAGGCTTGATTGAAGATTTATGGTATATTGAAAAGTTTCAAAGCTTCACGAAAGGTTTCAGAGCACTAGTAATGTTCTAAATGGTCCTCACATGCCTTTACATTTTTAGAGCATAATGGAAAATTTCAGAGCCCCACAAAAAAAAATACCTAGTATATCAAACATAATGAACGTAAGCAATAGCCGGTGAACATAGAATTTCAAGGAAGGTGACTTGGGTAATGTGTTAGTGTATATTAATTATGGATGTCTATATTTACTCAAAATTTCAACGTGAAACATGAACAGGGCACATCAGTATATGCTCACTTAGTCACTTGATAAAACATTTGATGCCTTACCAGCTTTATGGTGCTTAGAAAATTAGACATTCTAAGTTGTCATTTGTGGCTACCAGAACATAGAGAATGAAGGTAGAATTGAAAGAATTCCTGATGGAGATGCTAATTGGCCCATTAGCAATTGGCAAAATCAGATATGAGGCTAAAACTATAACAAGTACAATTTCAGCTTCAAACTTATTGTTAGTTAGAATGATCCAAAACACTCAAAATATAAATGAAGTCATCTTTCAGAAAGGCCAAAACATGCCTCCTATGAATGACAAAAAAGTTTGGAATCTAGGCATCTGATTGGCTGTATGATTGAAACTCTGCCTTGAATTTATTCGGTTGTTGATGAAATGATTCTTTATTTGCTATAGAGGAGTAAATGACAATGCATACATGGCTTCATATGTTCACTACACTAAAACACAAAAACTGTAGCCCTTTTATTGTGTTTGTGAATGGATACTCTATTGGAATATGTTGCCATTTCTCAGTTCTCTTGTAGAGTTATGTGGTAATTTGTCATTTCTTTTTCAGAAAGGTGAAACTCAGGCGCTAGGGAAGACAAGGACTCCTGAATTATCCATTTTGAAGGATCAGGTACTGGATTGGTTAGTAAATGGGAATTCTATAATATGATTTGTGTGTTTCAACTTATACTTGCTGTGGACATGGTAATTGGTCCTATAGCAATTGGCATAATCAGATATGAGGCTACAACTATAACAAGTAGACTTTTAGCTCAACTTGTTGTCATTCATAATGATCTAAAACACTCTGAATATAAATGAATTCATCTTTCAGAAAGGCCAAAACATGCCTTCTATAAATGACAGCAAAGTCTGGAATCTAGGCATATGATTTGCTATTTGATTTTCACCTTGCCTTGAATTTATTCTGTTGTTGATTAACTTTTTTGGTATAGGCTACAAAGGAGTAAATGACAAGGTCTGGTTGCCAATCTTAAAAATAAATTCATGCAATGCAGGCCACCTGATATTTTTTGCCTGATCTCAATCCAGTTCCATTATACTAGAGAACCATTTAAAGATTACTTGTGTAGCACTGCTTTCTCTTCATGCACTTTCTAATGCTTTTTCAAAAGATAGTTTCATGCTCTATTGCTTGACTTGCCTTAGATCTGTAAGAGTTGGTATCATGTTCCTTTAGTGGTCTTTAAGCATATTGTTTGATTAGACATGGTGCACTATGGCTTTTGGACTGAAGGTCAGTAGAGCATAAAAGTATAAAATTGTTTAGACTGTTGAAAGAAAAAGCTAGAAAGCAGTTACAGCCAAAACAAAAAAAAGAACAAAGTGATTGCATGTCAGTGTGTGTTGGGAGGGGAGAGGGGGTTGAGGTCACAATGCAGGTAAAGGCCTATTTTCTATTACCTTCCACATAAGTTGTGTTATTTTTAAACTCTTGTAAAAACCATCCCTGTTATCTAATCGTATTCATTTTGTAATCCTGGTTTTATTTTCTTTCCTTTTCCGAGCTTTAATTCAATTGCGCTTGTATTGAGTTTTATCATCATTGCATTTTTAGGGTATGTCTGTAAGGAATGCTTATTATTCTTGCTTAAAAAAGACTTGTTCTTTTGTCTACTATGCTCTGTTTCCTGCTTGACGTGATGAATTTCAATTACATGACGTCAATTTGTTTCAGGACATTGTTATTATATATCAGATGGTTGTTATCTGCATGAAGCATACTCTATTTTTCATTTCTCTGCTTTTATAATACTGATTCATGACTTGTTGTGGCTTCTTATGACCTATCTCATAATTTGAATAAAATTATCATATTCATTACACACAGGATAAAGTCACAACAGTTGCTCAAGCACGAGAAGGAGATAAGACAACACATATTCAAATTCAAAGCTCCCACCCATCTACTAGTGACACAGTATGTGTGAATCAAAATGAAAAAGATTGCTTATCACCAGATGACACTTTTTACCGCAGTCCAGAGTTTCTGGAACAGGTTAAGCAACTAGAAAGCATGGCTAGAGAAAAAGATGCAGCAGAAAAAGAGGATGGATTTCACTCCTACAAGTTTCAACCTTGGAATCTCACCTAAAAAGGGACAATGTGTATCACGTTCATTAGACATAACTCTTGCAACGTTGAAATTTTCCTTTTCACCCAAAGGAGGTGCTAATGCATCTATTACAGGAGTATAATATCAATGCACATGTCAGCCCACTAAGAATGCTGACAATTTAGGGAAATCACAAGGAAGTACCAAACAAATGCACAAGGCAGAGAAAGAAAAACCTAAGCATAGGAACACAAAAGGAGTACATGGCATAACAAAACAACCCATGCGGAAGGACTTTCCAGATATTTAGGCAAATAAAAAAGGTAAAGAAGTGGTAGTAAGGCAGCAACCAAATAGGATTGTGAAAGAGATGCCTTTTCTATATCGATCACTATTCCTTAAAGACTATAGAGAGGCCAGAGATCTTCTAAAACCAACACAAATGATGTTCGTAGACTATGCTTTTCTCCCACCAGACGAATTGCACAAATCGACATAAGTGTTCCTATTTATCCTAGTTCAAGATACACATAAAGTCATTAGTCTCTTCAGACACTAAGAGGGTAGTACACTCCAATATCAATTTTTCTACTTTATTAAAAATTTCCTCCAAGACCGAGCTTGAACTGTGACTGAACATTTCTCCTATTCCCATATAGTGAGGAATTTTGCTTGAAATCAATTCAGGTTGAACTTATGCAATTTCAGTTTTCCAGTTGCTTGCCATAATATATTCATTTATTAAAATTAGATTAGATCATAATTGGTTTCCTTATCATAACATACTGTAAGGCCATTAGAATATAATTTGTCTGCTTGTTATAACATATTCATTTATTAAATTAGATTATACCCTTTGACCACAAGATTGTACTTAATTTTCTTTGTTCATGTTTTGATCTTTGACATACTAACAACAACATTGAATGTATAGAGGGAGACTGATGGAGTACGACCATGAAGAAGAAGACAAAAGATTGTGGATATTCAGGGAAGGGTTCACAACCATGGTTGGAGCAGATCGAGACTTAAAAAGTCCTATAGTGGATGTACTGTGTCTCATCCTAAACTGGATGGAAAGGAGAAGGAATCCAAATATGCCAAAGAGTATGTTCTTCAGTACAAATGTATACGTAAGATAATCAAGTCGTAGACATAACATATTTAATTCAATTACAACCCATTTTCATTGATTATCATTAGCATAAGTTCTTTTCTTTTTTAGATGGCTCTAGAGAAAGGTCCAACGGATTTATCAAAGGCCTTTAAGATGGTAATGGACCTTGAAATAGAAAGGTATTCCTGGATGAAATTGGTCTGAATCACAATTGGGAAGTTCCGTAGAACTGGGGAATTGTTTGATAGTTTAGCTTCATCTTATAGTTCTTTGAATGGACCACATTTGACACGAACATTTACACCTAATGAGTTTTGCACGTTTTAGAATTCCTTGAAGCTCAATCATCCATAGACACATCAAGACGACCCTCATTACTATGCTACTCTTGCATTGTGTGCCAAGTGCCTGTGAAAACTAAAGTGAACAATCCTAACAAACTAAGTAAAACAACCTAAAACAGCAATGAACAAAACAATAGTCCAAATGTGAACAACGATTAAGTACATAATGATCAAACTCAACACACACAGTGAACATCTTATAATATTTCGATAAAAGAATTGTACTTTGTTAGATAACTTACTTTATCATCACTATCAACTTACATTGTAGATAATCCCCATTCAATGTAGGTTAAAGTTGTAAAGTGAAAAATATTGAGAGAAATAGTGAACAAGCTGAGTTTGCCAAGCCTTTCATCTTCGCTTTGACCTTAGTGAACTATAAAGCTCTACTTGGTTCATCATTTAGCCTATTATTCACCATAACATGAATACTAATGTTGTGATTCTTATGACATGATTAGAATAATGTCTCCATAATGTATAGATGCATAACTTCATGATTTTTATGTCGCATGCAGGGTTTTTTACCAATACTTAGAGAAAATCATTGTTTGTCCTTTGTTAAGACTTCATGACCAGGAAAGTGATTGTCCTTGACAATCGCTTAGTAGGGGAAAATCCTACATCAAATTATCACAGTTGTGCTATGACCATGGTACATATTCCTTATTAACACTAACCTTAAATCAAAATAGTAATTTTATTCATTAATAACTTCACATATCACTTGCAGGCAAATTTGTTCTCAAGCTATTTAGTGAATGGAGGCCATAAAAAAGGAACTAACTTGAAAAAATTTAGCCTAGCATTTTGGAGGCTATCTTGGCAAGATGACACAAATGTTCATGATTATGGAATCTATGTTACACATCATATGGAGACATTTCGTGGAGGCCAAGTCGAGAACTGGAGACCCGGTTTTGAATTTAACAAGGTAACTTGGACATTGCATGCTAGCATATGAAAGCTTTTAAATTATCCTGAATGTATGTTAACAAGCTTTCGTATGTTGGCCACTAGACACTTCAAAATTGCTATGGCCAAGTTCCAGAAATATAGCCATGGCCTACCAAATATAGGAAGACAAAAATAGGAAAAACCCTTACTGCATATGTAACTATGCGTTGAAAAAATTTATGAGAAGTACAATTTAAAGTGTTGGATCGGTAGGAAAAACACATTCATTAGATAATAGAAAGACTTCTCAGATAAAGGAAAAACAATTTATGAGAAGTAAAAGGAAAAATCCTTACTGCATGTGCAACAACACATTGGAAAAATTAAAGTCTTGGATCGATAAGCATTAGACTTGAATTAGATTTTGTGTGAAAGACTTGCATATGAGCTTCCCATCTATACATGAGAGCTTCTATTGCATTTTAATTGTCTATTGCCTTCTGACCAGTTCTATATGTTATATATTATGTATTTGTAAATTTTGGTGATTATGTCCCAAACATATGTCCAAACTGCAGGAAGAATTTGTCTAGTATCTATGTTCAAGATATGCAGCAATGATATTAGAAAGTGAACTCAATAGGCTACTGGTTCAAACACTATAAGCAGCAAAAAGGGAGTTCCAGCAAAGAGAAATGGTACAACAACAACTCCAGCAGTAGTACTACTCTACTGTTAGATCGTATATCATGTTTTAGAACATTATTGTGTAGAAGACACAATGTTGAAGAAGACAACCTATTTTGCATTACAGATTATTTTGGGACGCATAATTTTGGAGTATGTTTACTTGTTAAGGAGAAGTTAATTGCGTCTTTATCAATGACTAAAGATTTACTGATAACATAGAACAAAAATGCCACTAAAATGGGCGTATAACACCTCAAAGAAACTGCACTTACAGTCAGCACATATAAACTGCTTGCAAAATATGTTCACATAGCTGCAAGGTGTTGCTACTATCCAAGAAACGCCATCTGCATTGGGTTCTTAAGAAAATTAAAGCTCCTTCCCATTTTTTTCTCGAAAGTAAACAAAAAGTGAAATGGCAAGATAAGGATTATAAAATTATGCACTACACTAGTCAATATTGTTCATTATACAACTTAATGATGATCACTAAGGTTTCTCGACTTCAAATAAACTTATCAAATAAACCCATAAAAAAAAAGAACACAAAAAAATGTTCACTATACAAGTTAATGGTGTTGATTTATTTACCAACGTGGTTAACTATTAAATTCATACATGTTCCATAAATTAACAGTAGTAACTTCCCAACAATAACTAATAGTTCATTATTGTACTCAATGTTATCCATTAGGGTATTCCACATCATAGTAGACCATAAATTCACTCTTTAGAAAAAGATAATTAATTTTCATGACAACCTTAATCATCTCAACACAATAAGGCTTCTCCGATTTACAGGGAATAATAGGAAACACATATCACAACACCAGCCAAACACTTGGAAGATTAGGGATTGAGAATGGTTCACTGCATTAGACGATGTTGTTCATTACACAACTTAATGTGGCTCACTAAGGTTTGTAAAATTCAAAGAAACTGATCAATCTTGGAAAAAAATGTCAACTTGAGAAGAAACATATTATAATTAATGTAACCGTTTAATTTGAGCCACACCTGACAACATAATAAGGTTTCTATGGGTAATAGTAACAACAAGCACGGTGGACAACCCAGTATAATAATATGGAAGTTTGGAAAGGGTAGTTATAGACTAAAAAATAGTTCACTACACAAGTCAATGTTGTTCATTATGCAACTTAATGACGTTCATTAAGGTTTCTCGATTTCAGATAAAATTATCTAATATGGAAAAAATATTTAGAATATGGAGAGGCATATTATAATTAACATAAGCATCTAGTTTGTCCCAACCTTGACAACATGATAACATTTCTATGATTTATAGGTAATTAACTAGAAAGTTAGAATACCCCATGCAAAAATCTACAAGGGAAGTGCGAATGGAGTTTATGGATTATAGAATAGTTCACTACGCTACTCAATGTTGTTCATTATGTAACTTATATGGTTCACTCAGGTCACTCAAATTGTAAGAAACCCATCACACATGCAAAAATTATTTAAAATATAAAGAAATGTTTCTCCTCATGTCAAAAAAATTTTCCAAGATGGATCAGTTTCTTTGAATTTTATAAACCTTAGTGAACCACATTAAGTTGTATAATGAACAAGAAGCACTGTGGACAACACAGTACAATAATATGGAAGTTTCGAATGGGTAGTTATAGACTACAAAATAGTACACTACACAAGTCAATGTCGTTCATTATGCAACTTAATGAGGTTCATTAAGGTTTCTTGATTTCAAATAAAATTATCAAATGTGGAAAAAATATTTAGAATATGGAGACACATATTATAATTAACATAAGCATTTAGTTTGTACCACACTTGACAACATGATAACATTTCTATGATTTGTAGGTAATTAACTAGAAAGTTAGAATACCTCATGCAAAAATCTGCAAGGGAAGTGCAAAGGGAGGTTATAGATTACAGAATAGTTCACTATGCTACTCAATGTTGTTCATTATGCAACTTAATGCGGTTCACTAAGGTTGCTCAAATTGTAAGAAACCTATCACACGTGCAAAAATTATTTAAAATATGGAGAAGCATATTATAATTAACATAAGCGTTTACTGTGTACGACACTGGACAACATAATAAGGCTTGTTCGGTTTATAGGTCATCATGTTGTCAAGTGTGGCTCAAATCAAACGCTTACGTTAATTATAATATATTTCTCCTAATGTTAAAAACTTTTTTCCAAGATTGATCAGTTTCTTTGAATTTTATAAACCTTAGTGAACCACATTAAATTGTGTAATGAACAATAAGTACGGTGGACATCACAGTACAATAATATGGAAGTTTGGAATAGGTAGCTATAGACTACAAAATAGTTCACTACACAAGTCAATGTCGTTCATTATGTAACTTAATGAGGTTCGTTAAGGTTTCCCGATTTCAAATAAAATTATCAAATGTCGAAAAAATATTTAGAATATGGAGAAGCATATTATAATTAACATAAGCATTTAGTTTGTCCCACACTTGACAACATGATAACATTTCTATGATTTATATGTAATTAACTAGAAAGTTAGAATACCATCTGCAAGGGAAGTGCAAAGCGAGGTTATGGATTATAGAATAATTCTCTACGCTACTCAATGTAGTTCATTATGCTACTTAATGTGGTTCACTACGGTTGCTCAAATTGTAAGAACCTATCACACGTGCAAAAATTATTTAAAATATGGAGAAGCATATTATAATTAACATAAGCATTTACTGTGTCCAACATTGGACAACATAATAAGGTTTGTCCGGTTTATAGGTCATCATGTTGACAAGTCTGAGTCAAATTAAATGCTTACGTTAATTATAATATATTTCTCCTCATGTTAAAAAACTTTTCAAAGATTGATCAGTTTCTTTGAATTTTATAAACCTTAGTGAACCACATTAAGTTTTGTAATGAACAAGTATAGTGGACAACACAGTACAATTTGGAATGGGTAGTTATACACTACAAAATAGTTCACCACACAAGTCAATGTTGTTCATTATGCAAGTTAATAAGGTTCATTAAGGTTTCTCGATTTCAAATAAAATTATCAAATATGGAAAAAATATTTAGAATATGGAGAAGCATATTATAATTAACATAAGTAGTTAGTTTGCCCCGCACTTGACAACATGATAACATTTCTACGATTTATAGGTAATTAACTAGAAAGTTAGAATACCCCATGCAAAAATTTGCCAGGGAAGTGCACACGGAGGTTATGGATTACATAATAGTTCACTACGCTACTCAATGTTGTTCATTATGCAACTTAATGTGGTCCACTAAGGTTGCTCAAATTGTAAGAAACCTATCACATGTGCAACATAAGCATTTACTGTGTTAGGCACTGGACAACATAATAACGTTTGTCCTATTTATAGGTCATTAATAAGGAGAATGTTAGGAAACGCCATTTGTAAGTCTGGAAGGGAAAGTGGAATGAGAGCTTATGGAGGACAACATTGTTCACTGCAATATTCAATATTGTTGATTATTCCACAAGTTGAACAACACATTAAGCTTTCTCTACTTCATAAGTCATGAACGATATGCACATCAAAAAACACCTAATAACACTTTAGACTGTAGGAGAATTAAAAGAAGGAAAATATGACTTTATGGATTGCAATAATCCACTTTGTAAATTAAAAACTACACAAACATAGTTTGGTTAATGGAACAAAGAAACAACGAAAATACAATGACAAACGTGTGTCCATCTATCCCATAATTTGCTTCCTACCACAATAATACTCTAGAATTATGAAAAGTGCCTATTTACAGGCAAATTCACACATTACTCAAATCAAAGAATCTATGACTAAGATAAAGAATGGGGCATGGAACAAGACAACTATAATTAAGTTGTAATACAACATACAATCCAAACTAAACTTAGATACAATAGGTACTAAAGATGAACATGAACACTATAATGTCTCCTAAACACAACTCACAATGTCTTGAACCCTCAATCCATAACTTATAATATCAGTACTAAATAATACAAACATAAAATGTCTTCAATTCCACAACAACACTTTCAACGCTTATCATTATGAGCAGCACCTGCAAGGAAGCTTTTAGTATGCAATTGATAGAATCCTGGAAAAATCGTCATCGGCATAAACACAGAACTACCATTGGTTGGATCAAGATAGTATGTCAGATGAAAAGACATCAATGAAGATGCGCCCTACATGAAGGGGGAAAAAGCCATAAATTGCTACCAATACCTCAATAATAAAGCATACAACATCAACATTGTTTATCATAATACTAGGAAACATTGTTCACTGTTATACTCAATATCATTCACTAATATAAAGTCACTTTAGCATGCATATAAAATTGCCCAGAATTTATAACTAACAAAAACACATGAAATTAATCAAAACGTTCACTTTACTATGTAATGTTGTTCACTATAGAACTCATTATTAAGCACTAGCCTAAAATGACATAAACACAAGTGACCAATCGAAAAAATCTAAATAAACTCATATTTACTTGATCGTTAAGATGTTGAATGTGCAGACTTGTAGATGGCAGGTTAAATGGCGGCACTATGATCTGCTATACAAAATGCATAATTAACTAGTTCCACAACTTATAACAAATATATATATTAAACAAATAACAATATTACTAATGTATCTGTCGAAACATTTGTGAGTAACTTATGCCAATATAACAAGGAACACTTGGAAAAGACAATTCGTTCTACATATACAAATAATGTAAAAAAATAAATCAATAACAAGTGTTAAAACACTAAAAAGCTTGCAAATCTCCCTACAACTTGAATAAAACCACATAAACAAACATAGGTTAAGAAGCATATTTAACAACTGCACATAAATTTCATAAGGAATAGTAAACAACTACGTGAACACACATTTGAGTAAGATATAAAGAATGTTCCATTGATCCTTGTGATTCGATGAGACAACACAAACCACGTGCAACTGTAGAAAGCTAAATAAAAAAATCAATCAACTTCGGTTATCATCAGATATTTCCTTATTGACAAACTAATATATAATCAATCAATAACAACAATCAAACCATCACAATTTCACAATAACCACAACAAAATTGGTGCAAAAAGAATACCTAGGGTGTTGCTGTAGAAGAAGCCACATCGCTCATTGACAACTTCTTTGACTTCCTCCATTTAACTCTATCACATTTCTTTTTAACTATACTCTTAAACATCTTATTTCTTACCCTTTTTTGACGAGATCTAGGAGGATTTAGCACATTCTATGATGAATTAAAATTCTTCCCTTGGCCATCGTCCTCACAATGTATAGAGCCCACATCAAATTCAATTAATTTCTTGAGTTCTATAAAATACTTTTCACAATGAGCCCTCGCATTTATGTTCATTTGGCTAGCTGTAATTAATGAATTTATTTTTCCCATAGTATGCATCTTCCAAACAGAACAGCAAACCATTGGCTCTTTTCCAATAGATTTTCCCAAATCAAGGTTTTGACCATCTTTTATGCCCTTACACCACCTCCTGTTTGTGTATTGATCTGGCACTTGTTCAACACAACATGCATGTAGCACCCCTAATCAATAGGAACACAAAATCTCAACCTCTATGAACATCTTACAAGTACAGCCAATGATGCCTTGCTCTTTATTAAACGTAACAATATGTCGAAACTTATATGGCTCTTCTCCATGAGATTCGCTTGCAACCCTAACACCCAACACCTCAACAGACCTATGACATGATGAACTGCCAACTTCTTTGTAATTATATGAAGCACCATCGATAAACTCCTTCTCAAACATCAAGAAAGCTTCAATCGTATACACAGACAATGCATGTTTCAAGATGTTTACTGAAGGAAACACCATTTCTGTAGTACCTTTGCTACATTTATGATCTTCACCATTCTCTTTGCTCCTCCACTCAGATACAACATCACAAAATATATTATAAAAGTCACAAAGATCAGCTGTCACACGCAACCTTCGTTTCAAAGATCTATTCGTTGTTTCACTCCTTTGTGAAGACAATACACCTCTGGAAAAATAAGCTTTAGAAAAGTGGGGCACCATTTTCTCTCGCAAACTGTACAAGTTATAAAGCCATCTATTATTACTGCAATTGTACTTTGTTATCATCCTAAAATTAACAAAAAATATCATAAGCACTACAATCCAAAATAGACAAAAAATATACTTAGTTGTTCCATCATTGTTATTGTATTTAAAAGTACTAAACATAAAGTTTCTTGTAATCCTACTAACAATAACACAATAGGACATGCCCTTGTAGCAATACTGATGTTAGCACACAAACAAGTTAACAAAGGCTAATAAAATGAAGCACACAAACATTGTAAAGGTATTTGCACTTAATTTTTTGGTTGTAAAAATGAATAAAGGGAGATATTAGAGCACCTATTTTTTAATAAGTTGACATACAACACTAAACTTGGTGGGGAGCTTAGTTACCTAAGAAAAGATTGCTCTTGTCGTTGAAGCTATTCATTTACATATAAATTCAGTAGCAACAAAATGGTATTTGCATTGAAAAAACCAAAACAATGATCACATGTAAAATGAAAAGGGAAAAAAAATATAGATATAAGAATAGAGTCACATAGTAGATCTCCCCTTAATGTGACGGAAATTTTTTTTTAACATATCAAAAAACATATTATAGTTAATATATGCGTTTAGTTTCGCTGTGCTCATGGCCAAAGGATGCTCTAAGTAAAGCTTCAATATGGATAAATCACAATTATCATTTTCACAAACCATTTATAATAATAGTAATAGTCTTCAACATTTACATACCTTTCCCAAAAATACTGGAACTCATCCACGGTGTCACATTCCATCAAAACTATATTGAAAATCTTAGTGAATCCTTCACTTTCTCTAAAGCCTCCAATATTTTTCCTTGAGTTTTCAATAATATGCCAACAACACAACCGATGACGAGTAAGAAGGAACACAACCTTAATTGTAGAAGCCATGGAATGCTTGATCTGTTATCATGGTAATTGGATTCTTACCACCCATAGACTTTAAGAATATCTTAAACAACTAAACAAACGACTCAATCTTATTATTCATCAAAAACCCACAACCGAACATAACATTCTTTAAATAATGATTCATCCTAACAAAGGGCACACATATCATGTCATACTTGTTTGTTCGATATGTTGTGTCAAATACAACCAAATTCCCAAATAATGCATAATCATCCAGTGTTTGCTTATCACGCCCAAAAAAAAACTCACTAAACAATTATTGGCATCAAGCTCAAATGCAAAAGAGAAATCAACCTCATGATTCATATGCATATTAAATACTTCAATTAGTGAGTGCGCATCTCCACCATCAAATGTTCTATCTTTTAATTGACTAAGCTTGTTGTATACATCTCGCAAACCATACCCCAGAGAAGGAGATCCCCCAGCTTGTTTCTTAAGTACATGATATGCATTAGTAACTCCTATTCTTGACTCCCTAAGCTGCTTAACAAATAAAATATCCTTCTTAAAAACTTCTCGATGTGAAGGTAACAAATGTCGCTTACTTGGACTGCACAACGCATGATTATGCTCAATGTCATGGCGAGTAGCTATCCACTTGCCATCCTTGTCTATGTAAAACTAAATAAACGCCTTGCAACCTGTCCTCACATCTACATTCGTATGATCCTTGTGATTTTGACCTTATCTTGCTTGAATCCTGCTTTCCAACAACAGAACTAATGTATGCATAACCCTCCTCCTTTGGACTTACATCTATGGCGTATCTTCGAATAGCAAACACTAAAGCCAACCTTATATGCATAGCCATTGTAGATATGAAACACTTCACATTCTGAGCTAGCTGTAGCCCCAACCAACACTTCTCGCAAAGGTTGAACTTCAATAACGTCCTGATTTTAGAACACAATGCCTATAATATAGGGGGGAAAGTGAACAACACAGCAATTAGTAATGAACTAGGATGTGTATAATAGTGAACAACACCAAAACCACAAACTACAAAAAGCTTCACCACTAGAAGTCCCTTTAAATTATTGAAAAGCTACAACAACACAACCTATTTGATAAAACTTATACTTAAGAAGTATAAATAATTACTCATATAATTAAGCAATAACACTACCCAAAAAATTCAACCAATAATAATTGATTAAAAGAAATACATCTTCTAATACAACACCTCGATAAACCAATTGAGGAAAAACAAACCAATCTATGAACAAAACTACACTTCCAATGAAACTAAGATATCATGCACACCTGACACCGTTGTTTTCCCTTTATCCAGTGCATTCCGAACACACTCTTGATTCAAATATTGGGTTCCTAGACAAACAAAGGAAAAAATATAGATATAAAATTAAAAAGGGGAAAGAGAGTATATAACAACCATACATTTGAAGAACAATGAAAAACATATAACTAAGTTGTAAATAAGCACACAAACATTAATAGACAAATAAAGAAATTTTGACTACTTATTATTTCCAAGAAAGCATCCAAAGCTAAAAATTGAGTACTCAATCACAAAAGTCCAAATAATTAGACAAATATGAATTATCATAAAACAAGAACGAGAAATCATAAGCAACATCCAAATAATCTATCAACAATAACAACCACCATTAAAACAATTGCTGGTCGCCCCAAAGAATACTTCTCGCAAAGGTTGCACTTTAATAATTTTCTAATTATGAAACCCAATTCCTATGAAAAATGACCGTAGGCACTAAAATATTATGCGTACCGTACTAAAATTAAATTAAATTAATTATGTGGGCCAAGCCTTTTGATTAATTTAATCAGTCTCAAAAGACTCTCAAGTCAAGCCCAAGACAAAGCCCAAATGACTTCAAAGTCAAGACTCGGTCAAAACTCAAGTCAAAGCCCAAATCGAGGCTCAAACCAACTACTAAGTCAAACCACAACCTAAAGGTTGAACAACTTCCAAGTCGAGGCACAGTTGAGACCCGGTCAAACTCGAAGTCAAAGGTCAAACTCAAAGTCAAAGGTCAAAGCCTAATTAAGTCGACTACCAAGTCAAAGGTCAAGGCTTGAATCGACTCTTAAGTCAAACGTCAAAGGACTCTCAAGTCAACATCTGGTCAAAGTTCGAGGCTACTTCCAAGTCAATGGTCGACCCAAACCCGAGAGGCTTCCAAGTCAAAGTGAAAGTCAAAGCAAATGACTCTTAAGTCAAAGCAATCCAGGATGAGGCCCGATTAAAGGCCCAAAACCCAAGTTCATTCAACTTCAACAAGGAGATCAAATCAGAGGATTATACACATTGTATTCAATAGAGATTCTACTCACACTTTCAAATCAATACAAAGATTCAATCTTGTATCCAAATTCCTATCTAATTCATTTTAGACTTGAAATTTGTGTTTATAAATTTGGTAGGCTCGGTGAGACCTCTCTACCTCTCATCTCTTTCTCCTAAAGATCAAGACTTTCAAGTCTCAAAAGCTTTATCTTCAAAGAAGGCATGGCCACGAAGAACGTTGCGACACAAGCTTCAAAGAAAAAGAGCACGGGATCACTGTCTCATAGATCCCGTGAAGCGAGCGTCACTTCTAGTAGGCGATCTCACACAATGAAGACAAGGAGTATGGTGAAAGCTGCTGCACCGACCGCCGCTAGGCAAATACCGTCGCCCCCATTCAAACTTCAAGTCTTTAAGACACAACAAAATACACCCTCTTGGATGGATGAAATTCAAAACCTCCAACTTCAATCTCCAATCTGCGAGGTTGAAGACTACTACAGCAGTAACTCTTCTTCGCCCTCACCAAAGGGGGCGCGCATGTCAGAGACTGAATCTGAATCCTCTGACATTGTCATCATGCCAGTTATGGTGATAGCAGCTACAAACTTTGAAGAACAACTGGCAAGCAAGTAGACTACCCTTGATAGGCTCTCTAAAGAAAGTGCAAAAAAGAACGCCCAAATCAAGCACCAGAACAACCAGATTGTAGAGTTGATGAAGAAGCTGGTAAAATAAGTCCTCTTAAGCTTCCAACAAAGGTGCAGGCGTTGAAGACTCTGATAAATAGTCCAACTACAACGAAGAATCTAACGATGAGCACAAGGCAACGAACGACCTTTGTTTAGGCTCGATGTCCGTTGAGCAGATTTAGAGCTTGATAGCAAATGCAGTCAAGGCTCAGTTGGGAGGAGGGTCTCACAAGACCCACTTGTATACAAAGCCTTATATGAAGAGGAGCAGTATGCCCTATGGCTATCAGCCTCCCAAGTTTAACCAATTCGATGGCAAGGGCAACCCCAAACATTATATCGCTCACTTCATTGAGATGTGCAGTAATGCTGGCACAGAGGGAGACCGACTGGTAAAGCAGTTTGTCCGTACTCTAAAAGGGATTGCGTTTGACTGGTATACAGATTTGGAGCCAGAGTCCATTGCCAACCTAGAACAAATGGAACAGGAGTTCCTGAATCAGTTCTACAGCACTCAACGTGTTGTTAGCATGACTGAGCTAACAAACACCAGACAATGGAAGGACGAGCAAGTTCTTGACTACATTAGTCACTGGAGATCCCTTAGTCTTGAGTGCAAGGATCGTCTATCAGAAGCTTCAGTTGTTGAAATGTGTGCTCAAGGCATGGAGTGGGATTTACTATACGTGTTGTAGATGAGTAAGCCAAGGACCTTCTAGGAATTGGCAACGAAACCTCGTGATATGGAGATGACAATCGCAAGTCGCCATAGCAAGTCTTCTTCTGACTCTAAAAAGGACAAGGGTGAATTCAAGAAAAGTCCTCAAAGTCCTCAAACGAAGAATCCATGGCTGTTTCAACTTGGGAGCCAGTTCAAATCTCCGAAAAGCCCAAGTATGAAAACAAAAAAGGTGGGTTCTCCAAGGAAACTAGAAAGAAGCATCCTACGTTGAAGGAACTGTAGGAGAAGAAATATCCATTCCCCAACTCAGAGTTGTCAGGAATGCTCAATGATCTCCTTGAAAATGGGGTAATCGAGCTTCCAGAGTCAAAACACCTTGGAGAAGCTGGAAGGGTTACCGACCCAAAATATTGTCAGTATCATAGGGTGATTAGTCACCCTCTTGAGAAATGCATTACACTCAAGAAGAGTATTATGCAACTTACCAGGGATGGGAAAATAATATTAGATTTGGATGACACTGTAGAGACAAATCATATTTCCACCCAATTGGACTGTTCTTCATCACCTTGGGCGAAAGCATACTCGACCTCATGGTAAAGTAAACACTTAATTGATTTCCTCCTGTTGAGAGAAATTAATTACAATTCAATTCGGAAGTTTGAAGCCTATTGTAGTTCCAACTGAATCTAAAGGACCTTTGACAGAGACTGATCTTTTTGTGAATGTCTCTGATAAAGCTACGATGATGAAGAGGGATGGACTCTTGTCACTCACCGGAGGCCAAGGAAGCAAAACCAAGTGCAATCGCCACCTCTCTGCCGTAGAAAGAGACAAGAAAGAAATAAGAGCCCTTGTCATTCAAAAGGTAAAAAGAAGTCCAAGAACATCAAAAGGCACGAAATTCTGCCTATTGACCTCCTTAAGCACGAGCTGCTTATCCCTATCACACTTGAGGAGTTCTTCCCAATAGGCTTCTTTGACAAAGTAATAGTCAATATGACCTCATGTTCTAAGCTCCAAGAAAAGGAAGACAAAGGAAGTGACAAACAAGAGAAGTCTCCTAGATTAGCTGACAAGACCTTAACTGTCCTGGAAGCTTTGCCAGCTCGCATGAACTGGACGCAAATCTTTTGTTTGCCCGACGAGATGTGCCAACATGTTGTTGCTGCTTTACAACACCAGAACTTTACGCTGACAAAGTCAAGGATGTAGGAGGATCAACAAAAAGCCATGTTCAGTTGCCTCTTGTAACACCGTAGTCACTTTCACTGATGATGACTTATTGTTAGGATCCAAGCGTCACAATCGTCCTTTATTTGTGACTAGCTACATTAGGGAGTAGAACGTCAAGCGCATTCTCGTAGATGGAGGGTCAGCCATCAACATCATGCCCAAGTCTATAATCATCACATTGGAAGAACATTCTAAGAGCCGAACGATGATTCAAGGGTTCAACCTCGAGGGCCAGTGTGCAATCGGCATGATTCGCATTGAACTGATAATAGGAGATTTGTCAACATCCTCAGTCTTCCATGTAATTGATGCTAAGACTTCCTACGGGTTATTACTTAGGTGACCATGGCTTCATGAACATGGGATTCTGGCCTCCACTTTACAACAGTGCCTTAAGTACGACCGAGATGGAGAAAAGAAAATAAATGGGGATGTCAAGCCATTCACTAAAGCTGAGTCTCATTTTGCAAACACGAGGTTCTTCGAAGAAGGTGCTGCACCTAAGGAAACCATGTTGTCAACCATTTCTTCCACAGGCAAAGGTGGCGCAAAGAATGCCCCCAAGCAAAAAAGATGATGCTCTTAAGCAACAACTTGAGAAAGAAGCAAGGAAGCAAGGCAACACCACTTCTCTTATTGAACAAGTTGCTAAACTAGCAGCTACTTCATTGGGATCAATGCCACCAATTTTAAGGTACATACCTAAGTCTTGTCGTAAGGAGGGCGAATCACCCTTTAGCGAGTGCACAAGCAACAGCATCGAGACCCAAGCTACCAAGGATGATAGAGCTAGCATAACCACCCTAAAAGGGAATGTAATAGTTCCAACCTTTAAGATGTGGCAGGCTAAGGTGAGTAGGCCCCCTTGTTCAGGGTCTGTCGTTTTTCTAAAGAAGGCAATGACTTGCCAAGTATGCGAACTAAGGAGGGATTTGATCCTAACGCATACAAGCTTATGGAGAGGGCTGGGTTATGACTTTCAAAATCCATCTACCTTAGGAAAGGTAGTCGAAGTCAAGCCTCATGGACTTACAAAAAACTCAGAGAAAGATTCAAGAGCAGAGAGTTCAGTAGGCGTCTTTAAAGTTGGGTTGGGTTTCACACCACCGCAGCCAGTCAGAATCTCTGGGCGACGAAAGGATAAGAAGTTGGTGATTCAACACATCTCAGCTGAAGAGGCAAATGAGATTGAATATGAAATGCTTCACCTAACCCAAAGCCCTCTATGTTTAATAGGCTATAATCGTCCACTTCGAAAAAACGTCTGTTAGTATTCACCCATATAGGGAAAGAGAAAGACCATAATCTTTGTTTTCAACAAAATCAAAGATGTTCACCAGCTAAAGCGTTCATTTTTTGCCATAATAAAAACTAGTGAAAAGTCTTCAAGCTCACGGCTTCAGCAGGAGAAAAGCTCTGCGTTTAGCCGCTTGGGAGCGATAAATGAAGTTCAGAGCTCTATCCCTTCTCATATGAAGTGTTTCTCCAGTTTGTATGTTAAGACGGACGGTTCATTAAGAGTAAAGAGGCGTACTATGGTCTTCACAGATGAACAAAAGAACTAACGAGGAGGCAGAGAAAGAAGAAGTTGTTTCTTCTAATCATCTCACAATCCATGAATGTGATAACTCAGATTCAGAGATAGAGCTGGCAGAAACTCCTGAGACTTTCAAAGATGGGGGGCAATCTATAGTTGATGAGTTGAAAGAGTTGAATCTTGGAACCAATGAAAAGCCTCGCCCTATCTACGTAAGCTCATCACTTACACCTAAAGAGGAAAAGCAATACCTAGAACTCCTATCAGAGTACAATGACGTGTTTGCCTAGACTTATAAAGAAATGTTCAGGTTGGATCCAAAGGTCGCAGTCCACCACCTATCTATCAAAAGGGGTATTTCGCCTAAGAAGCAACCTCAACAACATTTTCGCACAAAGTTGGTACTGGAAATTGAAAAAGAGGTCAACAAACTCATAGAGGCAGATTCATTCGCGAGGTCAAGTACCCGACATGGATCGCAAACATCATGCCTGTTAGGAAGAAAAATGGCCAACTTCGTATTTGTGTGGAGTTTCGGGATTCCAACGACGCTTGTCCAAAAGATGATTTCCCGTTGCCAATCATAGAACTTATGATCGACTCAACCACAGGGCAAGAAGCATTGTCATTCATGGATTGTACCATAGGATACAATCAAATACTAATGACACTAGAAGATCAAGAGGCCACAGCTTTCCGCACACCTAAAGGCATTTTTTGCTATAAGGTGATGCCATTCGGATTTAAAAAGGCAGGAGCAATTTACATAAGGGCAATGCAAACAATTTTGGACAAAATGCTCCACAAAACAGTCGAGTGCTATGTCGATGATTTGGTGGTCAAGTCCAAAAATGGGGTGGACCACGTACAAGATCTTCGTCTAATCTTTAAGCGATTACAGAGATGTCAATTGAAGATGAATCCACTCAAGTGCATGTTTGGTGCTGCATCTGGAAAGCTTGTGGTCTTTATTGTTCATCACAGAGGGATTGAAATCGACCAATCAAAGATCAAGGCAATCCAAGAGATGCTTCAGCCTAAGAACCTCAGGGAGCTTCGCAGACTTCAAGGTCGCTTGGCATATGTCCACAGATTCATCTCAAATCCTGCAGGTCCTTGCCATCCCTTCAGCCACCCTATGAAAAAGGGTGCTCCGTTTGAGTGGGACGAATCGTGTCGTATGGATTTCGAGAAAATAAAGGAGTATTTGTCCCATCCTCTACGGTTGGGGGCACCCATCCCTGGCAAACCTCTCATACTGTACATTGCAGCTCAGGAAAAATCCTTAGGAGTATCATGTGTATAAGAAAATAAGGAAGGAAAAGAAGTTACCCTATACTACTTAAGCCGTACATTGGTTGGCTCTAAATTGAAGTACTCCCTCATTGAAAAGATCTGCTTGTTGCTCATCTTTGCTATTCAGAAACTCAGACATTACATATAGGCCTCTACAGTGCAAGTGGTCTCCAAAGCTGATCCCATCAAGTACATCTTATCTAGGCCAATCTTAAATAGGTGACTGGCAAAATGGCCTGTAATCTTAAAGCAATACGACCTTGTCTATGTACCACAAAGAGCGGATAAGGGGTAAGCGTTGGCAGATTTCTTAGCGGATCATCTAATTCCTGATGATTAGGAGGTAAATGATTACTTGCCAGGCGAAGATGTGTTCTTTATCGATATCCTCCCTCCCTGGGAAATGTATTTTGATGGACCAACAACGCGAGATGGCGTTGATGCAGGAGTGGTTTTTCGTCTCCCTCAAAAAGCACATTCTCTCGTATTCATTTTTGTTTACTCAGTTATGCTCTAACAATATGGCAGAGTACCAAGCGCTCAGCTTAGGTCTTCAAATGGCTATTGAGATAGGGATTAGAGACCTCAACATATATGATGACTCGTAATTGGTCATCAATCAACAACTTGATGAGTATGAGGTTAGAAAGAAGACTTTGTCTCGTATCACAAGCACGCATTACGACTGTTAAACAAGTTAGACATAGTCAAGTTAGAGCACATGCCAAGGAGTGCTGACAAGATGGCTAATGCACTTGCAAGCCTCGCAGCCACTTTGGCACTGGGGCAAAAGAAGGAATTACTATTCCAGTATGTAGTCGTTGGGTTGTTCCACTCGATGATGAAGACTCAGAGGAAGACATCAACATGATCTGGTTCTTGAAACAGATGCAGAAGACTGGCATCAACCTATAATTGAGTACTTAGAGCATGAAAAACTTCCTAGTGACCCAAGGCATACGACAGAACGCTCTATCGATGCTCTTTTCTTGACATTTGGTTACGATGCTTGGATATGGAAGCAGCAAAGCAAGCAATGGCAGAAGCTCATTCAGGCGTGTGTGGAGTGCACCAATCAGGGCCTAGGCTATATGATCGCATTAAGAGGATAGGTTACTACAGGGCCACTATGGTGTAAGATTACATAAATTATTCAAAGCTATATGATGCTTGCTAGTTCCATGCCAACTTCATACATCAACCTCCTGAACTGCTCCACCCAATGGTTGCATCTTGGCCTTTTTGAGGCATTGGGACTTGATGTCGTTGGACCAATCACGCCTAAATCGTCTGCTAGTCACTCCTACACCTTGGCTGCCACTAATTACTTCTCTAAATGGGCGGAAGCCATTCCACTAAGGGGAGGTCAAAAAAGAAAATGTAGTCGGCTTCATAAGGACACACATTATCTATCGATAAAGTGTGTCGAGGTACATCCTCACCGATAATGGTAAGCCCCTCTTTAACAGCCTGATGACTAGCCTGTGTGAGAAGTTTAAGTTTGCCTAACACAAGTCTTCCATGTATAATGCCCCTGCAAACGGCCTGGCAGAAGCCTTCAATAAAACACTTTGCAACTTACTCAAAAAAGTTATCGTAAAGTCTAAACGGGATTGGCATGAAAGACTAGGGGAGGCTCTTTGGGCATACCAAACCACGTACAAGATGCCAACACAGTCGATCCTTTCGCTTTGGTATATGGTGTTGAAGTCGCTCTACCATTGGAGCTCCAAATCCCATCACTGCTCATCGCCATATAGGAAGGTTTGATGGAAGACGAAAATCACAGTCTTCGCTTAGGCCCTTGACGAGAGAATACTTTAGGCACAACAGAAGCTAGAACGCTACCAAGCCCCGTCTATCAAGAGCGTTCACCAAAAAGATTTAGTCGCGCTCGTTCCAAGTTGGAGATGAGGTGTTGGCAGTAAGAAGACCGATCATTGTCTCTCACAAATCCGCAAGCAAATTCACCTCCAAGTGGGATGGTCCCCATGTGGTCAAAGAAGTCTACACAAATGGAGCCTACAAGATAGTTAATGCTGATGGAGTGCGCGTAGGACCCATAAATGGCAAGTTCTTGAAGTGCTATTGTCCTTGAAATAGGATGTTATAAAGCTCGTAAGTAAGTGCCTAAACTGCTCGTTCTTTTAAGTTAAATTCCTTTGTAATACTCTTGGCCCACAAGAGTATAAACTGTGAACGGCAAAAACAAACTCAAATAAAAAAAAATCGTTGTACTACTCCTGGCCCGCAAGAGTATAAATTGTGCATGGCAAAACAAATATAGAAGAAATACTTTATTGAAGTACGTGATGACCTGATCCTATTGGAAATTGCAATCTTTCCATAAGTACGTAGGCAGCTTGATAAACAAATCACCAAGTACAGTCAAACATAATAAAAGGGGATAGCGGGGGCAGCCAAATTTCATATGAATGAGGACACAAAGTCCATTACAAGCGTTCATTACAAAAAAAAGAAAAAAGAAGAAGGAGCAAAATAAGCTCAGTGATACATCAGTTGGTGTCCATCGAAGTGTTAGCGTTGAGTGAGGATTGCATTCCTAGCATGACCTCTCCAACTCCTTTGCATCATCAGGCGAGGGAGTGGGCACTATCTCAAGCTCAGCAAGAGCCTTAGATCTCACATCAACTTCCTTCTCAGTAGCCTCCAGTAGGGAAAATTCGACCTAGACGTCGCCCTTAAGCTGGCACTCCTGTTGGTCGTTTTTGAGGGGGTGGAAAAATAAATTAAAGAAAAGAGAAACCTCAAGCACACGATATCGTTCGTAGTACTTTGAGGGTCGATCCACAGGGATGACGTTGAGATTATGGTCATTTAAAATAAACGGTTTAACTAATTAACTATATCGAACCAAATTAAATTATTCAAAAAAACATCAGTGCTTAATTTAAATTAAATGATCTTAATTAGACTAAACCTAAATATTTGACTAAATGTGAGCATATGAAGGAGATTATGCATTAAGTAGACATAAACAGCTATTAAAATCAAAACCTAAAACTACCTAACCTAACCTAAAATCAATCAAATTACTTGAACACGGGCACATCTCATTCAACAGCAATAGCAGAATCAACAAACTAATTGTAACATCAGTAGAATCAACATAATCAGCCGGGTTTAGAGACAATTAAAGTGAGGCAAGAATCGGGAAACAAACATCAAGCAAGCATCGAACCAGGGGGAGAGGGGGAAAGGAACTGAATACCCAACTACCGACTTCCTTGCTTGTAGCTCAGCCCAACAATGGTGGTATCCCCATTAACGAAGCAAAACAGAACAGAACACGGGAAGGGGAAGAAATCGAAATTACTAAAATAAACCCCAAAATTCTTGCAATTACAACTGAAATTCTCTATTAACCCTTCGAAATTCACAATTCAAAACCTATTACACGAACTTAAAGGCTAAAAACAACTGAAATTCAAAACCCTAAATCGAAAACCTAATCTGAAAACCAAAAACAAAACGGAATTAAAGTGAAAATTTAAACCTAAATTCAACCTAGCTAAACCTAAAATTACCTAGAAATTCATTACCCTCCTCTTCAATGGCGTCCGCAAGCCTTTATACTCAAACCCTTATGCTTCTTCACCGTCGATTTGAGGGTTGTCGTGGAAGGTGGAGATGACGCAAAGTGGCGTGATGTGCTGGCTAAGGTGTTCTGGCAGTTAGAAGAGAGAGAAAGAGGAGATAAGGAAAAGGATGGACATGGGAATGAAGAAGATGAGGAAGACTCCGGTTCTGGGTTTTCTGTGGGCTAGTATCGGGTGAGGAGGAGAAAGAAGAAGAAGAAGGGGAGGGGGCTGTTTTGTTGGAGTCACGTGAGGCACATGCGCTGGGGGCTGAAATCTGGACCGAACTGGTCCGGTTCGGTTTTTCTTCTGGACCAGATTTGTCTGTAATTCCTGCTTGGGTCGGTTCTCTGGTGTTTGGGCCGGTTCAATTGTATTCCAACCCATTTTTCAAAACCCGACATTTTTCGCCATTTTCTGCCATTTTTGGCCCCTTTTTTTAGATTTATTAAAAATCTGCAAAATAAAATAAAATCAGTTAAAAACCTTAAAAACACGATTAAAACAAGCATAAAATATGTGTAAAAGTACCTTTAAAATAGCACATTTTTTGTTCGAACAAATACTCTCACACTAAGATTTTGCTCGTCCTCGAGTAAAATAAACTAAACTAACTAAAAGAAAATAAAAAATAAGGAAAAGAAAATCCTAACTCACTGTCGTAGGAATCACGATTGCATTTAGCGTATGCAACAAGCCCTTTAAACCCCTTGGACTCCCAAGTGGACGAGTGAACTCTCGTGAGGGTTTCCAAGTAAAATACCCACAAAATTATTTCAAAAAGAAAATCTTTTTGGTTTTTCTTAAAACTGATATGTATAAAATTTGGGGGAAATATGCACAAATTCTAATCAGCTAAATCACCCATGTACTCAATTATTAACTTGTATATACATAGAATGCACTTGAAAGCCCTCTTCCTCATAAATGACATCAAAGCATTAATTTTTCACCCCATTGAACATCAAGATTTTGAATTCATCCCGGTGCTCGTGTGCAAGTGTATCATCATCTCCAAGACTCAGATTTACCATAATTAGACTCAATCCCACTTGGTTGACATAACTACATCATTCTTATACTGACTTTGGAAGCAAGCTTTCCCAGTAGCAATATTGCCTCAAAGGGTAACACCCAGTAGCACGTGCCTCAAAGGGTAACGCCCAGTAGCGCATGCCTCAAAGGGATACTTGTCATTCCAAATTTTATTTTTTTTCTTTATTTATAATACAATTTTTTTCAATTTTTTTCAAAGTAATCATGTCACAAGCTAGTGGGAGAATCATTCATGAAAATCTAAGACCTAAAGACAATGATGAAGGAATAAACAAGGACTGGATCACACAACCTATAATGAACAACTGGAGTTAGAATCAAGACTTAGAATATCACATTTGAAGTCGGAGACTTATCATGCACATCCCATTTATATACAAGCTAACAACTAAAGCACTAGGGATTCAAACTAATCAGAAAAAGTACACACATCCCCAAAAACAACAAAAATCTTCAAAAAATTTTAAAAAAGGTGGCACCTCACCCCCACACCAAAACTCCACATTGTCCTCATTGTGGGAATTAAGGCATTAAAAAGCAAGCTCATAAGCTATACAACCGTAAATCCTAAAATATATACAACTAGGACACAAGAAAAATTAAAAACAAAACCAAAAACCAAATAAAACCAAAATGAAAATGAAAATCAAAACTCAAATGAAAGAAACACACATATTCACAAAAACAAATCCAAAACAAAAAGCAAGAACCTACTAAATTGCAACCTAAACCAAAAGAAATCTAAAACAGAATAAAAGAAAGAAAAACAAAACTGAAAGAAAAATGAAATGAAATTACTAAACAAAAATGAAATCAAAGGAAAAACTAAAACATGCTAGGCTAAAGAAATAAAATGAAACATAAGAAACAACCCTAGATATTCACAATTAACAAGTATTTACAAAATCCTAATATATGCAACTAAGTACGAAAAGGAAGAAAAGAAATGAAAAAGAAAAGAAGGGTGGAACGATCATACCAGGTTGGATACTGATTGTACTCAAACTATGAAGCCTATGGAGCATCAGCCACTCCATATTAAGCTGAAAAAGTGCTACTCAAATCAATACTCGTTAGAGCACGTAACAGCTTATCAAACACAGAAGCCCAACTCTCAATAGCATAGCAACAATGAAAAGCAGTGAGTTGGAACCAGATTGAGTACATCCATATAGCCAATAAAGCATAGGTGAGGGCCTGTTTCGTCTTATCAAACAATGGGGCCCAATCAAGAATGAAATGAACGTACTCAAAATGAGCCAGTGGTGAGGTCATAGGCCTAGAAACTATGTCAGCATAAACGAGCAATTTAGGCCAAATAGAGGATGCAAATTTCACAAATCTGTTTAGTCCAATGTGCATATGAGTCTGGTCTAAAGTAAAGTTCTTAGTAACAATGATCTCAGACTCAACATAATCAGACTCGCAATAATAAAAAAAGGAAGTTAGTTTGGATGGAATCAAAAGGAAAGGAAGCACAAAAACCATCATTAGAACTTCCATGGGTCTCGAACTCACAAGAAAAAGATTCATACTCTACATGCAGAATATTATCATATGATTTAAACAAAAGGTCAGGAATGACGGGATCAAAAGAAAATGATTCAAATTCAACATGAAAATCCATATCAAGACCTTTGGTATCATCAAGCCCATATGAAAAAAATTCATATTTTGCACAAAGAATATCATCATCAAAGTCCAACATAGTGAGTTCAGGTGTCTCATCATATAACTCCTGTGAAGTATCTTTTGAATCATCTAAATTATGAAGCTTAATTTCAGGTGTGATGCTTGTTTCTAACTCACTAACCAAATCAGATTGTTCATCAGTGACATTTTCAGGTGAGCTAGTGAAGGGTGCAAGGTCTGATGATAGAGACTTAGGGAGGTCACTTTCTTGTTCTAAACTAGGCAAAGGCATGGTTTCATTCAAATCAGGCCTAGTAGAATAAGAAGGTTCAAAGTCATCATAGAGATCAATGTCAGGTTTAGGAGATCCTAAACTAGAATCAATCTCACTAGAAGTCTCCCCAATCTGGTTAAAACATTGAGAATATTCAGCAATTCTCATTTTCATAGTCTCTACCATTTGATCAGTCATTTCATTGATTTTCTTTTCAAAACTTGCACATGTAGCATCACTATAAACACGATAAGGACAAGTGTAAGTATCATGATCAGGAGATTCACAATAATCGCACAAACCAGGAGGCATATAAGAGTGAAATGAGTCATTAGAATTCATAAAATGATATGGAGGGTAAGAATTAGCATGAAAATCAGACTCTCCATGAGTTGGGTATCTAAAAGCCTCATTAGCTTGTTCAAACGCATAGGTTTCCCAAGCTAATTTTTCAAAGAAATCCCAAACTTCATTTGGAGTTTTAGATAACAATTCTCTTAAACCTCCAGCAAAGATTGAATCGATATAACTCCTTGACTCAAAGTGTAGACCCTCAAGAATGACCTCACAAATTTCTCATTTTTCAAAATTACAATTCAGTTGAGCACGATAATCATTAAGCCTCGAAAAATAATTCCAAAAAGGTTTGCACTCAAACTGCGGGAAATTAAAAACAAGCATTTTGAAATTTTTAAAGTTTTTTTTCAAAAAAATTTCAATTTTTAGGGGTTTTCAAAATTTTCAATTTTTTTGGGTTTTTGAATTTTCTATTTTTTTTGGATTTTTCAAGTTTTTCAAATGTTTTTGGATTTTAAGCTTTTCCAATTTTTTGGATTTTTGAATTTTTTCAAATTTTTTTGGATTTTTGGATTTTTTTGAAAATAAAACGATTAAACTCAGTAACAATTAATACCAAAATAAAGAAATCAACTAAAACAAAGCACAATAACTAATTAAGCAACTCACAACTATTAAGAAGTAAACAAAACTAAAACAATGATCAAATCTCACCGTCATCCCCGGCAACGACGCCAAAATTTTTGGTGGTTTTTGAGGGGGTGGAAAAATAAATTAAAGAAAAGAGAAACCTTAAGCACACGATATCGTTCGTAGTACTTTGAGGGTCAATCCACAGGGATGACATTGAGATTATGGTCATTTAAAATAAACGATTTAACTAATTAACTATATTGAACCAAATTAAATTATTCAAAAAAACATCAGTGCTTAATTTAAATTAAATGATCTTAATTAGACTAAACCTAAATATTTGACTAAATGTGAGCATATGAAGGAGATTATGCATTAACTAGACATAAACAGCTATTAAAATCAAAACCTAAAACTACCTAACCTAACCTGAAATCAATCAAATTACTTGAACAGGGGCACATCTCATTCAACAGCAACAGCAGAATCAACAAACTAATTGCAACATCAGCAAAATCAACACAATCAGCCGGGTTTAGAGACAATTAAAGCGAGGCAAGAATCGGGAAACAAACATCAAGCAAGCATCGAACCAGGGGGAAAGGAACTGACTACCCAACTACCGACTTCCTTGCTTGTAGTTTAGCCCAACAATGGCAATATCGCCATTAACGAAGCAAAACAGAACAGAACAGGGGAAGGGGAAGAAATCGGAATTACTAAAATAAACCCCAAAATTCTTGCAATTACAACTGAAATTCTCTATTAACCCTTCGAAATTCACAATTCAAAACCTATTACACGAACTTAAAGGCTGAAAACAACTGAAATTTGAAACCCTAAATCGAAACCCTAATATGAAAATCGAAAATAAAACAGAATTAAAGCGAAAATTTAAACCTAAATTCAACCTAACTAAACCTAAAATTACCTAGAAATTCATTAGCCTCCTCTTCAATGGAGTCCGCAAGCCTTTATACTCGAACCCTTATGCTTCTTCACCGTCGATTTGAGGGTTGTCGTGGAAGGTGGAGATGATGCAAAGTGGCGTGATGTGCTGGCTAAGGTGTTCTGCAGTTATAAGAGAGAGAAAGAGGAGATAAGGAAAAGGATGGAGATGGGAATGAAGAAGATGAGGAAGAATCGAGTTCTGGGTTTTCTGTGGGCTGGTATTGGGTGAGGAGGAGAGAGAAGAAGAAGAAGGGGAGGGGGATGTTTTGTTGGAGTCACGTGAGGCGCATGCGCTGGGGGCTGAAATCTGGACCGGACCGGTCGGGTTCGGTTTTTCTTCTGGACAGAATTTCTTTGTAATTCCTGCTTGGGCCGGCTCTCTGGTATTTGGGCCGGTTCAATTGTGCCCGAACCATGGCAAGGTGTGAGCGCGCAAGATCAACCTGCTCAGTGCACAACGCCTTCTCCTTCGCCACATCATCATGGTGGCGGCACGAGGAAGTTGTTTTCTTTAATGATTAGAAAGCTGATACAGCACTCCCATAATCCTCCACCTTCTTCCTCAAAGGAGTTGGGTCTCCACAAAGCCGTTCATTCCCCTTATAAATCATTAGGGCTCCTTGGAGTCTTCCCTCTACTTCAACAAATTTTGCATTGTTTAAGCTAATCAAGTACCCAGACCCCATCACTCGTATGGCAACGGTGAAGATACTTTGGGAGCCAGGTCCAAGGCAGAAAGAAGTAGTGGAGGGAGTGTTGTGATTTTCCGCAAACGTACGGTTTATCGCCGTAATACTAACGGGTGTCGTCCTCAGGGATGAATGTGAAATTTAGATTACGAAAAAAAAAATCTAATCTTATTTAAAACTAGATGCTAATTAGCTAACTCAAAGATCGAGTAATTCGACAAATTAATGGGCCAAATAAACCAAATTAAGTTGTGAAATTATAAACATAAACTTTGCAAAATGGGAACGAACAAACTGTAATGAGTTTGTGGTCACCAACACCTGATCGCAATTGTTTCATAAACTTGAGATTTGAGAATTGGAAGCAGGGGACACGACACAGAAGCAAACTAAGCAGAGCAATGCAACCTTCATTCTCATCAAAAGAGATCCGTGATCGAAACTCTAGCCCAAGGCTTGTAAATTTGATTTGAAAACTGAATCACTCATTTGAATTATCTTAAACCAAGAATCAAAATTACACAAAACACAAGCGTGTGAATTGTATCTAGATCTGAAACGAAAAAAAATGAAAATTGTAAATTGGAAAATCTACTCTCTAATCACTATCCTCTACCCTCTACTCCACGCTACTGCTCTTTTTTTTTACCCCCTCTGCTTCGAACTCCATTATAGACCCCCCCCGAAGTCGAAGTTCTCGAATCCTTTGACTGCCCCTATTAATGCTCAAAATAATTGCCTTGAAACTGTCGGGATAATGATGGTGATAATTATGGAACGTGAAAGAGGGAAGAGAGAGAGAATGAGGATGGTTATGGTAGGGGAGACGAAGAGCCCAGTCATGGTGCTCTGTTTGTGGAGCTGGGAAGGAACGAAGAAGAAGAAGGCCAAAGGGGGGGTTTCAGAACGAGGAAGAAGAAGAGACCAAGGAGGGGGGTTTCGGCCTGCTCACGAGCACTGCACACCTCACTTAAGTGAGGTGCTGCTGGGCCTGGCCCGTGAGAGAGAGAAAGATAGAAGGGAGAAATGGGCTGCTGGGAAACAGGCCCAAAGAAGGGGAAAAGAAGGAAAGGAAAGAAGAAGGGGAAAGGGAAAGGAAGAGGGAGCTTGGGCTCGGGACTGGGCCGAACTTGTTTTCTTCCTCTTTCTCAATCAATTACTTGCTATGACCCAATCCAATTCATTTTCTCCCTTCTTCTTCAAGCAATTCATTTATTCTTCAAATGTGTCAAATTCCTACAAAATAAATAAAACTAATATTAAAATCATAAATTAATAATTTATTTTGAGCAAATGTTAGATAATAAAGGGTATAAAAATAGCATATTTTCAGGCTGAACAGGGAGCAGCAACACAAGAGGGTCTTCCTTTCGAACCCCCAGGGGTGCCAACATCAGCAACAATAGAGAGTAACCCCCTCGTGGCTACCTCAAGAGAGTTGAGTCCATCAACTAAATGCTATCTCCGGGTAGCTGATGCATGCAAGGTCTCTGTTCCTCTTGAAGTTAAACTCCCAACTTTGTGAGGTGATGTTTGCCTCCTCACAATTGCAATGTCCTTGCCTATGCCTGGGGTTACCTTGGGTGCAGATGATCTAACTGCACGGCTAACATCCTCAAGTAACTGGTCGTCGAAAATGGGTGTAGCCTCTTGTTCTAGGTCAAAATTTCCAATCTGAAAAAGAAGAGGGGTTAAACAAAATAAGTATGGAATCATTCCGTACAAATCAAAAACCAAATAAACAAGGGAAAAGAAAATGACAATAAAAAGGCGAAGGAAGGGAGCATATGTCAACAAGATTGGCTAACTCACCTGAATAGCTCTGGACTTCATCAAAAAAAGTCATCTCCAAGGTTCACTCCAGCGTCTCTGGGGGTCACAGTCTCATGCCTCTCACGCCCCCCATTACTAAAGTTCACCTCAAACTTTGGCTCGCTATCACTACCCTTCGCCAGACCTGGCTTTCTATCAACGAGGTGAACTCCCAAGGACCCATGAGCGTCATCACTAGACACCGGTCTCTCAGCATCTAAATTTGCCACAGTATCCTTTTCTTTCTTACCCTTGGCCTTCTTCGATGAGCAAGCCTCTACATCCTTTTCTTGCTTGGATGAATTTGCTTCCGTACTCTTTTGCAAGATGGAAGCATTAGATCGAAGGTCATTAATGGTCACCTTAGATCACCAAATCTTGTAAGCTGAGGTGACATATTGACTTAGTGTCAAGGAGCGATAAGGAAGAACGCCCTGAGACATAGTCCTTAGGAATAAGAGTCGCTTCCAATATAGAAGGGCATCATCATATGACACTACCTGGGTGCGAGGATCCTCGAGAAGCACTTTGGGAATCCCCTGGCAGAACCCAAACTGCTTGCTGAATCGATGCAGGCTGTAGGGTTCAGTATAGAAAGTGGCACCCCGTCAAATAGGAAAGAAACCATCGAAAAGAGAGATCAAGTAGCTTGACTTATCCTCATCCAAATCTCCATCATCGATAAGGATCTCCGATTGATTTCTTCCCAACATTAGACATCCCAGGTCAGAGACTCTTCCCTTACGTATAATCTCGCGAGCATCCCCAATGTCGTTGCGCATCATTTGCGACCCGAAGTAGCGCACCATCAAAAGACCCGGAGGGGGATGCTGCAAAACATAGTGAGTCTTGAAATAGTGGGCAAGCCATCCGTGAAGGTAGTGGCGGGGAAAGAATGACCATGAATGAGAAGGCTTCACAGTCTTTGTAATCCCATTAAGGCCACGGTAGATGCTTGCTGACACAGGGATTGCCAGACTGGAAGTGGTACCAGATGTCATCAAGCTGGCGACCTCAAAAGTTCCCGGGCGAATTAACTTCTCCCTGGTCTTAGGAAGTACAAAAGCGCATAGCCAACATGACAAGAATGCGACAAGATATATGCTCTCCCTCTTCTCTTTAGGAACCCCCAGGCTTCTGAAGACATCTAACTCATCACGACTCCAACAAAGATCTTGACGCTGAATCTGGCCACTAGGATTTTGCATCCCCGTGGGAGTCGAGGTACAACAGCGACATAGTTTTGGTGGGTTATGGATAAGCTTCTTCTTACACCAAAAATCAATCCAAACTTTAGCACTAACGCCCTTCTTGCAGATAGGCATTTTTTCTAAGCTTCTAAAAGCAGCAAATAGGAATTTGCAAAAAGATGGGATAGTCTTCAAATTCTGCTTGTCCCGATACTCAAAAGCTTGGATGCTAGGGACAGTCTCATCATAAATCTTGCTGCTGATTGGAAGCCCACAAGTCTGTGCAAGTCCCATAGGCAGATGGACATCTCTCCAGATATGGTGCGACGAGTGTTGGCAGTAGGACACCAACTCTCACAAAAGGTGCACAACACATGAATGTTGCGGCTGTAGGAGCAAAGCGAGGCATACATCGCCTGGTATAAGGCACATCTCCGCATACGCGCCTCAAAACAAAAGAGCACGTACTCTGTCCATTCCCAGTATAAGGGAATGTAGCCAAAATCTCCATAAAGAAGCATATTTGGGTCCCATCTGGATTGCCCGGATATAATGCGGTGCCTAAGCATAGGAAATTCGGTTAGCAGGCTAGACTTGTCGTGATACACGCTCTGCAAGAAGTACCCAACTGAATCATCCTCCGCACCTTTTTCCACTCAGATGGAAAACTTAGGAGGAAAAGACGATGGCTCTATAGCAGGCGCCTGATTGGCCTTTGGCCTCGTCAAAGAACGGTGGACCTAGAAGGAACTCCCTGACTGGGGTTTGTCATCCTCCTTATCCACGATAAAAAGAAAAAGTTTGTCGTCACGTTGAAATTCCTTAAGAAGCACCGGTATAAATCACCTGAAAATAGAAGAAAACACAAAGTTAGTTTCTTTTTCAGGAAGTAAATCAGCAAACAAACGGCGTCTAGGCAAAACAAATACTAAAAAAGGGATGAGCATGAAGGAAAATCAATCAAAATATTAGTTTTCAGCCACCCAACTCTTCCTCGTTGCTCGTACCACTTTCAGGCGTGTGGGTTTCCGTCTTAGGCCTCAAAAGGCCTAGTGGCAAACTATTTCATAAGTAGTTCTTCAAGTCTTCATACCACTTTCAGGCATGTAGGTTTTCGTTCTTGGCACCAAAAGGCCTAGCAGCAAACTATTTCGCAAGTAGTTCTTCAAGCCTTCATACCACTTTCAGGCGGGTAGGTTTCCATTTTAGGGACCAACAGGCCTAGCGGCAAACCATTTTGCAAGTGGTTCTTCAAGTCTTCATACTACTTTCAGGTGTATAGGTTTCCGTTGTAGGCACCAAAAGGCCTAGCAGCAAACCATTTCGTAAGTGGTTCTTCAAGTCTTTATACCACTTTTAGACGTGTAGGTTTCCGTTCCAGGCACCAAAGGACTTAGCAGCAAACCATTTCACAAGTGGTTCTTCAAGTCTTCATACCACTTTCAGGCATGTAGGTTTTCGTTCTAAGCACCAAAAGGCCTAGCAGCAAACCATTTCGCAAGTGATTCTTCAAGTCTACATACCACTTTTAGGCATGGGGTTTCCGTTCTAGGCCTCAAAATACCTAGCGGCAAACCATTTCGCAAGTGGTTCTTCAAATCTTCATACCACTTTTGGCGTGTGTGATCCCGTTTTAGGCCCCAAAAGGCCTAATGGTGAAATCGTGTTCGCAAGTGGATCTTCCAGTCTTCATACCACTTTTAGGCGTGTGGGTTTCCATTATACTCCTCAAAAAGCCTAGCGATAAACCATTTTGCAAGTAGTTCTTCAAATGGCTTCTCAACCTGCACAAGTAACAATACAAATGCAACAAAACAAAGAAGGATCTTGGCATACAAAACACAAGCACAAGCGAAAAAAGAAGCAATCTTTCAACAAATAAGCATGATGTTACGACACGAGAAAATACGGCAATAAATGAATGTGACGTTACGATGGCACACGCAGGCATGAGAAGACCTTTTAGGCTAATAAAGTGGCTTCCTTTGGATTCATTTTAGCCAAAGTTACCACCTTTATTACTCATGATCATCAAAAAATAGCAAGCCCTTCAAGACACAATATTGCAAATTTCAATAAAAGGCTAAGTTACAAGCAACCTAAGACTCAATGAGTATAAACAAAAATTCCTCATTTTACACATAACTTGGCAACCAAAAAAAATTCTTTACTCCTAAAGATTAGTACTTTGATTTATTCAAGCTACTCAATCGACAAAAAAAAGGAACTTGACTTTCACATTCAAAGGTAGTGGATCAAGGCCAAAGTATAAAGGCACTAAACAGTAGCAGGAGCCAACATGCAAACAGTGATGAGACGGGTACCTTGGAGTAATTTGTGTTAAATTCTATGCCAAAGTTTCAAAAAGCCACAACTTTGAATGCTTGATGGATTCACAATCAAGCCAAAGGGACACAATCTGCCAAAAGCAAAAGGAAATGCATTTTGTCAATCTACCAAGAGGAATAACCTTTTGTCAATGACTAGGCTAAAGAAAATAGAGAACAAAAGAGAGAGAGAAAATAATGTGACCTTGATGCTTGTGTATGGCTGGGGAAGTCAATAAAAAGGCACTGCCTTTTTTTTCTGATTGCCCAAAAGATCAAGCCTTCATGCCCATATTATTGCTCCACTCTCTCTTTTCCTCAGGCTACATGCAACCAATGCAAAAAGGCATGATTTTTACATGGAAAATCAAACAAATAAGGGATCACAGTCAGAACCTTTTAACAAAAAATCAACCCAAAACAAGAGGGCAAGAGAAAATAAAAAAATTGGGAGACTTTTATCTTCCAAAACAAGCACAAGGGGCCACTATTAAAGCTTCTGATCCAAAATGATGGATGCTGGATGAGTGTGACAACTCTGGCATTAGTCTACCCCCATGATAAACCTCTATTTTACCTCCTTTAGACAATATTTTTACTTCTCATTTCGGTAAAACTTCATGAGTATAGAGGTTGATTAGACATTCTTGACCCCAAATCTGCCTATATGATGTGTTTTTGTGTTTTCAGGAGTTCAATTAGAAGAAATGAGAAAAACAAGCAAATGTCGCGCCAAATAGGAGCCAAAAAGGTAGATTTTGAGCCAAAAGGAAGTGGAGTGGGGGCACCATGCCAGGCAGGGTGACCGTGCCACCCTAGGAAACAAGAAAATGCGAGGCAGCAAAGTGGCACGATGGCACCGTGCCGTATGGCACGACCGTGCCGTATGGCACGACCGTGCCGTATGGCACGACCGTGCCACGTTAGTAACTCCTGATTAATTGCTAAGGAGAGTTGTAATTTGGATTATTCAGTATTTCCTCTCTTCTTCTCTCTCGAAAACGGCGACTTTAGGTTTTCTTTAGATTAGGTTTTGTTACTGTTGATTTCAAGGCATTGGATTGGAATCGATTTATGCATTTGGTAGATTTTTGCAGCAGTTAATAAAATGTACGTTCCTTTACCTTTTTCCTTTGGTGTTTTAGTTCAAAGTTAATACTTTTAATCATGTTCGCGTTCTTGATTGTGGTTGTGACTGAAATGATGATTAGAGGCTAAATTTGTTGTCTTGGATTAGGCTTAGCCCCTATTGTGCGAATTGGAATCATGTTCTAGGTTTTGTGAATGAACGCCCATGTTATAATTGAAATCTCACTTAGCATGCCAAATGTTCGATGAATTGCCTGAGAGGGTTGCATTCATGTTCGTAATTGGGGTTTAGGAGATTAACGAAAGTTACATCCTGTACCTAGAGTTTCTTTGTGAGCAATTGGATTTCTTAACATGAAAATAGTTAGGGTTTCAATTGGGGATTAAGGGTTACTCAATCTTGTGGTTTTGTGATTCTGGTTTTATGATAATATATAACTAGGATAGTTTGACTAGTCTAATGACCTTTGAGAGAAGGCGTAGATGTGTTTAACTTGTAACCATTCCATTTCAGTTGTTTGCGTGGGTCGAACTGCATGACTTAGTTTATAGTGCAAGGAGCACAATAGTGTGGTGAACTCCAATCTAGGACCCTTGTTAGTGTTGATTTAGATAATAGCAGTAGTTTTCAGCGGAATAGAACTGTTATTTAGTGAAAACCCGTTTTAGTGGACTTTGGCCTAAATAGAGTGTTAAAGGTTGGTTCGGTGGTTGAAACTGAATTCCTTGCGGACACGACCCGTACTTGTCGTTGTTAGCTACAACTGGCACCGTGCACTTGCGGTAACACAATTTAAAACGTAACACCCCACACAGAAAACAAAAGCAGCAAACTTTATGGAGTGAGAAAGTTGCTACTTTTGATGGCGAACAAAAAGGAAAACCGGAAATGGTGGAGCAAAGGTTGAGCTTTGTGCGTCTTCCACCGTGAATCAATGACAGCTAGCACCATGAATAGTAGTGGCATGTAGCAGCACGAGCAGGGTCTTGGGTCACTGGCTGCGAAGGAAGAAGAAAGGGGAACAGTCGTTGGGCATCACGTGCCCTCCGCGTGCATCTTAATGAAGTAAGAGTCTGGGTGGCTAATTCTAGAAGGATGAGGGGGTCACATACTCAAAACATGCATTTTAAGTGAAACAAAGCCAGGATTGGGCCGAGCCCACCCATAAGGAAAGGAAAGAAAATGGAAAAGACAAAGCCGAGCCCGACCTACGCAAGGAAAGGAAAAAAAAAAGAGAAAGTTGATAGACCTGAGCGCTGTGCCTATGATTTGGGCTGTCGGGAAGCGCTTGGACCAAGCCCAAAAGAAGCTAAGACACACAAAAAAGGGGCAAGTCTGGGTTGCCTGTTTGGGCCGTCAAGGTTGCAAAGCTTGGCCTACAGCAGTTGGGACGAGATTTATCGATCTCTTTACCATGCCCATGATCCAACTCTTTTCTCCCAATTCTTTGACAAAAAGAATTATCTTATGTTCAAGCTTTGAAAAAAATCGAGATGTCGGTCATGCATATACGACAATAGTCTCGTACGTAACCTTGTCTCGAGGGGGCAATTGTAGGAACTAAAATATATGCGTGCTGTACTAAAATTAAATTAAATTAATTATGTGGGCCAACCCTTTTAATTAATTTAATCAGGCCCAAAAGACTCTCAAGTCAAGCCCAAGACAAATCCCAAATGACTTCCAAGTCAAGGCTTAGTCAAAACTCAAGTCAAAGCCCAAATTGAGGGTCAAAACGACTACCAAGTCAAACCATGACCTAAAGGCTGAACGACTTCCTAGTCAAGGCACAATCTAAACCAGGTCAAAGTCAAAGTCGAAGGTCAAAGCCTAAATCGACTACCAAGTCAAAGGTTAAGGCATAAATCGACTCTTAAGTCAAATGCCAAACGACTCTCAAGTCAACATCCGATCAAAACTCAAGGCGACTTCCAAGTCGAAGCAATCCAAGATGAGGCCTGATTGAAGGCCCAAAACCCAAGTCAAGGCGCATCTTGACTTTGAAGGGGAAGGGAGAAATTTTCCTATAAATATGTCCCTACCCCCTTGATTCAAGGGTTGGAAGGTTGGAAAAGGTTAGAAAAATTCAAGAATACATCCAACACTCAAATACTCTCTTCTTCAAGGAAGACAACAAATACATCGAGCTCGACGAGCACGTGTCATCTTCCCTTGAAGATCAAAGGCTTGCCTTGATTGAGGTCAAGCCTTAAAGGCTCTCTCTCAAGCCCAAGTTCATTCAAATTCAACAAGGAGATCGAATCAGAGAATCATACACATTGTATTCAATAGAGATTGTACCAACGCATTCAAATCATCATAAAGATTCAATCTTGTATCCAAATTCCTGTCTAATTTATTTTAGACTTGAAATTTGTGTTTACAATGACCATCTCATAATAAGTGAACATTTCAATAGTACAACCACTACAACCTCAATTCAACAACCAAAAAAGAAAAAAAAAACTATAACATGTGTCAAAAAATAACATCATACATAAATTTGTGAAATGTATAAATCCTTTTTAAAGAATTTACTATATAAATAACAACATTACAAAATAAATCGTTAGCACTTGTAAATTGACTTGTAGCAAAATAATAAATCTTGCTCATATCATAATAACCAAACATATACCATAATCACTAATATAGGTACTAAACCATCAACTGAACAACCAACTGAAGAAATATGAACACTATTTCAAGTAGTGAACAACGCTAAATAAAGTCGTGAAAGCTGCAAATTGAGTATTTTAAAAAGAAAAATAAATTATGAATAGATGATAATGAACAAAGATAAGATAGATAAAGAACAATATGACACTTTTTAAAAAAATTACATTATAATTAGAATAGTGAACAAATTGAAGCTCGATAATGTACAATATCACACTACTAAAAAAGGTGAACTTCATAACCATAATAATAAACAAATAACACGTTCGAAACATATTACACTCACCTTACATGTTTTCATCACCCTCATTAACCTCAATATCCAAAGGTTTTGCATTAAACAAAGCTGCGAAAAAATGGAGAAAAGGTTCATCAATAATATCTCTTAACAACATATTCAAATATATGACAAAATTAAGCCATTAATCTACGTACGAATCAAACTTTTCGCAACTGTATGTTCCTCAATTTCATCTTCTCTACCTTCCACAACGCTTATGCCCATTTTAAAATTCAAATTTCAAACAAAAACTTGAGATCCCAACTTGATAATATAGTAGTAGTAAGGCTAGAAGATGATAATAGCAATGAAATGGATAACATCACCAAATACAATCTTGTCGACAAGCCTTGTTAGGGTACATCAAGCAATTGAAAATAGTGATCCAGCAACCCAAAAACCCACTTGTATGAATAATGAAAGTTACTGATTGATTGATCACAAAACCCACTTGTGTCAACTGAAAAATCAGATTCTGCCAACTTGGAATTATTTTTTGGAATTATTGAGTATGAAATGTAATTTGAATTTTTAAAAAAATCTTTTGTTGATATAACAATTATACATATTGCTGACATGACTCGAGAGTATAAATTCTCGGATGTATATAATAAATTGCATCTAGAACCAATATTTATGATTATGGGCCTTCACAAGCAACTGACATCTTGGGCTCTTGGCGACGGCAGCACTGAACCACAGTCACGAATCTCGAGCTTCTCAGTGCTTGCATAATTGTTTCCCGTAGACCACCCAGAGTTTTTGTGGAGGAAGGCTTCAATGGCGACGGCCTTTCTATCCCCTATCTTCTCCGCCACCACCTATGTCCAACCAGTCACCGCTGAGAATTGTGAATCGATAATCAGAAATGGCCTCCCCAAATCTGCATTTCTTTTCGCCAACTCAGACTTTGCTGCTTCGACAACCCTTTGCTCTTCTTCTCTTCAAGGGAAAGCTGCAGTTTCTAGGAAGTTTAAGATATGCGCCCATAAATCGTCGTTCGACCATATACCCAAGCAGTTTAGGCAAGAGAACCTCAAGGATGGTGGTGAGTTTGTCTCTCATTTTCTTCATATTTTCATTATCCCCTTGGTTTTGTTTTCTTTTTTCCTGCTCAATTTTAGCTGTTTGGTGAGTGAATTTGATTGCCCGCTTTGTCTGTTTGATGTTTTGTCTTGAATGGGAATTCGGGTTTGATGCATGGTGAATTCCATTTGTCCAAATAAAGATATGAAATGCATTTAGATGAGCTCAATGGATGTTGGAGACGAATCTCTCTGAAGAAAAACCGATTGAGAGAGAGAATTCCCAAGAAAGAAAGCCTCTAATGGAGTAAATTCAACACTTGAAATAGGTGGTAAGTAGATAAATCAACCCACCCCCTAACCCTCTATAGCTTTAGCACCAAGGATTAGATTAAAGGAAAGACTCAAATCACCACCTTATAAGAGAGAGAAAGAATTTGAGATTTTGAGGAAAACCAAGTTTCAAACTCTCATATCATTCATCAAATTTGATTTTTAATGAAGGTAATTGGGTCCATAAATACATAATGAGAGGGGGAACTGGTTGTACATTAGTGGGGCAAGTGAACTAATAGGAGACGTATAAAATATCCCATGAAAATAAATCAAGATGTTTAAAATAATTAAAATTGCTATGAGCTGTATTTTTCAGGATTCATTCTCTATCTTCTAGAGAGCCTTGAGAAGGCTCTACTCCTTCAAATGAGGTGACGCCACTTTTGACTCTTTTCTTGTGTGTGAAGAATCATCCATGCTGAGTAATCTCCAAAATTACAGCCATGACCTCCTCAATTAAGCCCATAATCAGAGCTGTGCATTTTCTAGTCCTGGACCGACCCCTGCTCGGTGTTTGCTCATAACTTCCGCAATACTTGGAGCTTGAGTGCGATTCAAGACTTGTTAGAAAGTAGACATTCGGGGCTTTGCAGAAATTGGAACTCATTTGCCTGGTTAAATTTGAGCTAGAAGTGAAGCAAATTATGCTGCCAAGAAACTGAAAATGAGCTAATAAGGTGGTTTTGGGAGGATTAAGCGGTTAACTTCTTCTATAGGGCTACTATTGGTCCAGCCACCTTTTCTAACCCTACTTGGACTTTCTTAAGGACCCCAAGTCAATATTAACCTAGGGGCTTAGGTTAAAAAGCGCGCCTCCTAGGTGCACTAAGGCTCAAGGCGATCACAGCGCGCCTCACAGTGGGTGAGGCGAATCCTTTAAGCGCTGTGTGCCTCAGTTTGAGGCGTGAGGCGACCGAAGCGAGGGCTTTATTGATCTTAATTGAGAAGTGAAGCTATAGGACTAAGAGGAGAACTTTTGGCCATTAAAATCACCAACTTTGTTAAAATTAACACTTATCTTAGTCTTATATCGCGATTTCGAGCATAATCCCTCATGCAATTGACAAACTCTAAGATTAAAAAACCCTAATTTTTGAACTGTTAAGTATGGAGACCTAATGGTGACAAAGGGGTTTGAATGTCCATGTTCATCTTGTTCCGGTGGTCGATCTTCACTGGAATTAGGTTAGTGGGCTCCAGTTACTGGCTTTCTTCTTCCAAGGGGGGGGGTGGGGGGTCATTAGAAGTCTAGATGGGAAGGTGCTAGATTAGAATTTGTGTATATTATTTCCTTTTTCATTCATACTTTTATTTAGTAAAGATTTCTTGTAGTCTTAATTTCTTATATTGTGTAAAATTCTTTTATTTAGGAAAGAATCAGCCATATTTTTTATTTTATTATATTTTTGGGAATTGAAGAAACCATTTTTTCTTTCCTCACAGTTTTGATTTTTTTTTTTCTTTAAAAACTTATAGCAAGAATGTTTGTTACTTACCGGCATTTTGATTCATATTTAGATAATATAATTTGCTTTTTATCGTATTTTAAACTATTTTACGAACGTTTTTAACATTGTAACGGTTTATATTGACATCTAATTCCATATTGATACAATCATATAACTCATTTGGGCAAAATCTATCTGCTGACTACATTGAAGGCATTTTTGTGTAAAGACGTGCCTCACTATCCATGATGCGTGCGCCTTCGCCTCGAGCCTCGTGCTTTTTTAAACTAAGCCTAGGGGAACCTAGTCCTTGACCTAGGGTCAATATTGGGCCAACTTCGTTCATGACCCTCACTAGTGAATGTAGGCCCAAGCTCGGGAGTTGCTCCGCATCAGGGTTCTCTTCGTGATTCTATTTTCCTCATTTGATGTTGGAGTTCACTAAATTGTGTAGGTCGTCCTTGGGTTTTGGCTAGAAATCAACAGCTTTGGATTTCAGCTGAGCTGAACAGAAACTGTTGGCCCATTTTTCAATCGCAGATTATAAACCAAACTACTATCTTGGATTCTATCTAGGTCCATTGCGAATTGTGGGTGTCTGGGATATATAGGTTGTGTATTAGAGAGAAGATATTTCAATTTGGAGTTTTTAGGCATAATCATTTTATGACAAAAATTAAAGGAAAGGACAGTTTATGGCTTGCTTTTGTCCAATGGAAATGATTAGAAGTATCTTCATGAGGGGTCATATACTTCTGACTAGTTCTGATTGAGCACATCATTGAATGCATTTCTATCAAGGTTCTAATGGAAACTCGCTCTTAATTTTCATTAAGATTCTGAATATGTTGCTTCCTTGAAAAACTACTGGGTTATGGAGTTCTTTCATTGCAAATGAACAAAATTATACATTATGAATTCATTTTCAAACATTTGGCCTTTATATGGGTTTTATTTTATTTTATTTTATTTTATGGTGGGGGGGCTTCATGTTCATTATTTGCTATATTGTATTGTTTAGAATTCACTCTTCTAGCAGTGAGCTGCCTTGAGCTTCTGCCTTCTTGGATGTAATCACTCGATGATTCCGTCCCACAGCCACCTTATTGCCATTTTCTTGGGGCCTTGTGATTGCTGTGATCACTGTTACTTCCTGCAGGATATCCATTAATCTAGCCTGCGCCTCTGGTTAATGATGCCAGAACGGGTGGTCCTGGGACCCAGTTCAACACTAGCCAGCCAATTCCATTTTTAACCTTGTTTGCCATTTGCACATTTCTGCCCTGGTCTAATTGCTTGTGGTTCTTGATGGGAACTATTTGCTGGTGTACTTTTTTTTTTAAAAAAAGGAAAGAAAAGAAGAAACTAGACCTATGCCAAAAAAATCAGTGCCAGAATGAACCCTTGCTTCTGCTGCCTCTAGCTGCTGCCATAGTGACATCCTACTAGCAGAAATAGTCGGCGTCTCTAAAACTGAGATTTCATGAGCTTCGGTTGGGTACAAAATGTCCAGACCTGGTGGAGAGGAAATTCGGACCTCCACTGGTTTCCCATAAGAATAGATCCTCCAGAAAAGAAAGACTACCTCCATTTGCCTAATTCCCCATTAAAGGAGTGCCTTTTTACTGTCTTCATGGCACTGCCCTGAACATATAGCTATCAGCACAAGTCAACTCTATGTTGGCTCAATCTCATATTTGGAATATGTAATTTCTATTTGTTCATGCACATCTAGGTTCAAATATGCTGGAATATTATCATGGAAATTCTAGGTCTCTTAAACTACCCAGGCTTCCTAAGCCAGATCTGAGAAGCCTGGTGAATGTGCAGTATTGCATGTTCATTGTTAGCATGCTTTATTTAGGGATATGATTAGCCATATTTGCAAATCTATTGGCATTCTCATGATGTATTTGTGTGCATGGTGCGTGCTTTTTCTTATTACATCAGTATCAAATGATTGTTTATCTTGTTTGGCTCCTGAATATCTGCAGCTGGCTATAGTTTCCTTCTATTGTTGTTATGCCTGGGTCAGGAACAAAGCCTCATGTTCCACAATCTGTGGACTGAACATCCAGGCAATTTGGTTGTTCCATAATAAGGCATAAAAAGCTTTGATAATCCCATTTATTATTTTCAGTCTACATAAGCCAATCTCCTGAAGCCATTTGTATTCCTTAGTGTTAAAGATCCACTTCGAGATGCCTCTCAGCCAGGTAATCTATGAAACAAAGGTGAAGGCTATGTACTAATTTCGTGCTGGTTACAATTCCCGTTGACCCTTATTGGAAAGTACAATAGCATCTGAAAATTAATGACAATCCCTGTTTTCTGAAGGAAGGATAGGATGATGCTAGGGTTTTCTTACTAAATCATTCGAGAAACTTTTATTTTCATAACAAAATCTTATATATAGTGAATAGAAGAATTGGACGATAAGGCTGGTTGAGGGAAGCAACATTCCTCTCTTTAATTGTCCTTCAATGAGTCCTTCACTCCTTCCTAAAGTCTGCACTGCTGCAGCTACTGATTTTAGTTTGATTAACCATGCATATGGGTTGCTAGTTGTGTTGTCCTGGCTTACCTCTCATAGACAATGACTGCAGGACTGGACAAGTTTAGATGCCTGTGTTCAACTCAACTGAAAATGTTCAATGATGCATGGCTTTAGTCCCATGTTGCTGTTGTTGCCTTAAACCATGTAGTTGTGGTGAGATGCGTCATACAATGCTGAGAAAATTATTCATCTAGTCCCGAGGGCATCAGTGCTTCTAAATGATGTCTTTGCCCATCAATTTAGTAATATATACCCTGGGCTTTCCCTGTCCCGATATTGTTGCTAGGCTCTTTTCTCATCATGCCATTTATGATTAGATAATATTCCTAAAATATGTTGTGTCGTATATTATTAAACATAGCTGCAAAACTTATTGGTGAAAGGCACTTGTCTGCTTGAATTGAGGAATTTGTCAAAAACTGCAGGACTCTTTATTGAACAGGAAGAGGTTGGAAATTGATGGGTCCTCTTTGTTTCCTGTGGATTTGAACTAGCGGCTTGAATAAGTTAGATGCTTTTCTCTGAAATTATTGCTCCAAAGGTGCCGATCTGCCTTACTGGAGAAATCTGTTAAAAAAAGCCACAAGATATTCCCTTGACTGATAAGAAGTGCAGGCATCCTTTGGGCTTCCTTTGGATTTGAACAAGTAGCGAGAATAAGATTAAGAGCCTCATGAAATTCTCTCTTTCTCTCTCTATAGTGAAATATCCCTTCATATTTCTTCAGGATGTTCACTGGGCTGCAAGGCTCTAGCATATATGCATCAAAGGTGCATCTCTGACTTGGAGCTGGGAGGTGCTTAAGCCTAATTGTAAATGAAGCTTATAGTTGACATAGAGACAGCTTACACCCCTCCCCATCCTGAAAGAAAAGGAAAAAGGAAATAGAGAGAGAACACAGACCTGCTATATGCTTGAAAGGACAGGGTAAAGGTTCTTGATACGTTAATTCTAATGTAAATGAGAATTGACAATTTTACCATCCCCCCCCCCTTTCCAGAAGGCTGCTAAAATTTATTGCTATTGAAACTTATGTCATGGATAGTAACATCTCATACCATCCCTGCTCAGTTCCCAGAGGGAGAGAGAGGGAAAGATGGAAAGGGAAGAGAGAAGGAAAAACTTGTTCATGCTTGAAGTGATGCATTAAAGTTTCATCATATTTTGGTGCTCATTTAAAAGGTCACGATTTTAACCTTACTTGAATTTACTTTTCTGTATCCCTTCTTTCTGACAGTTTGTTTATCTTTTCTTATGTAGTGATGGAAAATTTTAACAATGTGCCCCAGTATCTATATGGCCTCTCTCCTAAACAAATGGAGATGTTCATGACACAGGATAATCCAGTTAATTGGCAGTCAATGAATGTGACAGAGGTCTGTGCTTAGCTGTTATTAGTTTCCAAAACTTTCTGATTGTTCCTCAGATAGATAATGCAATCTGGTCCTCCTTTTTGCAGGAGAGCATCTCATCTGGCAGAAGTTATTTGGACAACGCTGGAATTTCAAGATATAGTATGGGTATGAGCGTGTCCTGCGGTGGAGCAAGAGGTTATGGACGGCGTCCTCCTCCAGATCTGTCTTCTATGATTTTGGATAGCAGGGTTGTCTATCTTGGCCTGCCAGTAAGATGTCTTTACGATGGCTGATTATGTTGAAGTTTGTGCATTGCTATTTCACTTCACTTTTTGGTTCTGATTGTTCCAACTCTTCTGTTCTTTTTTGCTTCAGATCTTCCCGGCAGTTGCTAAGCTCATTATTGCTGAGTTTATGTGGTTGGACTATGACAACTCTTCAAAGCCTATCTACCTGTACATCAACTCAACTGGAACACAGGTCAGCAACAGGATATCTTTGTACATGATAATATGTTGTTGACTAGCAAACTTAGTATGTGGTAGTGTGGTCTGATAAGGCTAAATGTATGGCTACACTTTGAGGTTGGCAATCTGTTTGAAAAACCAAACTGAGGTTATCTCCAAGAGGTTACTTTAAGATGATGTTTTATATGAATGTGGCAGGTCTTTTTAAAGTTTTCTCTTATTTTTTCTCTTCCCCTTTTTTGGGGGGGGGGGCGGGGGCGGTTGCACTGCAGTCTGCAAGCATTGCGGTAGAGATGGAAATTAATAGTTTATTGGTTGAGTTTGGGTTGGGTCAATTTAGGTTGTTTTAGACAGGTTTATGTTATTTTAGGTTGAATCATTGGGCCAGTTTATTTTGAGCCTGTGATCCATAACATTTTGGGTTAGGTAGCGTTTAGGTCGGGTGGATCATTGATAGGCTCAATTGGATGTTAGAGATTATCTTGAGTGAAGACTTTATGATGTAGGACGCTCTAAGAGCAATTCCCACACCTAGAAAATCACACAAGAACTTTCGAAAACTCAATAATTCAATTCATTCAAGTGTGTCTTTCCCCGAAGCACGAGGGGGGTTTGTACAAGAATCAATACAACTGAAAAAAGAATATAAAATAAATCCAAAGATTAAGATAAGATTTCGATAACTAAAAATAATCTAGGAAAATAAAAGATTTTATCCTAAAAGAGGATCTCTAGATTACGAAATCTCCTATTCTTCCTATAATACACATTACCATAGAACTCCTTAGGAGATACGACATCATTCTCCCCCACCGGAAAAGAACTCGACGCCGATGAGTTGTCTTGGAGGTACCACTCTAAAAGAGTCGGATTCATATCACAAAACTCATCTTCAGTAATCCAAGTAGCATCTGACTGGGGCCGTCCTGACCATTGCACCAGGAAGCTTCGGAACCCACCACGAGAAGAGGACACAAACTCATCATCCAACACCGCCTCGATGTTGGTCTGCGATTGTGGCAAAGGTGGGAGTCTAGGGACCTGAGTACTTGCAGAAACCCCAAAAGGAATACAAGGAGGCTCAAAAGTACCTCGATAAAGAGTGAGATCCTCCACATTGAAAATAGGACTAATACCTAAACTTTCAGGGAAATCAAGTACATATGCATTAGATCCCAACTTCCGAAGGATTTAGTAAGGTCCCAGGGCACTAGCATGAAGTTTTTTGAGGGAGTTTTTAGGTAATCGTTCAGGTCGAATTCAAGCCATAACAAAATTGCCCACCTCAAAATTCGCAGTTCTGCGATGCATGTCAATTGAATGCTTATAGTTGTCATTGCTTAAAGCAATCTTGCGTCGATATCAGCATGCAAGTCATGAATAGTTGTGCAAATGTGGATGTAGGATGTGACACGCGAGCATCAGGTGGGAGGGGAATGAGGTCAGCAGGAGTACGAGGAGAGTAACCATGGACAATCTCAAAGGGACTCTTACTTGTGGTTCTATTGATCGCATTGTTATATGTAAACTCAAGAAGGGGTAAAGTCAAATCCCAAGCGCCTTGTTTCTCGCCCACAACGCATCTAAGTAACTCTCCCAGACTGCGGTTAACAACCTCAGCTTGCCCATCCGTTCGAGGGTGAAACGTTGCAGAAAATTTCAGAGTAGTACCACACAGTCTCCATAAGGTCTTCTAGAAATAGCTTATGAATTTGACATCCCTATCAGACACTATGGAAGTAGGAAGACCATGCAACCTAACAACCTCTCGGAAGACTAACTTAGCAACATGTGAAGCGTCATCGATCTTGCTACAGGCAATAAAGTGGGACATCTTAGAAAACCTATCAACCACAATTAAGACTGAATCAAGACCATGGGATGTTCTAGGAAGACATAGTACAAAGTCCATCCTAATATCCTTCTACGGAGCATGCGGGATAGGAAGATGAGTGTAAAGTCTTGTATTGTGCCTCTTAGTCTTAGCTAGTTGACAGGTGCGACACTGTGACATAATGCGATGTACATCTCTTTTGAGAGAGGGCCAATAGAAGCGATCTGCAACCAAAGCAATGGTCCTGTCTTTACCCAGGTGGCCAGCTAGTCCCCCAGCATGCATCTCCCAAACTAAGAAGTTCTGGAACGACGTCTTAGGAATGCATAACTTGAACCCCCGATACAGGAAACCGTCATGAATGACAAAGTCAACGTGATGGCTGCGATTTTTAGCCGAAAGGTCCGAGTAAATGAGTGAAAAGTCAGGACAAGAGGTGTAAGTGCCTTTGAGCTTGTCAAAACCGAGAACCTCAACCTGCATTGTCTGTAAGAGGCAACCAATGCGACTAAGGGCATCAACCACTTTGTTCTCAACACCAGATTTGTGCTTAGGGACAAAGGAGTACTCACTAATATACTCAATCCACCTAGCATGCTTAGGATTGATACTAGATTGAGAATTCCAGTGCTTAAGGGCCTCATGATCAGAATATACAACAAATTCATGTGGGAGAAGGTAATAGCGCCAATGACGAAGGAACTGAAGCAGAGCGTACAACTCTTTCTCGTACGTGGTATACTTGATCCGTCTAGATTCAATAAGCTTTTAAGTAAAGAATGCTATGGGGTGCCCCTTCTGACATAACACTCCACCAATGCCATATCCAAAGGCATCGCAAGCAACCTCAAAAACCTTACTAAAGTCAGAGGACCGGAGCAGTTGACGTCATCTCCTTTTTTTCTTTTTTTCTTTTTTGATGACCCAAGGTGTTTGAGTCAGCTTGCTCGCACCTCGACTAAATCCCTGGGGGCCCTGAAGTTAATGATTAGGAAAACCTCCAGTGGCCCTAATGGAGAGTCGAAGTCGTGACCACTGGGATGCAATCCCAATGCCTCACCAGCTGAGCTACCCCATTAGGGTTAAGTTGACGTCATCTCCTTAAAGGCAGATGCCGCTTTAGGAGTCCACTGAAATGGGCATTTCTTCAAGCAGTCTGTAAGAGGTGACATGATAGAGCTGAAGTGTCTGATAAACCTCCTGTAGAAGGAGGCTACACCATGAAAACTCCTGACCTTAGTAAGGGTCTTAGGTTCAGACCATTCCCTAATGCCTCTAACTTTCTCGGGGTCAGCGGAGATACCTTGAGCGAATACAATGAATCCTAAAAAGAGGATTTAGGTTTGAAGGAAGATGCACTTTTTCAGATTAGCAAAGAGCTAGGCCTCTCTAAGTGCGCATAGGAGTTGCTTGAGATGGTCAACATGGTTTGTCCTAGACTTGCTATATACGAAGATGTCATCAAAATAGACGACGAGAAATTTTCCCATAAATGACTGAAGAGCGTGAGTCATGAGTCTCATAAAGGTACTAGGAGCGTTGGATAGCCCAAGAGGCCTAATCATCTAATCAAATAAGCCATCTTGGGTCTTAAACTCTTGGTCTAATGAGGACCTGGTAATAACCACAACGCAAGTCTATCTTAGAGAACCAGCTAGCTCCAGCAAGGCAATCAAGCATGTCCTCTAACCTCGGAATGGGAAACCTATACTTGACTGTAATCTTATTGATGGCTCTACTATTGACATACATCCTCCACGATCCGTCCTTCTTAGGGGTAAGGAGGGTAGGGACCGCACAGGGACTCATACTGTGACGAGCAAAGCCCTTAAACAATAGTTCTTGAACCTGCTTATTCAATTCTGCTCGCTCAGTTGGATTCAACCTATAATGAGAAAGGTTAGGGAGTTGGGAACCGGCGACCAAGTCAATAGCATGTTGTATGTCACAAAGGGGAGGGAGCTTACTAGGAAGTTCCTCGGGGACAACATCGATAAATTCTTTAAGTCATCAATCTCAACTGGGAGGTCCCGGAGAGAGAAGTCGCCTGAAGGGACGTTAGGGAAGGCAATGAAGTCTGAAGCTAGCTCCCTAGCTAAGATTGTCAGGAAGAACTTGTTAGAGTTTCCCAGTCTTTCAAAAGGTCCGCGGTGAAGGAGGGAAATAGTTCCCCTAGGTGGAGTAGACACTGTGGGGAGAGGACAAGGTCGAGGAAGGTTTGGGACCTCGGGAAGACAGCAACTCTCTAGGTCGACATGGGTTAAGAATGATGTTCTTATCCATGTACCTAAAGTTATAAGTGTCCTCTCTCCCGTTATGTGAGACATTCCGATCATAAAGCCAAGGACGACCTAAG
>JACYFF010031958.1:36021397-36035681 GCA_017589665.1 Selenicereus undatus | reverse complement strand
TGTTTGGAAATCGTGTTTGGAGCAACATTACTTGGACAAATTTTTACCCTTGGATTTGTTATCATCAAAACTTAAATATAATAACTCAAAAAATTCCCCCTTTTTGATGATGACAAACCAAGTGACCATATTGACAAAACAAAAAACAAAGAATGTTGATAGGGATCCACGTAAGTCAAGGTCAAGTTGGTCAGGTTCATTCGTCATACATTGTCACATTGTCAATAGGTCAATACGTCAATATGTTATACTATTCTTCCCCCTTTTGGCATCATGAAAAAGCAAGAACAACATAGTAATGATAAGGAACAACATAGTATAAAGCGTATAAAGCATAAGGAACAACAAGCAAGAGAGACTGCAAGTAGAGATTTCATTAATAAGCAAAGCAGTACAATTGCAAAATAACAAAACAAAAAAAAACAAAAAAAACAGCCTAGACAATCAGGGGGCAGGGGGTGGTTTCGTCTGCAGAGGAGTAATGCTAGGGGCAAGGGTAGAGAGAAGAGCAAGCAAGTCTTGATGGCGTTTGGCAGAGAGGGCTTGTTCCTCAGCAAGAGCAGCCTTGACGACTGAGAGCTCATCCTTGAGGCGAGCGTTGTCCTCAAGAACAGCCTCAACCTTAATGGAAGGTTGCTCAGAAACAGGTGGTCGAGGTGCTCGACGACCCTGTTTGGAGACTGACCCTTCGCCAATCTCATAGCCACACCCTAGCAGGGTGTCAACCCTAATTTCATCAATGGTTTGGGCTGCTACTCTCCGTGTGAGCACTATTCCAAAGTGCTCAAACACCCTTGTCAGCAAAAACCCATAGCCAAGATCATGGGCCCGAGTGGTGTTTGCAATTCGCCTTATGTGGCGAATCATGAGCGCAGGGAGGTTTATTGGTTCTTCCCGATTTAGGAGGTCCACCAGGCATTGATCGAGGGCATCTGCTGAGTTGCACCCTTGACCTCGGGGAATTATGTTCTTGATGGTGAACATAAACAAGAGTTGGTGTAGGGAGGTCATTTCACCCTTCTTAACCGAGAGGGGTGTTCTCAGGCCCTGTTTTTGACTGAGGCGTTTTGACACCTCTAGGAGCCTGGCTGGTTCCAGGGCTGTTTTGTCTTCCCTCACATACACAGCAAAGCCTTGTGAGGGCACTCCCAGAATTTTCCCAAGTGTGGGCGCATCAACCTTGATGCCTTGCCCACTCACTAAACTTGTCACCACCCCTTCGGTGACCTCGTAGTTGGCATAAAATTCAGCCAACTCAGGCACAGAACACCCCAACTGGGTGTTCGCAAACAAGTCAAGCCATCCTTGGGCTCGCAACTTGGTCAGGAACACCCCCAGACCTTGTTCCTCGAAGAACCGTTCATTGATTACCTTCCCCCTGACGACATTGCGCTTAAGCAATTGCACATGCATGTCAGACATAGGAGAGGGAGTAGACAGTTTTGGGCGTTTGGGAGGAGGAACAGAGCTGGTAGCGGTTAATGGGGGGGCTGTTCTGGGCTTTCGCTTGAGGGGTGTTTTTGCAGGAGAGGGCTTCACAGCAGGTTTAGTGGCTGATTTTGGAGGGGCTTGATCTTCAGAGGACTCGGAAAACACCGGTGTCCCCTGTTTGAAGGTGGTGTCTTCAGAGTCAGAACTCAAGAACCCTTCGGTAGAAGAGGAAATCTCCTCGATGATAGGAGCAGAGGGTTTAGAGGATCTGGGGGTCGATCTGAAAGCAATTCTCGCAGATTTGCGAGAAGGTTGAGAAGGAGGAGAAGAGGGAGTTAGAGAGGGACGAGACCTTGGTGGTGGTCGTGTTCTTGGCGTTCGGGTGCGTCTAGCCACCATCTTTACCCTTTTCCTCTTCTCTCCAGTTTGAGAGACTAGAGGAACAGAGTCATCGCCTTGGACAGGACTTTCTCCTGTTTTCTCACCAGAGTCCTCATTCAGATCCATGAACAGATCATCGAAGAACGCATCCCCTGTTCTTTGAGTTGTTTCCGGAAATAGTGCAGAAGAACAGGGTTCAAAATCCCCAACGAGGGTTTCTGGGTTCTCCAAGAATTGGTTTTGGAAACCCGAAGAACCAGCAACTGCTACAGAAGAAATGGAACAAGGGATTGTTCCCACATACACCACTAATTTCCAACCAAAGGAGTTGGGAGTATCATTCAACTCAAGCCCAATACTTTTGAGGTTTAACCGATTGAGATACCCGAAGATTGTGTGGATAATTGGGCGAGGAGGAGCCGGAACCGAGGGTATAATCATGTTGTTACTCTCAGAGATTGATGAAGAATCAGTTGTGGGAGCCATTATCGCAAGGAAGAATTTCGGGTTTTAAGGGTTTTGCTAGGGTTTGAAAGCAAGAACAGAGGAGAGAGAGAGAGAGCAAGACGGGGAAGACAGACTCACGCAAGGGGGTTTTTTAAACTCCCCACCCGTTATGAAGGGCCACCTAGGGAACACCTAGAATTTAAGCAGGCAGCATACATTAATGTCAATCAAGGCATACCTGTTCGAGCCGCCTGTTCTCATTCCAAGGTCTGTCATGAATACTCTTTCTCCATCTCCCAAGACAACAGTATATAATCATAATAGCACACAAGACTACACATATTTGTTAAGCATAGACCACTGTTTTGATAACAAGAAATGCAAACAAGGGGATAGAACAGGTATTATAAGGTATTTTTGTCAGCTTGATCTAACTCTGAGAACAGGTGTTCTCAGGGTGTTTTCACCAACCCCAATTCCAGTCTGTTTCTCTCAAATTGATCTCTAGCTAGTGCCTTAGTGAATATATCAGCAATTTGATTTTCCGTTGAGCAAAAATTCATAGAAATTAAACCCTTTTCAACATTATCTCTCAAGAAATGATGTCGAATGTCAATATGTTTTGTCCTTTTGTGTTGACATGGGTTTTTGGCAATGTTAATAGCGCTAGTATTATCACAAAAAATTGGAATGCATCCAGTGTCAACACAAAAATCCTTAAGCTGTTGTCTTATCCACAACAGTTGAGCACAACATGAAGCTGCTGCAACATATTCAGCTTCTGCTATGGACATGGCAACTAAATGTTGCTTCTTGGTAGCCCAAGATACCAAACAAGGTCCAAGAAAATGAGCCATACCTGAGGTACTCTTTCTATCAACTAGGAAACCTGCATAGTCAGCGTTAGCATATCCAACAAGATCAAGATTGCAACCTCTAGGATACCATAAAGCTAAATCAGGTGTATGCTTTAAATATCTTAGTATCCGTTTAACAGCCTTAAGATGAGTCTCTTTAGGATTAGACTGAAAACGGACACATAAACCAACACTAAAAACAATATCCGGTCTACTAGCGGTTAGGTATAGGAGTGACTCAATCATGCCCCTATAGAGTTTCTCCTCAACTGAGGGACTCCCATCATCCATAACCAACTTGGTTGAAGGAGAAATAGGAGTGTCTATAGGTTTGGCCGACTCCATCCCAAAACGCTTAAGTAGCTCCTTGATATACTTTTGTTGATGGATCATGGTGCCGTTTGGAGTTTGCTTGATTTGTAAGCCTAAGAAAAAGTTAAGCTCACCCATCATGCTCATCTCAAACTCACTCCTCATCATATTTGAAAATTCATGGCATAAATCATGATGAGTTGCACCAAATATAATGTCATCTACATATATTTGGACAATCAATAAATGTTCCCCCTTAGATTTTAGAAACAAGGTATTGTCTACCTTGCCTCTTCTAAAATCATTTTCAAGTAAAAAGCTTGACAACCGTTCATACCAAGCTTTCGGAGCTTGTTTTAAACCATAAAGTGCTTTGTCAAGTTTAAAAACATGATTTGGAAAATCACCATTTTCAAAACTAGGGGGTTGTTTGACATACACCTCTTCTTTAAGGTATCCGTTTAGGAATGCACTTTTCACATCCATTTGATATAGCTTGATTTCCATATGAGCTGCAAAGGCTATTAAGATTTGAATAGCCTCAATTCTAGCAACTGGTGCAAAGGTTTCTTCATAATCAATCCCTTCTTCTTGATTGTACCCTTGAACCACCAGCCTTGTCTTGTTCCTAGTGACTGTTCCTGACTCATCTTGCTTATTTCAGAACACCCACTTGGTTCCAATGATTGTTCTCTCTACAGGTTTAGGTACAAGGTGCCACACTTTGTTTCTTTCAAATTGATGAAGCTTTTCTTGCATAGCCGTGATCCAATATGAATATGCAAGGGCTTCATTCACACTTTTTGGCTCAATGTTAGAAAGAAAAGCATAGAAAGCACAGAAATTCTTAAGTTTAGATCTAATTTGCACTCTAGTATTAATATCTGACAAGATTTGATCAAGAGGGTGCGAACTATGGTGCTTCCATGGTCTTGGATTAATTGGATCCACAGACACATGTTCTGTTCTAACTGAAGTGTGTGTAGGATCAGGCTCAAGAACACCTCCTGATCCTGTTTCTGCACCTGTTTGCAAGCTGGTTCCTGAAGTATATGGTTCCAAACATGGTTCAACGGTGTTTCCCCCGGTTTGGTTCTCACCTTGTCTGCCATTTTGAGGAACAGCTTCTGTACCTGTTGTCTCCATGGTGTTCTTACCTTGTCTCTCATGGGGCAACACTTCTTTTCGGATAAGACCTAATTCAAACTCTTCTTCCTGTGCATCATTCTTATTCAAAGTGTTAGATTCATCAAAAAGCACATGCACACTTTCCTCAACGCACAAGGTTCTTTTGTTAAAGACTTTGTATGCCTTGCTGTGAGAAGAATAACCGAGAAATATTGCCTCATCACTCCTGGGATCAAACTTTCCTAAAGCATCCTTCCCATTATTATGCACAAAACACTTACAACCGAATGTTCTTAAATGCATAATGTTGGGTTTTCTGCCTTTGAAGAGTTCGTAGGGAGTTTTGTTCAAAATAGGTCTAATCATACATCTATTCATAATATAACAAGATGTGTTCAAAGCTTCTGCCCAAAAGTTCCTAGGAAGACCACTAGCAATAAGCATTGTCCTAGTCATGTCTTCTAGGGTGCGATTTTTGCGCTCAACCACCCCATTCTGTTGGGGTGTTCTTGGGGCCGAGAAGTTGTGATCGACACCATGCATATTACAAAAATTTGTAAAACTTGCATTTTCAAATTCAGCACCATGATCAGACCTCAAGCTAACCAATGAGTGTCCTACTCTCTTTTCAACCTTTTTGAGAAGGGCAATAAAATTCTCAAAAGTTTCATCCTTGGAGGCCAAGAACAGGGTCCAAGTAAATCGAGAGCAATCATCCACTATGACAAGCACATACCTCTTCCCACCTCTACTTGATATCCTCATAGGACCACATTGATCAATGTGTAATAATTCAAGAGGTCGGGTAGTGCTAACACACCTTTTTGATTTATAAGAAGATCTGACTTGTTTTCATTTTGCACAAGCTTCACATACCTTGTCATCATTATACTTGATGGAAGGTAGTCCAACAACCAAATCTTTGGAAACAAGTTTGTTTAACAAGGACAGGCTTGCATGACCTAGTCTCTTGTGCCATAGCATTATATCATCATTTAATGCATTTAAACAAGTCAGATTATTTTGGGGAAGAGTGGAAATACAAACTTTATAAACATTTTGACATCGCTTCCCCCTCAACACAACATTTCCTGTGTCGTCATTCACAACCAAGCAACGTGTTTTTGAAAACAGTACTAGGTTGTTCTTGTCACACAGTTGGGACACACTTAGCAAATTGTGTTTTAACCCATCAACTAAGTGCACATTATCAATTGAGTGGGAGAGAGTTTTACCAATATTAACTATACCGACAATTGTCCCAGACTTGCCGTTTCCAAATGCTACACTCCCACCTTTCAAAGCTGTAAGTGAGAGAAAATTTGATCTTTCACCAGTCATGTGCCATGAACACCCACTATCAACAAACCACAACTGCCTGTTTTCAAGGGTGTTAGTGGGGTTGTTCGTAAGGTTGTTCTCTCTCACTTCAGTCTGCAAAACAAATCACGGGTTAGTTCTAGGAACCCAGATCCACTTGGGTCCCATTCTTTTAGACATGTAAAGCTCATCTTTTCTAATCCAGATTTGTTTCACATACCTTTCATTCTTTTCAATGGCATGTTTTCTTAAAGGGCAAGTGTATCTATAATGACCCATTTTACCACAATGAAAGCAAACGATGTTTTCAGGTAATCCCATATACTTCCTATGTATTGGGTAAACGGTCCGTTTATGCTTGTAACCAAGTCCCTTTTTGTTTCTACTGTGATAAGTGTTTAGCCAATCAAGGGCTTGTGAGGATTTGTTCCAGCGTTTGTTTGTGGCAAGATCAGTTTCCAATTTTTTTATGGTAGCATTCAAGCTCTGCTTTTCATTTAGCAGGGATTCAACTGTTTCTTCCACTTTAGAGAGTTTTTTCTCTACTTGAGTATAATCGCCTTCTTTTAGAAAGAGATCTTCTCTAAGCACGTTAATATTCTCATGTAAACCGAGTTTTTCAGTTTTAAGAATTTCATTTTCAAGCTCTAGGTCACGAACTTCTCTTTTTATATCAGCACAGGTGTCTATCAAATTATATAGAAGTTCTTCTAAAGTGGCTTTGTTAAGACCATGTACCTTGTTCTTGAGATCTGAGAAGCTGATTGTTAATTCATCATCTGAATCTGAATCACTTTGTGCCATCAGTGCTACGACCCCTTCTTCAGCTTCAGATTCTCCTTCATCCTCAGAGGAATCTCCCCAAGCAGCCAGCATAGCTTTCGAGAATCGCTTGCCCAGATTGTTTACAGGGTGTTTTCGACCCTGTTTTCGAGGGTGTTCGGGCATCTGATCTTCTCGAAGCAGAGGACAATTTTTGACTAAGTGATCTAGTTTGCCGCACTTGAAACACCCTGTGAGCTGTTCTTTGGGGGTGTTTCTGGACTTATTGAAGTCTTTTCTTTTGTTGTTTTCCTTGACCTTTTTGAAGAATTTCTTGAATTTTCTGGACATTAGGGCCATATCTTCATTTTCAAGGTCAGAGTCAGTGTCCTCATGTGCTTTCAAGGCAAGCCCACGATCCTTCTTTTGCTCCTCTCTTTGTTGTGAGTTCTTTCGGAGTTCATAGGTTTGGAGATTACCGATCAACTCGTCGAGGGTGATCTTGTTCATGTCTTTAGCCTCTTGGATGGCTGTTACTTTGGCCTCCCACGTACGAGGTAGAATTCTGAGGATTTTCCTCACCAACTCTTCAGTGGTGAAAGACTTTTCCAGGGATTTTAACTCGTTCGTGATGTGGGTAAACCGTGTATACATGTCCATCACAGTCTCACGATCACCCATATCAAACAACTCATATTGTCGCATAAGTAGCTCAATTCTAGATTGTTTAACTTGACTCGTACCTTCATGAGCAACTTGCAGGGCATTCCAGATAGCTTGGGATGATTCACACTCAGAGATGCGAGTGTATTCATCGGGTCTTAGGCCAAAATATAGTAGCTTCTTGGCCTTGCCATTTTTCTCCATCTTTTTATAGTCCTCGGCATCAAACTCTATGGATTCCTTGGGAACCTTCTTACCATCTTCAAGCACCTTGGTGGGAACAAGGGGCCCGTTCTTGATGGGCATCCATAACTCATAATCTTCTGCCTGAATATAGTTTTCCATCCTATTCTTCCACCAACTATAATGTTGGCCGTTGAAATAGGGTGGCCGAGTAATGGATTGTCCTTCAAGGATTCCTTGTGGTGTACTCATCTTCAGAATCTCTCAAGGTGTTAGCCTTTTTGCGAGAGAACCAAGCTCTGACACCACTTGTTAAGTCCGTGAGTATTCTACCACAAGAGGGGGGGTGAATTGTGGTGTCTGATTTTCGCGTTGTGAATAACAAACACCCTTGTGACTTGTTTGCAGAGGGTGTTCTCAAATATTGCAAATGCGAAAATCACCAAGATAAATGCGGAAAATAAAGCACACACAATTTTTACGTGGAAAACACCTCTAGCCCAACTGAGGTGTGAAAAACCACGACCTACCTCATGTAGGATTTAACCACTTCACTAAACCGGGCTTAACTCGTTACAAATGTAACACACATTGTTACAACTTGCAACCACGTAACCTCCTTCTCTAGGACAGGTTACACCACGTCCAAATCTCACCAGATTGGACACGTCCAAAGTCCACACGACTAGGACACACTCACTCACTTTCGACTGATCTGGGATCAAAGTCAACAAACACCTTACTGGGGGTGCTTCTTACTAAGCAGATGTAAGGTACAATGAAAATCCTATTATGCCAATATATTGAAAGCTCAGTTTACATACAACTTGTGTCGGTCTTTCTTTTCTCAAGTGTAGCTCGAAAAATTCTTCTCACTAGAAAAACCACTTTTGAAATTTTCCTTTTTGCGTATGTTGTGTGTTTCTCGTTTTTTCTTTCTTACTTTCTTGTCTTTCAATGGGAGTGAAAAAACTGAGATTTTATACACAAAAGTCCAACGGTTAAGACCAAAGAATCAGCTAAGTATGGAAAACGATTTTCAAGCAAAGATACTCCCCAACGGCTAGTGATAAACTTTTCCCAAAGTATAAGGGATTTGTTATCTTAAGGGATAACCCTTATCTTCCCATAGCCGTGAAGAAGATTCAAAAGGCAACCAGAAATCTTCAGCTTTTGAAATTTTATCATATCCGAAAATATAGGCAAAGGGAATCTTTTAGTTTTGGCAAATCTCCCAAAACCTATTTTCGCAAATCTCCCATAATATTTTCAAGAAATATCTTCTCCAGAAAAATAGCAATCTCGGAGTTTAAAGAAAGTATTCTGGAGATCTTGGCCAACTGAAATGAATTTTCAAAGATAACCGGGTATGGCCACTTTACTTCAGAAACACCCTAGGCACCCTTTTTGCAGGGTTATTCGCAACTGGTGTTCTGAAGCACTTAGCGCAAATACCGATTCAAGAGGTGTTTAAAAAGCATTTTCAATATTGGCATATTAACAAGAGTCTAAATAAATAAAACCTATATACCCAAGACTTCTTGTTTTGAACCAGTCATCTTGTCCAAGATTTGTAGAGCTGCTGTGAACACCAAGGCCACCTTGTTTGCTGGGGTTGTTCTTTGCATTGCTAGAGTTCAGGAACATGCCTTACAATCAACTGTCGAGATGGCGTTCTTGACTTAATATAGAATCACCAATTAAAACCTGTTTTGAAGACTTGTTCTCACATGTAACAAACCAGTTAATACAATAAAGATTACAAACACCAGTTAGGCCTGTTTGGAAATCGTGTTTGGAGCAACATTACTTGGACAAATTTTTACACTTGGATTTGTTATCATCAAAACTTAAATATAATAACTCAACAGGCAATAAGTTGGTTGTAACGGCCCCAAAATACTAATGACATGATTACTGATAATTGCAGCGAAAGACTCAGTAACCGAAGGCGCTACCGCCGTCCTGATAAGGACAAGGCTCACTGAAACCATTTAATCTCGTAACTCGTGCTTACAATCACAAAATCTAGTAAACTGAAACACTTCAAGCTCGAAGTTCATAATAGTTTAACCATACCGCACCAGTACTTGACCCTAAGGTCGGTTCCAATATTCAAGCTATGCTGAATCCACTGTGAGCATCTGATGACCTTCAAAAAGGCTTGCTAAAAGGAGGAATATGTGACACTTCATCACCTAAAATGGAAAACATGAAAACAATTTGAAAACATGAGCAAAAACTCAGTACATACATCCCTGTATTTGTAAAATGACCATAGAAACACTGGTGATGGGTACCCGACTTTGCAATTCATTTAGTTGGCAATAAAAATGAAAATGAAAGTAATATGAAATTGAATTGCTCATTATTATCTGGATGTGAACCCTTTGCACTGATATGATCAATACATAGGTGTACACCTGCCAATCCGATCAAGAGTTGGCCTGAAGCCGCGCGGGTAAATGATGGGCTGATGCCCTATAGATGATAACTGAAGGGGTCACAAGTTAAATGGCAAATCACTGTATAAACTGATTCATTGATAAACTCATTAAGAGTTATAACTTGATAAACATGATCTGCTTTTTGAAGATACAGGCAATGGACGTACCTTGAGTCTTTAAAACAAAATGTTATCTAACTTGATACAGGTCAGCTATTTCATAAATGTCATCTGACTTGAGACATATGCATAATGGGGAACGATAACTAGGCCTCAACTCTGTTTCATAAATGTCATTAAAAGTATGTGTAGTTAGTAAATGATCCTTACTCGCACAATTGAGTAAGTAAAAGTATGCGTAACAGAAATTGAGTAATTAAATGGTACACATAACTCGTGTATTTCAATATAACTTCAAAAATGACTTGATGAAAGTAAAAATAGTCCATAAATATTTATTTCCCCCTATAAATGACTTGGCCCAAAATACACAAAATGAGTGCATGATCAATCTCACTTGATTTTTTTTTTTATTGCTCTTTATACAGTTACTCAAAATACTCTCAAAAATCACCAAACTCAAAATACTCAGCCAAATTTCATGAGATCTTGCAGGAAATTCAGAAATAATATGAATAGTCTACCATAAAAGTTTCAGAAGTTTCCTTCAAGTATACACTGCGCAGAAATTATAATAACAACCTGATTTACATCCAAGCAGGTCAGTTCACTTCAAAAATTCATAACTTTCATTCTAGACCTCAAATGGATACATAAAACCTCAATATGAAAATATTAAGAAGTCCCCAAAACATTTCATTTACAACTCAAAACATGATTCCCACAATAGGATTCCCAAAATGGGACTAAAACAAGTGTATCAGTTTTGATCTCATTCTGCGCAGTTTTGGTAAAACGACCATAACTTTCTTCACAGACCTCGGATTAAGGCGATTCAAGAGGCATTTTAAAGATAACACAATGAACTATCTACCCACCAAAAAGCATAATTTTTGGCTGGACCATTCATTACCAGTTTAATCCCAAATTCAGCCATAATTTCCTGAAATTCCAGCCCTTTACTGATTTAACTTCTCTTCCTTTTTCACATAAAAATCACTTGAAATAATTTCAAATCACCACAATCAGATACAAAGATATCATTTAAGGCCTCATATATGTATCCAAACTCTAAACAACTTCATTAATACATAATTACTAAATTCGTATCCAAAACAGGGAAGTTTTCTTCAAAATTCCATAACTCACTGATTACACCTCCAAACTTCATGAAATTTGCCAGAAAATCCCAAATAATATAGAGAACCTACAGTAAACGTTTCAGAATTTTTGGACAATCCTGTGATTTCCAGAATTTCGGCAGCAGCAGTTCAACAGTTGCAAAATCATGAAAATCATGCTCTTGATCAAATACCCATAACTCCAAACATCTCCAAACTCAATAAAAATTGCACAATAACTATCAATTTGATCATCCAAACATAACCCATAAAGAAAACAACCATAAAACTCAAGATAAAACAAGTTAGGGTTTTGGGATATACCTCACTTTAGGCTTGAATTAGAGAGATGAGGAGGCTGTTTTGAATGATTTGAGGGGTTGGACTTGATAGCTAGCAGCAAGGGCAACTCGGGGCAGTTGGGAGGTGGCCGGAACCACCAAAATGGGCGGAGCTGCCCCTGTTCTGCTGTGAGGAGAGAGAGAGAGAATGGGGAAAATGGGTTTGTGAATTATGCTGAATATTTGTGTTGATAATTTGCCTATTAATAGCAACATGTGGCTGAAAATTATCCACCCAAAAATTAGCTTTTTACTAATTAAAATTAGGTGCTAAAATGAGTAATTAGTAAAATAACAAAAGTTAGTAAGGTTTTGGGCTTTTGTTTTGGGCCCAAAAAGCTAAATTGGGGCTTGAAAAATTATTTGGAGTGTTGAACAAAAAATAAAAATTGGTATTGCTCGGAAATAAATTTTAGCGAAGATAAGAAAATAATTAATCACTAATTTATACTCATCGAGGCCTAATATCGATTCATCCGATATTTAATCAATCAATGAAGCTTGAGTTGCAAAGTGGTACCCAAAATGAAATATCTCCCAATCGGGAATGTTAAATACGATGAATGAAGGTGAAAAATTGAAATAACATGATGGAACTCGTTAAATAAATAAATGGAGCGTAATTGAATTTAATGAATATGATTTGGTTAAACAAATAACCATGAGTGATTAAGTCAATAAACATGGTAAAGTCAATGAATAAACATGATTAATGAAATAAATAAAGATGATTTAAAAAAATAAATATGAGTTAGGGTTGGGTTATTACATTGGTTAATGCTTAAAACGATTTCACTTTAAACTCAAAAGTTTCTTATAAACATAACACGTTTACTAAATCGTAAAACGACTTAGTTTCCAACTTAAATGCTTCGTCTAAACATAATAAGTTTGTTAAATCGTAAAACGATTTCATTTCTAACTTAAAAGTTTCGTAAAAACGTAAGAAATTTACCAAATCGTAAAACGACTTCGTTTTTAACTAAAAGGCTTTTTATATAAACATAATAAGGTTGCCTAATCATAAAACAACTTCGCTTCTAACTTAAAAGTTTCGTATAAATGTAATACATTTGATAGTTCGTAAAACGACTCTATTTCCAACTAAAAAGATTCTTATAAATGCAAAACGAATGCTAACTCATAAAAACGACTTCACTTTTTAGCGTAAAAGCTTCTTTTAAACGTAAAACATTTGCTAAGTCGTTGATCAAAACTCAATAAAGACTTAAGTAAGCAAAGAGCATGCAAATAAGCTAAGCTTCATAATTAGCACCTTAAGGTACTCTTTTTCGGGTCGTATAAATTCTTTTAAACATGAGGAGGGGTCATTACCCAAACCAATGCCTTAAAAACCTTTTCGAACTCACTTTTGGTTCACTTTCGAAATTCCTAAACCTATCGACTATTCAGTCGGGTCACTAACTGAGCAGTTCGACGGTTTAGGACCTTTCTAACATTTTAGACGTCCTAACATGCAAATAGTTAACTGATAAACTTAAAAGCATTCTCAACGCGTAAACCAAGATTTCTAAACGACCTTTTCTTTTTGAAGGCGTCTAAAGTTTCAAGAATTAATCACATAATGTCACGTTGCAAATTGGGGGAAAAGGGTTTACACATAGCACATTCATACACTTCATATCACAACTCATTAAGCCACACATGGCCTCGCAATCCACACGATTGCGGCAATTCACAACCCTAACTCCCTCCTCACACAGCACCGACCACAAGAACCTCAATATCTCATTAGTTCCACCTCTAACCATCCAACTACAATCTCGGTTCAATATTGACATTTACAACCCAACAATACAGAAAACGATCGTACATAGGTATAATATTCATGCTTAATAGCCAACTTAGAATTTAGCATTCTAAACTGATGCAAATAGAAACTTTAAGCGACATTTACTTTCTTATTCGCAAACCAAAATACATAGACATAGTATCTCCTTTGTAATTACCAAGAATAAACCATTAACATGCTCAAACTGATTTAGCCAGGACTTTTAGACATAATTCAGTTTACACCACAATTACTTCAACTGCCCAACTAACATCCCTAAGCATTAAATAGTCCATCAAATGCGACAACTGATGCTAAACAGCCCACTATCAACATTTTATTTACTTTCAAATTCTCAATTTAATCAGTCCATTCAACCATGCATTTACTCAACATGCAATTAACCAAAATCAGTACCATGCTAGAACTTTCTCAATATCGATTCTAATTTACCCAAACTAACTACTAATCTCAGAATCAATATGCACTAGCTAATTTAGTTAAAAATCATTGGAAATAATAATAATTTAGGAGGAAAGGAACCCTCACCTTGAACCCAAGCTAGGGGTTCGATTCACTGCTGTGGGCTCGACTTTAGGGACTCAAATGACTCCACTTTCCGACCTTGCCCAGTGTTCAAACAAGCAGCACGCGATTCACACCGGAATTCCCAAAATTCGAACCCTAGAACAAGCCCAAATTCGGTTATCAACTTGACAGAGAAGTGGGTGCGTGAAAACAACTATTTTTACCTTCAACTGTAGAGAACTAAACACTGAATTGCATGGGTGGCTTTTGCAAGTGTTGGGATGCTGAATTCGTGCTCCAAACCCACCGAAAAACGTAGTGGGTTCGCCCGATTTCACCCAGGTTTCGCACTAAACGGAAGCTAGCGTACATATACATATATATATATTTAAATATATATATATGTAAATATACATATATATATATATATACATATATATATATATATATAT
>JACYFF010031958.1:36000670-36016766 GCA_017589665.1 Selenicereus undatus | reverse complement strand
ATATATATATATATATATATATATATATATATTTTTGCACACGTATACATATACATATACTGTGACGCCCGCGTTCTTAATTTTTCTGTTAAGCAGACTATCTCGGCTTATGGCATTATAAAATCTTTTTTTATTATGTATTGAAGTTAAAATATTATTGATCTGCTTGTGTGAGTGGTAATTTTATTTAAAATAATGTTATTGTCGTTATTATTTTTATGATGATGATGATTATTATTATCATTATTATTATTATTATTATTATTATTTGTTTTGAGTGCGCTCGATTTCTTCCCAAACCTGCTCGAATTTCCCCTCATTCAACCTCCCCCATGTCTTAACAATCCTCTGGTGCGAATATTTCTGCAAAAATTTGAATGATTTTGCCATGTTTTGGGTTGAATTGTGCGGCAATTTAAGCTCCAAACGCGTGTTGAAGCTTGGCCATGCAACCTTGTTTTTAGTTACTTTATTCCTCCTATGAATTGGGTGTGAATGCGCTGCATTGAACATCCACCACAAATTCAAGTCAGCGAGCAAGGGTTAGACGGTTTTTGGGTCTGTTCGTGTGGTATGGGGTTGCAGCGAGGAGTCAAAGATCAAGGTTTTTCCAGCACTCAAAGTCGAGCCCAAAGCCCTTTGAACGAGGCTCTAGCTTTGAGTCAAGGTTGGGTTTCTCTCCTAATTATTAGTAATTTCAACAGATTTGACTTATTATAGTTAGTTCATGCTTGAATATGAGTTAGTAATCAGTATTTGGAGAATTTAGAACTGAGGTTGGGTAATTATGCTGATGATGCTGATTTCGAGATTCTTGCTTGTTGAGTTGATACATGGATTTACTAACCGGTCAGTGTGAAAAATTGTAGAACAAGCAGAATTATGCCTTATTGTTGCTGTTGTATCAATTTTATTATACCTAAATTTTGTTTTGGAGGTTGCATGTAAATGTAATGCTCTAAGGTTGCTAACCAGATTTGAGGTATTTGTAGGGCAAGCTGAATTATGCTTAAATGTCATTGCTAGATTAGTTTGGATATGCTAAAATTTAGTTTTTGGTGATTGGTAGGAATGCTACGCTTGGGTATGTTGGTTTCATGAACTATTCATTGAATTATGGCAATATGGAATCGAGCTTCGTAGTTGGATGGCCTGAGGTGAAACAAATGAGCAATTTGAGCTTTTTGTGGTCGATGTTGTGGGAGGAGGGAGCTTGGGTTTGATATTAATTGCAATCGCATGGATTGCGAAGTATATGGAATATTAAGTGGATTCTGCTGAAAATGTTCCTGCAAAGTGTTACAAATGTCCTACTTGTGAACACCTTCCCTCTTGAAATTGTTAAATAATGCTATGTTATTCATTTGTGAACTTAGAAATCTCCAAAAGGGGTCATTAAAAGCTTGCTTCCATAATTTCGAATGTTTCTAAATGTTTGCCAGTTGCCTATTAGTTTGTTAAGACGTTTGTAGCCTAAAAAGATCCTAAATCATCGAACTACTCAGTGAATGACCAAACTGCATAGTCGATAGGTCTAGGAAGTTGAAAAGTAGACTAGTAGCGAGTTCGAAAATGTTTTAAGGCTTTGGTTTGTTTACATCTCCTTCTTTGTGTTTAAAAGGTTTTGAACAAACTGAAAAAGGGCAACTAAAGGTGTTAATTACGAAACTTACTTTGAATTATATGCTAGCCAATTACTTTAAGTTTTGAATTGCGAGCTAGTAGACTCATTATGATTTTAAGAGGATTTTCATGTTGAAAATGAAAGAACCATAAACCATTAATAGGGTTATGGGTTATTTTGCCAGACTAGCATGGTTTTAATTATGCAAGCAACTATTAAAGAGATATGATTCGTGATTCACTTGAAGGTGAAACTTACTGTGTGTGACAGTGACTTCTTTTTAATAACCTATGAGGGGTTGAATATGATTTTTAATGGTTATGATTAGTGCTTGAGTGGGCAAATGATTAGGGAGTAGACCCGGTTTGCGGGAACCCTAATGCTTAGTGAGATAGACCCAGAATTGGGAACCCTAGAAGAATTTGACGAGAGTAATGACCCAAAATATGTTACGGCCTGGGGATAATTTGATGTGTGAGTGACGGCCTCACATAGGGCAACTGATGACCTCCTCTAATTAGCACGTTATGAGATGTTATGTCTGAAAAGAAAAGATATTTTCTTGGTAAATGAGAAAATGATTTGAATTATTACCGACGTGGGTATTCTTTAAAAAGTATATGAGCCTTAAAGAGGCTAGTGTGATTTGTAAACTATTCTTTCAATACAACATAAGTCACTACGTTTTCAAAATGCGTATTTGAAAGCGTTTTACCCTATCCTTGTGGTTTGCTCGCTTATGTGCCTAAATGCTTAATTATTAAGGAAGTTTGGTTATTAAGGGTCTAGAAACGAGCTCAAGTGGCTTAGTATGAAGTTCGGAGGTGATGATTTTTCCTTGGGGACAAAGATTGCCTAATATGATAGTAATATACAAATATTGTGTGACTGCTACTTATCATTATTGCCTGAAAAATGGTTTTGGTTTTTAAGGGGTTGAGAAATATACAATGAGCACGTGGTAGCTCATCCCATCTCTATTTCCCCTTTTCCCAAGTTTTCAACATGATAGGTAGAAGTCGATTTACATATGTCGAGTTAGAATATCGCCTTGCTTTCAAAAGGTGTCATGTGTGCACATATGGTAGTAGACTTATGAGTTAAATGATGTAATATAATGTATCCCTAGAGTTTTAAATGTACGTAAACAAAGTACTCTAGTTCATTTAATGCATATTTTTTAGAAGTCGATTTACATTTGTCGATATGCATATTTGGTTTCCTTTCTTATTATGAACTTTATTGTTTTGCATACTTTGGGCGAGTGACCCATAGGGTTGTGAACTCTGACATGCAGCCGTGGAGCTTCATTCGGTATTCTTTTATACTTCTATTCAATGCAAAGATTTATTATAAAGCTTTTAGTCTGGGAAATGGTTAGTTTTCAGGCGAAACTTTTCCTGTTTCGCCCCAGAATTTAACAAAACATTAACATCACTAGCCCTAAGGTCTAAGGGTGTTGCAGATGGTATTAGAGCAAGGTCCTGCGACCACAGGCCAAGACCTGAGTCTTGCATTTCGTGCAATTATCTAGGAACGCCTTTATGATGATGTGATATATGCCTGCTTTTGTGTGCAAAAGTATATTTTGTGTGAACTTTGGTGCGTTTAGCTAGCTATGTGCGACTTGAGAGAGCTCATTGATTGAATTAATGAACCATTTCCTAGTGTATAGGCTGAATGACTTGTATTCTAGTGAATCAGCTACGTGTTGGCTCAATAATGGTTTTTTCGTATATGTACTTTGGTGATTTAAATCGAAAGTTCAAAGTACGCTTGATTTGAATTCAAATGATTAAAAAAGTCTTAACTCTAAGCTCACTCTTGCCCCTAAAGTACGATTTGCTCCTCGAGCCCCATAATGGAGCGAGCATACGTACTCAATGGTTGGTAGAGAAAGAGTTAGAAGCAGTTAAACTATTCTCCTTTTGAAACCTAGAGACTTTGAAAGTTAAGATCCTTCCTAAGTAGTGAGTTAAGGTATTTCTTTTGCATTAAAAGACCTTTTTAATTATATAGTTGGACCTTATTGTTGCGTCTGAAGACATGCATTTGCTTTGCAATGATGTTCGAGCCTCGTCCTATGAACATAAGTTTCTATGTGTAACTGGATGTTCGAATACCTACATGCCAAGATGCATATTTTGCTTGATGTGTTAATGATAAGTTGTCAATAAGTGATTAAAGATTGCCTTTCTTGACTAAAAGTTCTTTCAGACGATACCCCCTTTTGCATGAATTCTTAATTGCTGAAGGAACTAAGTGAGAACTTCGTATACGTGTATGTCAATATTAGTAATTGTGATACAGCCTTGTTGATTGTTGCCTAAGTGTTATTCTAAGCCTTTCGTGTACGTGCGACTATTAGTTAGATAAGGCCTTAATTTGGATTGTTATTCACATAGGGAGCCTTCTTAGCTTCCCAACATGTAGCCACTGTTACTCACGAGTCAACTAGGCTTTATGCTCATCTTGGCATGGAATGCTATTCTTAATATATGATTGATAGTGTCCTGGCTATATCAGCCTTAAAACACCTAAAATAGAGATAAAAGGAAGAACCTGATAGACTTTTGAATTGTTATGCCACATGCATCACCTTGTTACCTCCTGGGGTAACGATCTATACCCTTGCAGCACCTTCTTAAGCTTTAACACCAAGTGCAGGCAGGAATGCCCCATAATAGGAGGTAGAACCTTCCCTTCTACATTAAGAGTTCCTTGGACTTCTATAATTACCTTTTGAGACAAATGTGTTGCAAAGCCTCAACGTATATCTGTAAGCCATTAACGCCATTGTTAGCTTATCGGTGGCTAGATCCTAACAATTTGGACAAACCTCATGGCAGACCCTTGATCCTAGATTTTAAAAGAGGGTTGCACTTATATATACTCGCCTAGATGTCCTTTCGTGAGACGCTGCCCCGAACCTATGTGTTTTGAAGCATAAGCATAATGTTATGCATAATGTAAAGGTCGTGGAAGCCCATATGGTTATTGAGATTTGTTATGCACGATCATACAGGTTTCTTGTGAATAAATTGTCTAATAAATACACATCTTGGTGTTTTCTTGACTTGCCTTTGGTTTGGCATGTGACTAAATTAGCCAAATGGTTTAACTTATATAATTTGTGGCATGGTATGACCTTTGAGTCATTGTTTGCACTCCGTGAATTCTATGATCTCATGTTATAGCTGAATAACTACAAGCGCACATATTTAAAGCATGATGAGGTGATCATAGGAACTTGCATTTACATATTCTTGCCCTTGTATCATATGTTTGATCGGATAGCATACTAGTGTACCACGCTTACAGTTGAAATTCTTGGCTCTACACTCGTCAGGGAAGTTATGTTAGACAATGATTGACATAGATTGTATAGTTCCAATGATGTGACGTGACAAAGTTATCTTGTACTATACCCTATGTGATGAATGCCACATATTGCATAGTAGTTTTCATGGAAAAACCTTAGAATTGTACCTTCATTGGGGTTATATTTTTTAATATTGTTATCCTATTATATTAAGGCCATCTTGCATAGACGTTTCCATTGTGGGCTTTCTACTTGTTGTGTTATCATGCTGTCATCCTTTGATATTAGAAATCGCAATTGTATATCGAAGTGCTTGTTATGAACCTCGTAAGGGAAGTGATAATGTGTTGGTGTACTCATAATCATATCAAAATATATGCTGGCAATTGAGTTCCAAGATATGTGTGCCAATGTGATTGATAGAAATACATGAGTCTGGCATCATATTGCATATTTTATGTTCCAGAAATAACCAGCCCTAAATGAGACTCGAAGATAGAGCATTATGTTTGCTAGGACATAAGTGTGTTACTTTATGCATGAACTTGGCATTAAATCTAGCATCACCAAGAAAACACTTGCCCACTTTCCCCAATCAGCTAATGTACGAAATGCACTGGAGTTTCCTTTTTCTTACCACCATTGAATACATGTCTATGAGCCTAACCCTTCACTTGTATGAATTGATGGCTCAGGAGACGATTAGTTCCAAATAGGGCCCCTAGGGAAAGTCTCCCCATCATCAAAACTCTCGTATTATCTTGTCCGCTTGTCTTTTAACAATACACATGAGTCAGAAATCACCCACTTTTCCAAGTATAACTGTTGACTTATTAAAATAGGGGCTCAAAGCAAATACTTAGTGGAATTCCTTGTCAATGAAAACTACAAGTTCCCTGGTGGCGATGCCCAGGTGAACCCACCCTACCTTCGTAGTTTAACTTCCATGGAATGGTAGTTAACCTATAGAAATGCATTGCTGGGAACGCGAACCGTGTACAAAACCTATAATAACCAAGAAATCATGTATCTACCTCCCTTAAAAAAATTATGTTCGGACCTATTCTAAACTTTTACCGCCCATCGACTTATGTTCGTGCCTTAGCGTTTTCTTTTAAAAATTGTTCCTTTCGACATGTAATGCTGGTTCATGTTACTTGTGATTCTTGATCCTTGGTGTGCTCTGTTGTTAACCCTACATGATGTCAATGTGATCTCGAGTGCCACTTCAAGTTCCGTATTGCCAATGTGACGTAATATGATGTCTCTGCTATTTTAGTGTGATGTGGTAGCTTCCTGGTTAATTGATTTAACCTTAGAGTGATTTAATATCTTCATGCCTTCAAATGAACCTCACTAAGTTAACCCCCTTCATACGACCTTGATATATCCAGTATAAGTTGTCATGAATGAAAGGCCTAAAAGTTAACTGGGATTGACATGCCAACATAGGAATGTTAGTTGCATGTGTTTTCCTCTTGTAAGTTGCTTGTTATATATTTGTCAAATGGGTTCATGTTGCTTATGACTCTTAGGCTTGGGAATGCTGAGTTGTTGATTGTATGCGATACCATTGTAATAAAGTGATGCTATGTGATGTCCTTATTACTCTAATGTATTATAATAGTCTTCAGGTTAACTGTTTTGATCCTAAAAGTGACTTGAATTCATGTTTAGAATGAAACTACCTGTATATGACCTTGAGATGTCATGGCCTAATTGTCATACATTTAGATGCTAGCTGATTCATAACGATGCATATACATAGAGTTGTTGTTTACTATGCGGATTGCGTCTAGATAACTGAAAGTCCATGTTCCTTTTAAAACAATCTTAATATAATTTTCCACGCCAATTGATTTGCCCGCTTCTACACGATTGTCCTCAGTGCCTAAATAGGGTGAGTAGCCGCCCGAAGAGGATTGGCGAGGAAGAGACTGGATATCATAAGCCTCGTTTTCGGTTTCAATTAATTGTAGAACAAGATTTTGGATTTTAGTGTGAGTTGTGTAAATTGTGTTATGTGTGTGCACATCTTAGGTACGAATGAACTGAGCTTTGGAATTTCGAGGACAAAATTCTTTTAAGGGGGGAAGAATGCAATGGCCGTGTTCTTTATCTTTACGTTAAGTTGATTGTCTAGCCTTACGTCATTATAAAATCGTATTTTAGTAACTACATAAGTTAAAATATTATTGATGTGTTTGTGTGAACGATAATTTTATTAAAAAGAATATTATTTTCGTTATTATTATTATTATTATTATTATTATTATTATTATTATTATTATTAGTTGTGATAATTTTTCGAAAATTCTTAATAATTGTTAATAAAGATTATTAACGGGTACTAAATCGAGTAGGAACCCGAATACAATTAGATTGTCAACCTTGGAACTAGTTTCATTATTTATTAAATCGAGCCTTGATATATTTGGGAACTTGTAATTGACAAAAAATTGTACAATCGATTCGGGTTTAAAATATGAGGTACGAAATTATACGAGCGGTGTTAATTGTTGGGCTAGCTTGAAACCAAAAAAAAAGGGAAAGGGGAGAGGTATTTTTGTCAAAAGCGCCTGGCTTCTCCTCTTCTTCCTCCTAGACATGCGACCCCCCTGAGCTCCATCTTTCTCTCTCTTCTGCTTCTTCCTCTTTTTTGCCCTCCATACTTGCAGCCATAGAGCTCCAAAAACACCCTCGATTTCTTGTCAACCCAGCTCGAATTTCCCCTCATTCAACCAACTTCATAACCTAACAATCCTCCACTGCAAAATCTGGGCAAAAATTCGAACGATTTTGCCACGTTTTGGGTTGAATTGGGTTGTGATTCGAAGCTCCAAGTGTGTGTCGAAGCTTGGCCATGCAACCTTGTTTTTAGTTCCTTCAATCCTCCTATAAATTGGGTGTGGATTCACCACACTCAATGTCCACCACAAATTCGACTCAGTGAGCAAGGGTTAGACGATTTTTGGGTATGCTCGTGTGGTTTGGGGTGTGGTTGCAACAAGGAGTCGAAGATCGGGGTTTTTCCAGCACTCAAAGTTAAGCCTAAAGCCCTTGGAATGAGCCTTTAGCTTTGAGTTGATGTGGGGTTTCTCTCCTCCTCATTATTAATAATTTCAACAAATTTTACTGATTATAGTTGGTTCATGCTTGAATCTGAGTTAGTAATCAGTATTTGGAGAATTTAGAACTGAAATTGGGTATTATGATGATGATGTTAATCTCGGGCTTCTTGCATGTTGAGTTGATACGTGGCTTTTCTAGCCAGTCAGTTTGAAGAATTGTAGAACAAGCAGAATTATGCCTTAATGTTGCTGTTGTATCAGTTTCATCATACCTAAATTCTATTTTAGAGGTTGCATGTGAACGTTATGCTCTGAGGTTGCTAACTGGGTGATTTGAGGTATTTGTACAGCAAGCTAAATTATGCTTAAATGTCATTGCTAGATTAGTTTGGATATGCTTAAATTCAGTTTTGGGTGATTGGTATGAATGCTACACTTCTTTATGTTGGTTTCATGAACTATTGATTGAATTATGGCAATATGGAACCGAACTTGGTAGTTGGATAGTTTGAGGTGAAACTAATAAGCGATTCGAGGTTTTGGTGGTCGGTGTTGTGTAAGGAGGGAGCTCGGGTTTGATATAATTACAATCATGTGGATTGCGAAGTATGTGGAACATTAGGCGGATTATGCTGAAAATGTTCCTGCGAAGTGTTACAAGTGTGCTACTTGTGAACCCCTTCCCTCTTGAAATTGTTAAATAATGCTATGTGATTGATTTGTGAACTTAGAAATCTTCAAAGGGGTCGTTAAAAGATTGCTTTCATAATTTCAAACATCTCTAAATGTTTGCCAGTTGCCTGTTAGTTTGGCAACACGTTTGTAGCCTAAAATTATTCTAAATTGTCGAATTACTCAGTGAATGACCCAACTGAATAATCGATAGGTCTAGGAAGTTGAAAAGCAAACTAGAAACAAGTTCTAAAATGTTTTAAGGCTTTGGTTTGTTTATATCTCCTTTTTGTGTGTAAAAGGTTTTAAATGAATTGAACAAGGGCAACTGAAGGCGTTAATATGAAACTTAATTTAAATTATATGCTAGCCGATTACTCTAAGTTTCGAATTGTGAGCTGGTAGACTCATTATGATTTTAAGAGGCCTTTCATGTTGAAAATCAAAGAACTATAAACCATTAATATGGCTGTGGTTTATTTTGCTCGACAAGCATTGTTTTAATTATGTAAGCAACTACTAAAGAGAAATGATTCGTGATTCACTTGAAGATAAAACTTACTCTACGTGACAGTGACGTCTTTTTATAACCTATAAGGGGTTTAATATGGTTTTTAATGGCTAAGATTAGTGCTTGAGTGGACAAATAATTAGGGAGTAAGGGCAGTTTACGGGAACCCTAATGCATAGGGAGATAGACGTAGAAGTGGGAACGCTAGAAGACTCAGACGAGAGTAATGATCCAAAATATGTTTTGCCCCAAGAATAATTTGATGCGTGAGTGACGGCCTCACATAGGGCGAGTGACGATCTCCCCTAATTAGTACGTTATGAGATCTTATGCATGAAAAGAGAGGATATTTTCCTGGTAAATGACAAAAATGATTTGAATTATTACCGACGTGGCTATTTCAAGAGCTTTAAAAAGTATATGAGCCTTGAAGAGACTAGGGTGATTTGTAAACTATTCTTTGAATACAACATAAATCACTACGTTTTCAAAATGCGTATTTGAAAGCATTTTACCCTATCCTTGTGGTTTGCTTGCTTATATGCTTAAATGCTTGATTATTAAGGAAGTTTGGTTATTAAGGGTTTAGAAACGAGCTTGAGCGGCTTAGTATGAAGTTTAGAGGTGAAGGGTTTTCCTTTGGGACATTGATTGCCTAATATGATAGTAATATACAAATGTTGTGTGACTACTACTTATCATTATTGCCTACAAAATGGTTTTGGTTTTTAAGGAGTTGAGAAATACTCATTGAGCGTGTGGTAGCTCATCCCATCTCTATTTCCCTTTCCCCAAGTTTTCGACGTGATAGGTAGCAGTCAATTTGCATATTCCGAGTTGGAATATCCCTTTGCTTTGAAAGGGTGTCATGTGTGCACATATAGAAGTAGACTTATGAGTTAAATGATCTAATATAATGTATCCCTAGAGTTGTAAATGTACGTAAACAAAATACACTAGTTCATGTAATGCATATTGTTTAGAAGTCGCTCTGTGTGGCCATGTGAGCCAACCATCTGATTAGCCAGTTGTCTTTCCAGCTAAAGTTAGTTATATTTTGGGATGTAAACCCTAATACTCTGGACGTGTGATCGGTCGAGTTGTATATTTGGTTTCCTTCTTTATTATGAACTTTATTGTTTGACATACTCTGGGCGAGTGAACTGTAGAGTTGTGAACTCCGGCGTGTAGCCGTTGAGTTTAATTTGGCATTCTTTTATACTTCTACTTGTTGCAGGGATTTATTGTAAGGCTTTTAACATGAGAAATGGTTCTCTATCCGTTTCGCCGTAGAATTTAACAAAACATTAACATCACTAGCCTTAAGGTCTAAGGGTGTTGCAGATGGTATCAGAGCAAGGTCCTGCGACCACTGGCCACGACCTGAGTCTTGCATTTTCTGTAATTATCTAGACACGCCTTTATGATGATGTGATATATGCCTACTTTTGTGTGCAAATGTGTTTTTTGTGTGAACTTTGGTGCGTTTAGCTAGCCATGTGCGACTTGAGTGAGCTCATTGGTTGAATGAATGAACCATTTGCTAGTGTATAGGCTGAATGACTTGTATTCTGGTGAATCAGCTAAGTGTTAGCTCAATAATGGTCTTTTCGTATATGTACTTTGATGATTTAAATCGAAAGTTGAAAGTACGCTTGATTTGAATTCAAATGATTAAAAAAGTCTTTAACTCTAAGCTCATTCTTGCCCCTAAAGCACTATTTGCTCCTCGGGCCCCATAATGGAGCGAGCATATGTACTCAATGGTTGGTAGAGAAAGAGTTAGAAGCAGTTAAACTATTCTCCTTTTGAAACCTAGAGACTTTGAAAGTTAAGATCCTTCCTAAGTAGTGAGTTAAGGTATTTCTTTCGCATTAAAAGACCTTTGTAATTATATAGTTGGACCTTATTGTTGCGTTTGAAGACATGCATTTGCTTTACAATGATGTTCGAGCCTCGTCCTATGAACTTAAGTTTCTATGTGTAACTGGATGTTCGAATACCTACATGCCAAGATGCATACGTTGCTTGATGTGTTAATGATAAGTTGTCAGTAAGTGATTAAAGATTGCCTTTCTTGACTAAAAGTTCTTTCAGACGATACCCCTTGTTGCATGAATTCTTAATTGCTGAAGGAACTAAGTGAGAACTTCGTATACGTGTTTATCAATATTAGTAATTGTGATAGAGCCTTGTTGATTGTTGCCTAAGTGTTATTCCAAGCCTTTCGTATGCGTGCCATTAACACTTAGATGAGGCCTTAATTCGGATTGTTATTCTCATAGGGAGTCTTCCTAGCTTCCCAATATGTAGCCATTGTTACTCACTAGTCAGTTAGGCTTCATGCTCATCTTTGCATGGAATGCTATTCTTAATATATGATTGATAGTGTCCTGGCTATATCAACCTCAACACACCTAGAACGAAGATAAAAGGAAGAACCTGATGGACTTTGGAATTGTTATACCACATACATCACCACGTTACCTCCTGAGGGAACAATCTATACCGTTCCAGCATCTTCTTAAGCTTTAACACCAAGTGCAGGCAGGAATGCCCCATAATAGGAGGTAGAACCTTCTCCTCCGTATTAAGTGTTCGTCGGACTTCTATAATTACCTTCTGAGACAAATGTGTTGCAAAGCCTCAACATATATCTGTAAGACCATTAATGCCATTGTTAGCTTATCAATACCTAGATCCTAACAATTTGGACAAACCTTATGGCATACCCTTGATCCTAGATTTTAAAAGAGGGTCACTCTCATATATACTCATCTAGATGTCCTTTCGTGAGATGCTACCGCGAACCTATGTGTTTTGAAGCGTAAGCATAATGTTATGCATAATGTAAAGGCCATGGGAGCCCATATAGTTACTTAGGTTTGTTATGCACGGTCATGTAGGTGTGTTGTGAATAAATTGTCTAATAAATGCACATCTTGGTGTTTGCTTGACTTGAGTTTGGTTTGGCATGTGATCGAATTAGCCAAATGGTTTAACTTATGTAATTCGTGGCATGGTATAGCCTCTGAGTCGTTGTTTGCATTCCGTGAATTCTATGATCTCATGTTGTAGCTGAATAACTACAAACGCACTCATTTAAACCATGATGAGGCGATCATATGAACTTGTGTTCACATATTCTTGCCCTTGTATCCTATGTTTGATCGTATAGCATACTAGTGTACTATAATGCCCTAACCCCCTCTCGGGTCGCAAGCAGTTACCAGGAACGACTTCAAGGATCGTCGACTGGTCCCACAAATCACCACAACTCTTTCCAGCGTGCTTTGTCCTCGCTCACACGCTGCCTGAGAAACTTCCCATAAGGTCACCGATCCTAATATTGCTCCTCAGCAAGCACGCTTAACTGTGGAGTTCTTAAGAGTGGACTTCTCGAAAAGGAAGGTGTACCTTTGGTGATATAAGTCGTCATTTCAGATCCTTTAAGCCACTTATTGGATGTTACATTCACCCCCACTTGAAGCGCACAAGGTCGTCATTGTGCTTTAATCGATTGACTTACAAGTCTTCTTGACCGGCGGTCCATCCCAGTATCTTTGCCCTGCTATATGACTGCTCAGGGTTGTCCTGTCCACTGGCGCAACTCACAATTGTAGGTCGACTCTGATACCATCTGTAACACCCCCGCCCTCTCCCAGGCTGCAGAAATTTACCAGAAACAACTTCAAGGATCGTCGACTGGCCCCACAATCCGCCACATGTATTTCTGACATCCCTGTTGGGGAGCAATTTTAGGATGGATGACCTCCTGGGAAATTTCCCAGGCAGCGTGTGAGCGAGGACGAAGAACGTTGGAAAGACTTGTGGTGATTTATGGGGCCAGTCGACGATCCTTGAAGCCTTTGCTGGTAACTGCTTGCGACCCGGGAGGGGGTTGAGGCTATAGATAGTATCAGAACAAGGTCCTACAGCCACAGGCCGCGGCCTGAGTTTTGTATTTCATATATTTTTCTATGAACGTATTTATGATGACGTGGTATATGACATGCTTTCGCGTGCAAGTGTGGTTTTGGTGTGAACGTTGGTGCATTTAGCTGGTTACATGCGGCTTAAGTGAGCTCATTGATTGAATTAATGAACCATTTGCTAGGGTGTAAGCCAAATGACTTGTATTCTCGTGAGCAAGCTAAGTGTTAGCTCAATCAAAAGTTGCTCCGCATATACACCTTGGCGATTTAAATCAAAAGTTTCAAGTGCACATGGTTTGAACTCAAACAACTGAGAACGTTTTAACTCTGAGTTAATTCTTGCCCCTTAAGTACGATTTGCTGCTCGGGCCCCATATTGGAGTGAGCAGACGCACTCAATGGTTGGTAGGGAAAGAGCAGAAGCAGTTAAACCATTCTCCTTTTGAAACCTAGAGACTTCGAAAGTTACGATTCTTCCTAAATAGTGCGTTAAGGCTCTTCTTTCGCACCGAAAGACCTTTCTAATTATATAGTTGGGCTTTACTATCGCGTCTGAAGACTTACATTTTCCTTACGATGAAGTTTGAGTCTTATTCTATGAGCATAAGTTTCTATGTGTAATTGGATGTTCGAATACCTACATGTCAAGATGCATACATTGCTTAATGTGTTATTAATAAGTTGTCCGTAAGTAATTAAAGATTGCTATTCTTGACTAAAAGTTCTTTTGGATGATACCCCGTTTTCATAAAATTTCAATTGCTGGAGGAACTAAGTGAGAACTTCGTATGCGCGGATGTCAATATGGGTAATTATGATAGAGTCTTGTAGATTGTTGCCCTAAATGTTAATCCGAGCTTTTTCCATACGTGCCATTGATACTTAGATGAGGCCTTAACCTGGATTGTCATTTAGATAGGGAGTCTCCCTTGCCACCCAACATGTAACTACTGTTATTCACGAGTTAGTTAGACATTTTGCTCATTGTGGCATGGAACGCTATTGTTAATATAGGACTGATAGTGTATCGGCTATATCAACCCCAATACGCCTAAAACGGAGATAAAAGGAAGAACCTGATAGACTTTGGAATTGTTATAATACATGCATCACCTTGTTACCTCCTAGGGCAACGATCTATAACCTTTCAATATCTTCTTAAGCTTTAACACAAAATGCCGGCAAGAATGCCCCATAATAGGAGGTAGAACCTTCATTTCCGTGTTGAGGATTCCTCAAACTTCTATAATCACCTTATGAGACAAATCTGTTGAAAAGCCTCAACGTATATCTATAAGACCATTAATGCCATTGTTAGCTTATCAGTGGCTAGATCCTAACAAGTAGGACAAACCTCAAGGCATACCCTTGATCATAGGTTTTGAATGAGGGTTGCAATCGTGTATACTCATTTACATATCTTTCCGTGAGTTACTACCGTGAACTTACACGTTCTGAAGCATAAGCATAATGTTTTGTAAAACGTAAAGGTCATGGAAGCCCATATAGTTACTTAGGTTTGCTATGCATGGTCACTCAGGTGTCTTGTGAATGAATTGTTTAGTAAATGCACGTTTGGTGTTCGCTTGACTCGAGTTTGGTTTGGCATGTGACTTGATTATCCAGATGAAATAACTTTTGTAATTCATGGCATGGCATGACCTCTGAGTCGTTATTTGCATTCCGTGAATTCTATGATTCTATGTTATAGCTGAATAACTGCATGCGCACGTAATTAAAGCATGATGAGGCGACCATAGAAACTTGCATTCACATATTCTTGCCCTTATATTCTATGATTGGATGGCATAATTGTGTGTCATGCTTAGAATTGAATTCTCGACTCATCAGTGGCATTGGTAACCCCTAGGGTTAGAAGTATCAACGATTTGTTCATTCTTACTGAAATTTTGGAGGGCAACGGACAGAGTTTCCCCCGAAAACTTACCATTTTCCAGGCTTAAAGCCTTATATTAATTTCTACATTGAGTAGAAGTATAAAAGAACATAGAAATAAGCTCAACGGCAACACATCGGAGTCCACAACTCTACGGGCCACCCGCCCGGAGTATACCAAACATTAAAGTTCAATAATAAAGAAGGAAATAAAAGATACAATTCGACGGATCACACATCTGGAGTACTAGGGTTTGCATCCCAAAGTATAACTAACTTCAGCTAAAAAGACAACTGGCTAATCAGATGGTTGGCTCACATGGCCATACAGAGTGACTTCTAAACAATATGCATTACATGAACTAGAGTACTTTGTTTACGTACATTTACAACTCTAGGTGTACATGACATTACATTGAAAATGACGGAACTTGAAGGAGCACTCAAAATCACATTGGCATCAAGTAGAGTTAACAACATAGCACATAGAAAATTAAGAATCACATGTAACATGAACAAGAATTACATATCAATAGGAACAAATTAAAAGGAAAATGCAATGGCAAGGCGGTAAAAGTCTAGCAGAGATCTAATATAAGTCATTCCAGGTAGGTAGATACATGGTTTCTTGGTTATGCTTAGAGACATGTACGAGTTGGTGTAGGGTTCGAAGCACAGTATTGATAACACGCAGAATGGTAGCATGATGACTTAACAACATGACATTTAGAATGGATGCAAGGTCACGTATGATAATCACAATATAGCAAATTAGCAACAACAACAAGCATGGCTACCGTAGTATAACTCTAGAATTTCCTTTGAAAACTACTATAGGGCATATGACACTTATCACGTAGTCTCACATAGCATTGCATTAGTAGCAATTTACCTCATACGACATTCAACACCCTAACCACATTACCTAGGCGTGACAACTTAACATTCGAAGTCGAGAATTCAATTCTAATCATACTACACTATTATGCCGTCCAATCATAGAATATAAGGGCAAGAATATGTGAATGCAAGTTTTCATGATCGCCTCATCAATGCTTATATATA